>CM077651.1:26345018-26715018 GCA_039707465.1 Rhabdophis nuchalis | reverse complement strand
CCTGCCCACGCAGGGGGTTGGACTAGAAGACCTACAAGGTCCCTTCCAATTCTGCTATTGTATTGTATTGTATTGATTTCATTAGCGTTTTAATTTGGCAAAATGTTTATAATCTTTTCCTGTAACTTTATTTATGCATTTATTTGGGTGATGGGTGAACTTGTGGGGTGGCTCCATTATTATTGGATCCCTTTGTCTATTATTACCTTGTTTGTTCTTTATATATTTTTTTAAAAAAATGTTTTTATTGGAATTAATAGGTAGCGTGGTTTTAGATACTTATTCATTGTTTTTAGCTCTGTTACATGTCACCCAGAGTCAGTTTTGGCAAAATGGGTGGGCTATATAAATTGGATAAATAAATAAATACATTTTACTTATATGGTTGGTCATTTGACATGAGAACCACCATTCTTAAAAAAAAACCTATAGTAATAAACAAAATATGCCTTTAAATCTGTTAAATTGCATCAGAATTGATTCAAACAATTAGAACAATCAAAGAGGACTCACAAAACCTTCAGACTCATTATGATCTATTCAAACAAGGACTAAACCATTATTTGTATATTTACTAAGCAGACAATTATTTATTTTGCTGTAGTCTGTATAAAGCTTTGGTCTAAAATATGTTTATGCCAAATATTGTGTTATGCATTAAAAAAAATCCATCAGTAATTTCTTTTGAATTTAAAGTTTTGAAAGTTATAATGTCAGAATTGAACAAACCATATTCTAAGGATTCCTCCAGTTCTTTGGAATTTTGTTAATTTAAGTCAGGCATGTCCAAAGTCAGGCCCGGGGGCCATTTGCGGCCCGGGGGTCAGTTTAATACGGCCCTCCAACAGCCCTCCCTGCTCTGTGTAAATGTGGCCCTCCCTTCCTCCCTCTGTCTCTGGGGCTGTGTGGCTGGGAGGGAGGTGGACGGAGGTTACGGACGCCTCCTCCCGCAGCGGGCGAGGGAGCAGGCGGGGTGAGCACCCAAGGCTACCGTCATCTTAAGCACCACTGAGGCTGTCGCCCGGCAGGGGCGTCAGGCAGGGAAGCCGGTCGCGCCTCCATCGCTGCACGTTCTGGGGCTGCGAAGCTGGGAGGGAGGTGAACGCGCGGCCCCAGAACGTCCACTTGGCGCGTTCACCTCCCTCCCAGCCACGCAGCCCCAGAACGTGCAGCTCCCGCCGCACAAGGTCACCCGGCAGGGGCGTCAGGCAGGGAAGACGGACGTGCGGCCTCAGAACGTAAGCCGTGGTGCCTGCCGGAGGGAGGCGCGACCGGCTTCCCTGCCTGACGCCCCTGCCGGGCGACAGCCTCGGTGGTGCTTAAGATGACGGTAGCCTTGGGTGCTCACCCTGCCTGCTCCCTCGCCCGCTGCGAGTGGCGAGGGAGTGACTGACAGACACAGAGAGAGACAGAAGGGGAGGGAGGGAAAGACAGAGGGACAGACAGAGACAGAGAGAAAGAGAGGGAGGGAGAGAGACGGAGAGAGACACAGATAGAGAATGAATCGGAATCGGATTGAATCGGAGACAGACGGGGAAAGAGAGAGAGACAGACATACAGAGAGAGGGAGGGAGGGAGAGAACCAGAGAGAGTGACACACACAGAGACAGGGAGAGACAGAGAGAGGGAGGGAGAGACAGATAGATAGAGACTGATTGAGTGAGAGACAGACAGACAGACAGACACACACACAGAGTGACAGAGAGAAAGAGAGAAAGAGAAAGAGAGAAAGAAAGAGAAAGAGAAGGAAAGAGAAAGAAAGAGAGAGAAAGAAAGAGACAGAAAGAAAGAGAAAGAGAGAGAGAGAAAGAAAGAGAGAAAGAGAGAAATGGAGAGAGAGAGAGGAAGAAAGAGAGAGAAAGAGAGAGAGAGAGTGAGAGAGAAAGGGAGACAGAAAGAAAGAGAAAAAGAGAGAGAGAGAGAAAGAGAGAAAGAGAGAGAGAAATGGAGAGAGAGAGAGAGAGAGGAAGAGAGAGAGAGAGAGAAAGAAAGAGAGACAGAAAGAAAGAGAAAAAGAGAGAGAGAGAAAGAAAGAGAGAAAGAGCGAGAGAAATGGAGAGAGAGAGAGGAAGAAAGAGAGAAAGAGAGAAAGAGGTAGGTAAGTTTTTTAAAAATTTATTTTCAATACATTGTGAAAACTCAACTGTCAGTTGATCTTAATGTTATGAAATGAAAAGCATATCATTTGCAATTAACTTGGCATAAAATAATTTATTTGCATTTAATTGTAATGGTTCAAAGAATGTTCGGAAAAATGTTCGGCCCTCCACCATGTTCACTTCATCCAATCTGGCCCTCTTTGAAAAAAGTTTGGACACCACTGATTTAAGTATTAAGCTTCATGAAAACAGAGCTTGCCATCACTTCCCCTGAAAATGGCAGAGAATTACACTGGGAATTAAAAGTACTATACTCCCAGTTTGTGCACAGAAATGTATATAACTTTAACAAATTCCTGTTCACTGAGAGGTTAGGTGAATTATTTTTCTGAACTTCTCCAGGAGAACCTTTTCAAAGATCTTACCAGGACAGAGTTCTCCTGTTGGATTCAGGAGACAATGGAAAATGTTCTCCCCAAAATTTTCCCCTTGGAATTTCACTGACCCCTGAAAAACAGGGTAATTACAGATTGCTGGAGAAATTATTTTGGGAAGAAAAACCCTGGAGATTCATGCACATCTGTCTCTCATTCTCCTGTAAATTAATTAACTGTAAAATGTTGCAAGAAACATTTCTCCCAAATTATTTCCTTTCTGAGAATGAGAACTGATAGAGAAAACTGCAGGACAATTGGTCTGCCCAGCAGACAAATCTGTTTGGCCTGACATAAAACTTATTTGTCATCTATGATTTTAGGGTTTATTATCCTTCCCTTGGGACGTGGTGGCTTAGTGGCTAAGATGTTCAGCTTGTCAGTCAGAAAGGTTGGCAGTTCGGTGGTTTGAATCCCTAGTGCCACCTAAGGGAATGAGCTCCCATTACTTGTCCCAGCTTCTGCCATCCTAGCAGTTTGAAAGCATGTAAAAATGCAAGTAGAAAAATAGGGACCGGCTTTGGTGGGAAGGTAACAGTGTTCCATGCTCCTTCGGCATTTAGTCATGCCAGCCACATGACCACAGAGATGTCTTCAGACAGTGCTGGCTCTTCAGCTTTGAATCGGAGATGAGCACTGCCCCCTAGAGTTGGGAACGACTAGCACATATGTACGGTGGGAACCTTTACTTTATCCTTTCTGTGTAGGCTATTCAATGATGATGATCTATATTATTTTAGTTAATGTTGTCTAAATCATTATTGCTATGAAATGCTCACAGATTGATTGGATGGCTATTTATGATCATCTGTACCATATCTGAATACTAAAATTTATTTTCATTTTATGTGGTTGGAGCCATTTTGTGCACAATCCTCTGGATAGAGCTGGCAGAAGAAAGGCTGATATTTAAAGTTCATCTCAAAATATATCCCTAGATGCTCTTCAAATGAAGAGGTTTTCTTTAGCAGGCCAATCAGGGTATAAATTTCATCAAGCTAAGTTGAAAAATATTTGTGTCTCTATACCATCAAACTAGTCAAATGTTATCTGTCTAATAAAATATTATTAGTTTGATATTCTGAAGTTAACTGTTTTAGAAGAGAAAAGGGGAAAAGATCTGAATTGTTTAGAAATTCACATATTATAATAAAATGTATGATATGTACATATTACAATAAAATGCAACCCTGTTGAATTTTAAGGTAAGGAAAGGTCCCTCTAATACCTAATGTGCTATTTCCCTCAAAAAAAATATTCCAGTCATCTCAGCCGTGAATTTAACTATATTCCACTTCTTTTTCATATTAGAAATGAACAAAACACTGAATATGACACTGAATCACAGTTTGTTTTGTTTAGTTAATATATAGACTAAAAAGAGACAATATATTAAAGCATGGTTTAAAAGTACCTCTGAATTTGACCTGCACATGTTTAAGTTTATTTGACTTGTATCCCACACCTATCTCCCCAAAGGGACTCTGGGCGGTGCACAGGAGGTTAAAAACAAATATACAGATACAGATACATAATAAATAATTTCATAAAAACAAATTAAATTTCGAAAAACCCTGTGCTAAAATTTACTAAAATTTACTAAAATCCCCCTAATTAAAACACTGTTACTAATTATAGACTTCATTGTTATAGGGTAATCAGGCTAGGCCGACTTGATGGAAAAAGTGTGTCTTTAGGCACAAAGAATCAGGACCATAGAATAAGTTTCTGTAAAGAAGATTTATTGCTCATGCCTTTACAGAAGAATCCAATCAACTGTCAGCACTAAATTGGCACTAGGTTCGGCGGTTTGCATCCCTCTCATCATGTAACGGAGTGAGCTCCCATTACTTGTCCCAGCTTCTGCCAACCTAGCAGTTCGAACGCATGTAAAAATGCAATTATGAAAATAGGAACCACCTTTGGTGGGAAGGTTAACAGCGTTCCATGTGCCTTTGGCATTTAGTCATGCTGGCCACATGATCATGGAGGTGTCTTCGGATAGATAGATAGATAGATAGATAGATAGATAGATAGATAGATAGATAGATAGATAGATAGATAGATAGATAGATAGATAGATAGATAGGCAGGCACGCACATACAAACATACATACATACATACATACATACATACATACATACATACATACATACATACATGGGAGAGGATAGGCAGGCAGGCAGGCAGATATCAATCTTGGGAATAAATTTGATATTGCATTAATAAAAATAGGACAGAGATAATTTCGGTTGTGAGTTTGGGGAAATAATAGTGATAGTTTAAAGTAAACAGCAATAAAAGTAATTAGAATAGATCTCTTCTCTCTTCTCTTCTCTTGACAGAGATTATAAAATACATTACTCTTTATCATCACAGTATAGAACTAAATACAGGCTTTTATTCATGTCGAGTTCTATTTACTTTTTACTCTATCCCTCTAAGAGTATTCTAGGCATCTCTTCTTCTACTTCATATTCCAGAGCTCCTCAGAAAACCAGGTGCATCTGGGACCAGACTACAACCAAGGACTCAGGCAAATTTTCCATCTGTGAAGAGGCACTGTAGACTTCTTTTAGAACTCAGATGGGTGCCTCAGTTGCCAGGGCAGATCAATTAAACAGGTTATAACTATGCATCAGAGGTGGGTTTCTCCCGGTTTGGCCCAGTTCGGCAGAACCAGTAGTGGAATTCAGGCCTGGGTCACAGAACCGGCAGTGACCAGAGCCTGCCACACCCCCGAACTGGTTTCCTCGATGCTGCTGGGCAGCCATCATTTCTGTTTTTAGTGACTGCATGTATGCAGTTCACTGTAAATTATTCTGCACATACGTGAAGAACAATTTACATTCAACAGTGCATGCGCATCTGGTGCATGTATGGGTTGCGAACAAGTAGTAAAACAGGCAGCAACTCACTCCTGCTATGCATCCATTGAAACATCTTATACAGAATACTGAGATAGTAGTAAGGAAAGCTTAAGAAAACTGTCCGCACAGCAAAAAATAATAATAATAATCCTGTGTAGATATGCAGATGCTGGGAGTAAAATGAATGCTTTTGAAACATTGCTTATGTAACAGATTATTCAGCAACCATAACTATGTAGCTCAATTTACATCCTAGAGCTTCTTTAATTAAATATGCAAGAGAGTATATGATACAGTTGCAGGTACTCAGGTCCTCTTTGTGATTAAATGTGATTGTTTTCTCCATTAGCAACAAGTGAAAAGTGTTACACTGCACTGATTTTCGTCTTAGCAGGTCAGAATACAATAGCAATATTAGATTTTCTTCTTTTATGTTCATCTCTTAGATTTCTTGGCTGGGTTTTTAATTCTGCTCTTTTATGTTTTGCCTTTTAAAAGAGGAATATATGCATACGTAGAAATGAAACATTTTTCCCCAAAGAAAAGGCAAAATAGTCTGTCTATAAAGAGACTAACTGGCCTTCTATATCCACAAAAATCCCTGAAAAATTATATCCCTTTGCAAGCACTGCAGTTTTGCACCAGACAGCTCTGCTCCTCATCTAAATTAACTTTCCCAAAATTCCTAAAGGCACTATTAATAGTAAGCACTATTGTACAGGTGTTACGGAATACTTTGCATAGAATGCATAGTTGCACTATGAAGGAATACAAAATCCCATTTCAATGTGGATTTGTCTTGTTGGGGCTGTAATAAATCTTTCCCCATATTGGTCACCCTCTGCATTCTGTTTTGTATTATTTTCAATGTATTCGTCTCCTTCACAGATAAAGGGTTTTTGAATCATTTATTTGCTTCAGCCTGTTTTCAGAAAGACAGTTTTACTCCTCTGTTTTTTAATCTGATGCTCTTCAACCCTCAATTGGCAACTGAGATGTCCTTTTTCTCTTTGCAATTATGTTAGTCCTGGTCATTTTCCCCCTTCTGACGCAGGTCCTCCTTTATCTTCTTTGATGAGATGATAAAAAGGAGAATTTGAAAGATTGTCTGTAAGTATTAAGTACTTTTCCACTTGTGGTTACTTCATGCTAGAATATTAGAATGCACACTAGGCTAGGAAATTTAAAGAAGTTTCAAAATCGGGATTAGATAGATCATCACCAGATGGATTAGTAACTTGTTGACTAACTGCACTCAACTGCACTTAATAGAACTACAGCTAGATGGAGGGAAGTGTGCAGTGAGGTACCCCAAGATTTGGTCTTAGGTCCAAAACTCTTCAACATCTTCATAAATCATTTAGATGAGGGGGTAAAAGGCGAACTAATCAAATTTGCAGACAACACCATGTTGGCGGGAATAGCCAACACTTCAGAAGATAGGCTCAAGATCCAGGAGGATCTTGGCAGACTTGAACACTGGGCCCTATCCAAACAAATAAAATTCAACAGTGAGAAAAGTCACCTTTTACAATTAGGCAAGAAAAAACAAATGTACAAGGAGAGAGAAAGTAGTATCTGGCTCAACAAGCAGTAACTGCAAGAGGAATCTAGGAATCCTAGTGGACAACCACTTAAATATGAACCAGCAATGTGATGCAGCTGCCAAAAAAGCCAAAACAATATTAGGCTGCATTAACAGAGGGATAGAGTCAAGATCACATAAAGTATTAGTACAACTTTATAATGCCTTGGTTAAAACCCCACTTGGAATATTGCATCCAGTTTTGGTTGCCACGATATAAATAAGATGTTGAGGGACTGGAGGCTAAAGTATATAAAGAATGGTTACAGGAATTGGGTACATCTAGTCTAGTTAAAAGAAACAGTAGGGGATGGCATGGTAGTAGTGTTTCAATATTTGAGGGCTTGCGATAAAGAAGAGAAGTTCAACCTTATTTTCTAAATTACCGCATCTGAAGGACAAGAAGCAATGGATGGGAACAGTCAAGGAGACAACCAGCCTAGAAATAAGGTTTGCTGACAGTCAGAACAATCAATCGGTTGAATGGCTTGTCTTCAGAAGTTGCTCCAAACCCTGGAGGTTTTTAAGAAGAGATTGGACATCCATTTGCCTGAAATGGCATAGGAACTTTTTGGCACCGAATACCCAAACAGGAACATGCACATGCGCCAGAGACCCAAAGACCAGGTGGCAGGCATACACTGACTAGCTAGTCTTCAGGTTTCTGGTGCTCTGGCGTGCGTGAAGACCAGGTGGCCAGCGTGGATGCATGCACCAGAAACTAGAAGAACAGTTGTGCCCACAGAGTGGGCTCTGCGTGCCACCTCTGGCACCCATGCCATAGGTTCACCATCATGGGCATATGATCTCCTGATTGAGCAATGGGTTGGACTAGAATACAAGGTATCTTCCAGCTCTGTTATTCTGTTTCTAGCTGTACCCGTCACGTATTGCTGTGGCGAAGTTTGGTTAAATGAAAAAGTTTCTCCTCATAGACCCTCTCAACGACCCCCTTCCTTTTCTGCCTCGATTTCCCCTCCCTCTCCCTCCCCTCCCTCTCTTACTCTACCTACCTACCTACCTACCTACCTACCTACCTACCTACTGTATTCTTCCCTCTTTCCCTCTACCTACCTACTTACCTACCTACCTACTGTATTTTCCTTCTCTCTCTCTATCCCTATACCTATCTACCTACCTACTGTATTTCTCACCCTCTCTCTCTATCCCTGTAACTATCTACCTACCTACCTACTGTATTCCTCCCTCTTGTCTATCCCTCTACCTACCTAACTGCCCCTCCCCAGATGCCCCCCCAAGTCAACCCCCTCCCAGTGACCATCAGGTCCTCCCTCCACATCACCATGCCCCCACTGCCCAAAAGAAAGGAAGGGCCCTCTCAAAAAGGTGCAAAAGCTTCTCCATGGCCAGGGAGGTGGCAGAGCCAAGTGTCCTGTGGTACTGCCGCCGACCTTGGGGAAGAGGAGGAGGGCGGGGGCAGAAGTCTTGGCTCCCCATCTGGGTGCAGGCGCTGGCCGGTGTGGTCACAGGCCCTGTAGGCCAAGTGGAGGCGGTGGCTCCTTCTGAGCCCTCTCCTCATGGTCGAAGGCCTGGAAGGCAAAAGAAGGAAGTGGGCAGGAAGAGCAGTGGCAGGGTCTGCAGCGGCAAGGATGAAAGAGGCAGCAGAGGCAAGGATGAAGGCAGCAGCAGCAACAACAACAGAGAGAAGAGGGAGTCCTTGAGGAGAAGAAAAGCGGCAGGGACAGCAGAGGCAGGGACGAAGGAGGTGGCAGTGTAAGCGATGACAGCAGCGAGAAGAGGGAGGCCTGGAAGTGGAGGCCTGACAGATTGATAAGGCAGCTGGTGCATGAGACAACGTTATTGCTTGCGACCGTTAAAAAAGGTGACATGGAAAGTGGGGGGGGGAAGGGCATCAGCACACAATGCTGTATGATGTGTGATGCATCATAAGAAGCAGCCGGGTGGGAGGAGCTTAAGGGGGGAAAATAACTGAGAAGTGCAGCACTTTTACATTTGTGCAGCGTGAGCATGGCTCAGGTGTGGCAGCCACACAATCTGTACGTATGATTGTTACTCTATTTCTTAGCAACATTGTGTGAAAATTTGGTGGCGATCAGTGCAGTACTTTCTGACATTAGCGGTTTTGCACAAACTATTTTAATTTTTTATTTATGTAGACGATTATGCAAGACCTCAAATTTCCAGCATTTGAAAGAGAGTTAATAGTAATATTCATTCATTCATTCAATTTCTATATGTACGGTGGGTGCTACCTCCAATTGTTATTAATCTGTTTCTGCATTGATTTCAAGATTCTAGCTTTGGCAGGAAGCCAACGAAAGAAGCAGCTGCTCCAGTCTGAAGCTATGCTGGAAGAGTACCCAGCTTCTAACCCACTCCTTCCACTCTATATGATGGAAAAATGAAGAGGACCTTTTGCAAGGTAACATCTAGATTATGATATCCTCTTCAAATAATTGGTGCCCCTCCCCTCAGCATTGCTATCTGATTAGGATTTATTATTTTCTTGCATAACAGATTGATCTTTGATATAGCATTGTGCATTATTTATTTTATTTTATTTTATTAAATTTATACCCCGCCCTTCTTCTTGTTAGGACCCAGGGCGGCGCACAGGCATTATTAAAACCACAAAATACAAAATCGATTAAAATATATTAAATTATTAGACCCGTGCTAAAAACCCATGTTAAAACCATACCAAATTAATTTTAATTTTAAAAGTCAGAAGTAGGGGCTATCCTAGGCCGGCTTGTTGGAATAGATACGTCTTAAGACGTTGGCGGAAGAGGCGGAGGTCCGAGATAGTGCGAAGGTCGGGGGTAGGTCGTTCCAGAGGGCCGGGCCCGCCACAGAGAAGGCCCTTCCCCTGGGTGTCGCCAGCCGGCATTGCCCCGCTGACGGCACCCGGAGAAGACCCTCTCTGTGGGAGCGGATCGGACGAAGGGATGTATGGGGCAGGAGACGGTCTCGTATACTTACTTTTCTTTATTGTAAATAAAGATTCCATTGATTCCATTTTGGCAGGGGGAAAATGACAATTTTCATAAACACAACCTGGAGACCATTATGTGTCTTCAGTTCCACAAATAAGCCATACTGGTGAAAGCAAGACTGTGTCCTTTGACTCTATTGTATTTTCCTTGAGAAATAAAGATTTTATTTATTTATTTATTTATTTAATCAAATTTCTATACCGCCCTATCTCCCTGGTGGGACTCAGGGCGGTGCACAGAAGGGATAAAAACACCAATAATATACAATCACAATATAAAATAGACTTAAATTTAGCAAATCTGTGCTAAAATATACTTTAAAACTATTAAAAATGTTATATTAAAATTAATATAAGATTAATATAAGATGGCAATTTGATACTTGTAACAGATGTAACTTATACACAATTGGAAATTAATTGTGTACAGTTGTATTTATGCAGCCCCAGAGATCAATATTGAGGTATTGGGTAGCTTATTTTGTCTGCTCTTTGAATCATGCAGGATTGCATGGCAAGATTATAATTAGCGTTACGTTATCCCACCATCCACTGATTTTGCACCCGTTGCGTTCATGAACGGTTCTGTGCCATAGAGAGAATTTCTCCTCCTGGGGAAATAATACATTTCAAGCATTCCTAATGTTACTATGGTTCTCCTTCTGTGTTTTTGCAGATAGATAGCTTGCCATCAACACCCCAGGCTCTGTAGCTACCCCTGCCTTTCTACCCAGTGAGGATTTGGAACAATGCTACCTTTTGTTCTTCCCTTATTTGCCTCTGGGCCTACAAATATTAGCTCAATGAGCTTCCTCTGCTGAGCTCAATTCTCACCAATATTCTCATTATCAAAGTCCATAGGGGGTACATGCCAGATGCCGGAAGCCACTCCTGTTCTTTTGTTCGTTTGTTTCAGTGGTTAACTCTGCTTTTCTTCTGACATTGTGTAGGATCCCTGGTGGGTTGTGGGTTTTCCACAAACAATGTCTACACTGTCTTGGCTTTTACTTAATTGAAAATGAACTTACTTTGCAAATAGTTAAGGATGATTGTTATTGGCCTCTCTGGCCACATTAGGGAAATCACACCACCTGGTTTGCTCCACAGTGTCAGATTTAAAGCAGAACATGGGTCAAAATGTAAAGCTTTTACTGGGTAAGTGATTACAGGTTGCCTGCCCTCAAGAGTCTATTTCTGGATGCTACAGGCAAACACACACCTCCCACTTTCTCTCTCTCTCTCCTAGCTTCCTTTTTTTGTCTTCTTACTTTTGTCTTTCTCTCACCAACTAAAATACCTTTCACTTTTTCTCTCCCTCTTTTCTTTTCTCTTCCAAATCAGCTAAACTGATTTATTTTTGAAGAATTCTGAGGTGTGATTCAGAGCAAAGCCATGGTTATTCTCAGCATTTTAGTTTCTCCAAAGGATTTCTAGACTCTAGAGGGATGAAAAAGAAGTGGGGCAGAAAAGGACTACTACAGCTAAGTAAATTTCTCTTTTTAGAAGCTGTATGGAACTAAATCAGGGCCCCCAGAGGCTTTGGACAGATGTCATGTCCTAACAGCATGACTCCGTTGGATCAGCACATCAGGTAGGTGAAATGTTACTTGATTAATGTAAAAGATTTACAAAAATAAAAGGTTTACCTGTATAAACCAAGCCATATTGCTAAATGAAACTGGGGAGAGCGTAGACCTAATTAAACCTATATGTTTCACTTGAGCAAGTATGACACCAACCAACTAACGAGTATCCTGAGAGTGGGAATTAACAAATATAGTAGCCTGGTACTGTTATTTCGCACGGAATCAGAGCAAAACAATGTAGAAAGCACTTCTTGTGCAAGTGAACCAATAATAACAAATCAAGCTATCCAGCTTTCTCAAACTATATGCCTGTGCTCCAAGCAATGCTGAAGCACACCGCTAATAATTACTCACCATTGAAAGACAAGAAGATCTTTTAGAGTTTTAGTTAATAAGAAAAGTGTTGAAATGAAGTACTCACTTTACACCTTACTTAAATTTAAAGTAACTTATTCTACTGCATAAAAGCTGTTACCTAAAAGTACATGGATATTTTGGTTAAACAGTGGCATTCATAACAGTTCTTTGCTTGAAGCTCATAGAACATAATGGAAGGGTAGGATAATATGTATCAAAAGAATATGAATATTTTCACATTACTATTAACACAGAGGAGTGACTAGTACATGATATGAGTTTGAGTTGCATTTCAACATAGTGGCATTTCATCAATGGAGTTCATTTCAATGACCTTGTTCACATGCCTTGAACAGCCATTTCATTTAAATGAGAAACTCACAGTTTGAATAGCCTCCAAAAGCCTCTACAAAAGTGGCTGCTGAATTGTCCTTTTAGGAGAAAATTATGTAATGCATGGCAGTAATCAGAGTAACCGTCATGAAATGAAATGGATTTTCTCTTAGCTGGGTGGAAACATTTAGCTGCCTTGGGTGTTCTTGAGGAGGTAAATGAGATTGGACCTGGATCACCAGGAAATCCCACAGTAATAAGCAAAATCACGCAGTTCAAAAAATATATATCCAGAAGAAAAATCAGGACTTATTTTTTTGTCTGCCACTTGTGTTAAAATCTTATGTCCCACATTTTTGGCTCAGCACAGACATAACCAGTTGCTTGTATCCTTTATGATTATGGCATGTTAAAGTCTAGTGCTAGCACATAAATTTGCACAGGTCATTCTTAATCATCAATCAATAAGACCAGGGGCCCCCAAACGTGGCAACTTTAAGACTTGAGGACTTCAATTCCCAGAATTCTTCAGCCAGCAGAGCTTGAAGTCCCCCAAGTCTTAAAGTTGCCAAGTTTGAAGACCTCTGAATAAGACTAACCTTAACCCATTTGGTGTGCAGGGGGAGCACAAGGCAGCCAAAGTAAACAGATGTCAGCGATTAGTGGGCAAGAACTTTCAGGTGGCAAAAATGGGAATGAGAGCTCAAGGCTATGGCACACCCCTATTACTTTAAAAAAATATTAAATGGAGGTGCCCATGAAATATTTAGGACTTCAGTGTGACTCTAAGAGGAATTCTTAGTTTAATTTTATGTTTATCTCCTGGAGTGCAACTCTCTGCAAACCTCAGTGTGAAACAGGATATGATCCATCCAAACAAATCTGGCGAAACTGTTGAGCAGGTGTTGGAAGTTCAGCAATAACAGTGACCACAGTAGCCACCCAGGCTACAATATTTCTATTCCTATTTTAATGAGCAGTTCCAATTAGTGGTGGAGAGATCAGGTCAGTAGAGATTCCTAGGTTAAGGTGCTGCTGAAGTCATCGGAGCATATATAGCAGGAGTGTGAAACTGGATTTCTTCAAGAATCAGATCAACATTGTAGTTCTCCTCCATGAGCCAGCCTCCTGCAGCACCCTGCCGGCCAAAATGGAACATCCACAAATTGATATCCTTTGGGATCTGTGCTACTGCTGGATAGTCAAATGGAGGTGATCAGGAGGGTTTCCCTCTGCTTTCATTTGATGTGTCAGTTGTGGCCATTTCTGGAGTGGGAATTTTGACTACAGTGTCTCGTGCTCTTGATACCTTATGATTAAAGTTCTTGGCCTACTTGAGGCTGCTTTTGCAGACCATCTGGAAACTAGGTACTGCAAAATGGACCCAACTATCCTGGACAATTTCCTTCCAGTTTTCAATCTTCTATTTTTGAAGAAGGTGGTAGAGAAGGTGATTTGACTTCAGTTCTAGAGGACCCTGGAAGAAGCAGGTTATTTCAGGATAGGTTTTCATGTAGAAACATAATTTATTACATCTCTTAATGACTTGGGACAAAGATGAGATAATTACTCCACACTACTTCACTCTTCTTCAATGCTGCTTCTACTACTCCTTATAAGTCCCATTACTCCTACTCCTTGTGAGTGCTGCTAGAGAAAATTAACACTTTCTGGCTGCTTTATTCCTATACACAAACATGCACTTTCTCCCCCGGCCCCCAGCACAGCTTTTATAGCCAACATTGCCATGCTGGGTGGGCAGAGGGTTGAAAGCAGGGCTGTCAAACTCATGGCCCATGGGACAGATGCATCATGCGCTGGCCATGACCATGCCAGTTTATTAAAGGCGGGGAGAGTCTCAATATGTCACATAATGATGATGCAACAATGCAAGTTTGACACCCCTGGTTTAAAGATACAGAAAAACAGCATCCCAGGTGCTAGCTATTTTCTGGGCACATGTTGCATGATCTAGGAAAAGTGCCTTCTCTGCCATGGCTCTTGCCTTGAAAAAAAATGTTCCCTATATATTTATAATGCTCCCATTCAACATTGAACAAATTGTTAAGGATTTGGTTGTTCTCTCATGCCTTGGATTGGGATGGTGGTTGAGCTCCTTTGATTTGGTTCTTTGTTCTTAGGTCTTTTGGGGTTTATCTTCTGCTCCTCTTGTTTTTGTTTTTGTTTTTATCTGAAAGCTGCCTTGAATCCTTGTGGAGTTAGTTGGCCCTGAAGTAGAAATAAACATAAGCAAAAGTAAAAACAAAACAAAACAGCAGTTCCTTTGTTGATTGACATTAGATGCTATGATGACATTAGACTTATTTTGTTGGTTTTGCACTATTCCTTATAGGATTTGGCTGCAATTCAGAGGAGTAGATTTGATTTATTACAGATTCTATTACATGGGTTCAAGGGACTTGTATAACCACTTACTCAACCAGAGCTTATCCATTCAAGGAGCTCTTCCCAGGGAAGCATCTGAAAGTGTCCTGTTTTTGTGAGATGAAGGAGGCTGAGATGAGAAAGCCATTGGACTCAATGGAACAAAATAATTTTAATAACTGGCATAGACTTTGATGGAAACTGAATTTCAGAATTTATAGTTAACACAACTCAGGTTTCTTACTTTCTCTTCCCTGCTTTCACAAATGGCTAATTTGACAATGCTGCGGCAATGACAACTTGTTTAAATATAAACCAGTGTAATATGCTGCGTACTGTTTGTCAATGCTAATGCCTGTCCCATCTGCAGGTTTAGACCGTCTCCAGATTGTTTAGCAAAAGAAAAGTTACAGAGGCTTGGAGCTGACAGGTTTGGATGGCATAAGCCTTATAAGAAGAGACAGATTCAATCTGGGTTATTTATTCATGCTTCCACATCTTACCAATTATGTTTTTGAATATATTTTTTTGCTCTGAATCCAGTCTGATATTCCAGGTGATACCAACTCATGGCTGACTCGGCTATTAGACTTCGGTTAGCAAGCCATTCCATGCGCGGGCCAACTCTTAGATCATCCAACAGCTTGTACATATTAGTTGCAGCACCTTGTTGCTTATGTAACTTTTCAAGTACTCTGACTTCCCCTGAACACATTGTTTAATCTGCTTCTTTTAAGACCCGGCTGCCAAATCAAATAATACAAGGCTGAGGAGCTGCCTGGAAGGAAAAGTCAGTGAATGGATATCAAAGCCCCACGCCCTAATGGGGAGAAAGATGTGCAGTTGTTCTGTTCTTTTTCATTGTCACGTCATGGCCCAAGCTGAAATAGACCATGCCCAGACAAATTATTCCTTTTCACAGAGGAAAGAAGATAGCAAAAGAAGTTTTACTTCTATCTTTTAGATAAATAATACAATAAGTCATGTTGTACATCTTCTGCACCAGCTTTTTCCAAGCCAGGATAGGCAAGGAGCCAGAGCGCAGGTGGTGATACTAGCCTTTCTCATCATTTTGCTCCTAACCCCAGATGGTCAACTGGAATTGATCCAAATGAATATGAATCTTCTTTTTTTTAAGTTAAGCATTATATATTTTAGTTCAATGTTCCTGCATGTGGTCATTCTCCCTAACAGAAATGACTCACACAGAATCAATTCCTACTTGGAAGTTGGAACTGACAGTCCCTGGAGAAGAACTATCCCCTGTCAGCACCCTTGCAAAGTCATCTACCCCACCATAAATTGTCAGTGGAGCTGCACTAATTTTCTTGCAACTCTTAATTTTCAATTGTACTGCCTCTTTTTCCTTATGCAAAATCTGTACTTAAATAACATGGCCATTAAACATTAAATGAAATTAAACCTGTTTAGAAAGCTACAAAATAAAGGACAGAATAACTGAGTCGTGGTCCTTCCCCAAACAAAAAACTACTTAAGACTGGCACACTTAAAGATTGTGCATTGCTACAAGTTCATTAGCTTGGCCTTCAGTTTCAAAAGGAACACTGCAATAAGAGTTTTTAGAACATTTTACTGGCGTGTGTGTGTGTGTGTATGTGTGTGTGTGTGTATTAATTTCAGTCTAAGTAATTGTTTGCCTGTGGGGGTAGGGGTGGGGGCAGGGGCTTTCACCATTGCCCAGGACTGGCTAGCTAAAAGAGATTTTGTTGAAGATACTGTGCATAGTAAATCAACTTTACGTGGCAACGTTAATGGGTTGAATTAAAGATATGAAAGGCCTCTAAGAATACATTCTCTTGAAGTTCTGCTCATATGTGGATTGTGATTGAACCAGGAATTAATCTGAAACCAGGTCATTTCTGTTCTGGAAGTTAGGCACCAGAAGTACATGGGCATTCAAAATAAGTCCACATTAGAAGCAGTGGTGGGATTCAATTTTTTTTACTACTGGTTCTGTGGGTGTGGCTTGGTGGGTGTCACATGGCTTGGTGGGCATGGCAGGGAAAGAATACTGTAAAATCTCCATTCCCTCCCCACTCCAGGGGAAGGTTACTGCAAAATCCCAATTTCCTCCAGATCAGCTGGGACTCAGAAGGCAGAGAACAGATGGGGACGGGGCCAGTCAGAGGTAGTATTTGCTGGTTCTCCAAACCACTCAAAATTTCCACTACCGGTTCTCCAGAACTGGTCAGAACCTGCTGAATACCACCTCTGATTAGAAGTACAACATAAGCGCACCCACACATCAGTATAGGAATCACATCAAGATTCCTATACTGTAGGATTCTTACTTGTAGGGAAGCCAGCTACACTGTGCCTGCTTAAAGTTTATTATTATTATTATTTATTCATTCAAGTATATTGACTGCCCAAGTCTAATAATCTGGGTCAGTTTGGAAGAATACCTTCAGACATCACAAGAGTATAGCTATTCTCTGCTCTTCATTAAAGCAGTCTATAGTTTTTCCAGGTTCTATGGAAGTAAGGGAGTGTAATTAATTTTAAAGTGATTTTAAGGCTGTCCCAAAGGTGCTTTTCAAAAGGCATCTGGATTTCCTTGATTCCCCCCCCCCCTTGAAGATGCCTTTTGAAAAGCACCTTTGGGACAACTATGACCTGGAATAGAATAGAATAACAGAGTTGGAAGGGCCCTTGGAGGTCTTCAACCCCCTGCTTAGGCAGGAAACTCTACACCACTTCAGGCAAATGGCTATCCAACATCTTCTTAAAAACATCCAGTGTTGAAGCATTCACAACTTCTAGAGGCAAGTTGCTCCACTGATTTATTGTCCTAACTGTCATGAAATTTCTCCTCAGTTCTAGGTTGCTTCTCTCCTTGATTAGTTTCCACCCGTTGCTTTTGTCCTGCCCTCAGGTGCCTTGGAGAATAGCTTGACTCCCTCTTCTTTGTGGCAGCCCTGAGATATTGGACTGCTATCATTTCTTCCCTGGGCCTTCTTTTCATTAAACTAGATGGTGATTGAGAAACTCAAGTGTTTTAAGGAATTATTCAGTTAGCATGTTTATTAAGGCAGCAGCACTTTTTGAGCCCGCACAGAAATCTAAAATAGTTGCTTTAAAAAATAACAAAGCAATGCGTGACTCATGCATGGTTTGAAGTATATATATATATTTTTAAAAAATTAAAAGAGTACATAGTCCTGCAAGCTTATTAATGTGTTAAGGCTATTGTATCTGGAATGCAAGAGTCTGAAAAATAACAAAAAGTTAAAGGAGCACATTTTTGGCATTTCTGTCATTTGTCTCTATTGGTCATCTGGACTTTTGTAATCCAAATCTGGAACCTCCATGATCCCAGCAAAATTTCCACCTGAAATGAATGGACAATTTTTGGGGATCATAATGATTAAAGCAAGGATAGCAGGGAACTGGATTTATAAAAAATGTCCCTGAATGGGCAGCTTCTTTGACTAATCTAATAGCTCAATCCGTGCATGTTTTTCCAGAAATTACTGGACACATTTCCAAGAACACCCTGAAAGCTTCAGTAGCATTGACTGTAGCAGCTTTTAGAAAGTGCCTCAGTTTCTTTGGAAATCCCTCTCAGTCCAGTAATGACTTGCCACTATTTGAAAAGAGAGGATTCAAGAAGTAGTTGAAAGAGAAATAAAATGCAAGGAGGCTTGTTGCACAAACCTGTGCTGAAAAACTGCACTGCCAGTCTCCCGTTTCTGTTTTATCTGCAGGTCCGATGTAGCAACTTTGTGATGATCATTTCTTCACCCTTAAAATGAGCATGTTTGGTCATGCTGTTTCAGTGAATGGGCAAAAGTGCAAATTGCAAAAATAATTGTAATGCGTAAAAATTTCAATACACAAACTCTCCCTCTAGAGTTTTGACATGGGGAGGAAAAGAATATTTGAAATGGGATGAATTTTCTTTTCTCTCTCCTACTCCTTTTCTTCTTCTGCCACACTTTGCAGAAGGCAGAACAGCTTTTTGGCTTGATGGGGGGGGGGGGAGGCTTCCTATTTAGGCAATATTCAACAGCCCATGTAAAGGAGATGAAATGAGATTTAAGGCTGTGAGCCACTAAATGAGATTTGAGGCATGATGGAGAACCTATGGCACACGTGTCACAAGTGGCATGCGGAGCCATATGGGTAGGCATGTGAGATTAGCTCCGGCTGATAGTTGGGCCTTATGGGCCCACCAGAAGGCAGGAAACAGACTGTTTTCAGCCTCCGGTGAGCCTCTGGGAGGGTAGGGAAGCCTAGAAAGGCTCTGGAGCCTGAGGAGAGCGAAAAATGGGACTTCCCATCTGACCAGAAGTCAGCAAATAGTCCATTTTCGGCCTCCAGAGGGCCTCAAGGGAGAGGCCTTTTTCGCCCTCCCCAGGCTCCTAGAAAGGGTATGGAGCCTGAGGAGGGTGAAAAATGGGTCCACTGTGCCATTACATGCCAAAAGTGGGGGGAGCATAGGGGGGTTGTGCATGAATGCATGGGGGGAGGTTGCATAGAATTATGGGTGTGGGCACGCATGCGCACAACCCCCCTTGTGCTCCCTCCCGCTTTTTAGCCATCACTGCACTAGTGTACTATGAGAGAAAAAGAAGAACCAAATGGATCTTTCCTTTGAAAGGTATAATCTTGACCAATAGAATTTGTGAGAAACCAATAAAGACCTTCTCTGGAAAACTAGCTCTGCAAGAGAGCTATTTAGTGTGAGCTTTAGCCATTTTATCCCCCTGGAAGCCTTCCCATTTATTTTAATTATTGCTTGTGACTTTCTCACATTGATGCAGCTCTTATCGACAGGGGGACAATAATGAATAATTCTATAAAAAGGCAGTTAGCTCATTTTCTCACAACAGGATTGAATTAGTGAAAGTTGAAGCATATGAATGATGGCGATTGTTTTTACATGCAACCCACTCTGAGATTGTCCAAGGTGACCGATCAAACTTGCTTCAAGCTTTCAGGCTACATCTAGATATTTGGGGGCAGACTTCCACCCAAAGAATCACTCCTGGCCTCAATTTTCTCCCTGAACCTTAGATTCTCTTCTGACACGCTGTAATAGATTTTGGGCTCTAGGCAGAAAGCTCAGGAAAGGCCAAAAAAAAAAAAAAAATCCATTAAAAAAAATATTATATTTTTTAAAATTATTTTTTTTCAAATTTTAAGTAATCCAAAAAATCTCTTTTTCAATTCAAGATGAAATTGCCTACCACTCTAAATGTAGGGCTGAAATCAATCTTTCTCAGAAGTCTGTGAAATCGATAACTTTTTCCATTCTGTCCCGTGTTTGCCATCATCAGGGGGAAGACACACCATTGAGAGAAACACTTTGGAATATATTGTTCAAAACTCTTTTCTTTTTTTCTTTTCTTTTCTTCTTTTCTTTTTTCCCCTCCCCCTTTTGCCTTGGGTGATGCATAGAGGGACAGGGTGGCTCTGTGGCTAAGACACTGAGGTTGTAGATCAGAAGGTCAGCAGTTCAGCAGTTCGAATCCTTAATGCCGCATAACAGAGCGAGTTCCCATTACTTGTCCCAGCTTCTGCCAACCGAGCAGTTTGAAAGCATGTAGAAATGCAAGTAGAAAAATAGGAACCACCTTTAGTGGGAAGGTAACAGTGTTCTGTGCCTTTGGCATTTAGTCGTGCCAGCCACATGATCATTTATTTTTTTTATTTTATCCAATTTATATCCCGCCCAGGGGTGGGTTTCTGGGGGATCGGCCAGGATCGCGCGAGCCCGATGGTAAAATTTACAGATCCTGGCCGATCCCGTTGGACGATGGACCCGGAAGTTACAGTACTTCCGGAACACGTGGCTTGCTCCGTCAAAACCTCCGGCGCGAATGCAGAGGTTTGGAGGGGCTTCGCGCCGAGCCGAGCCAAGCGCGCCCGGCTGGAGCGCACGAGCCACCCGCGAGCACCATGGCGACCCGGCGCGGGCCGCGCTGCTGCTGTCGCTGCTCCTGCTGCTGCTGTGCGGGCCGGGGGCGCGGGGGTCCCGGGGCGCCGACAAGCAGAACAGCCTCTGCAGGGCGGCCAGCAGCGTCTTCCTGGGCGAGGAGAACATGCGCGGAAAGGCTGCAGCTTGTCGCGTGGTCTCCTTGCCGGGCAGATAACCTTCCAGGAACGATTCCGGCTTTCCCAGGGAAATCGGGACTCCGGGTCCCCCCATTCGCGGGATGCCCCCCTTCCCTTCTCCCAGCGGAACTGAAAAGACCCCCTTTCCCAGGAGGGGTTCACAGGCCCAAAGGTGCTGAGTTCCAGTCCAGCAAAAGAGGCTCGGAAGAGAAGAAGAGGCGGTTTCTGGGGTCCTCCTGCCAATGTCCCCAAAGAGCGAGGGTCTTTGGGGAAAGGGACCTTCTGGCGACCACCCAGCCTGACTGGAGCGTCCCTGCGTGAAGAGGGGTCCTCGCGTGGCCGCCCGGCTTTTCCCGGACTCCCCACGGCGGCAGGTGTGTGCTCCGCCGGGCTCAGAACCCGCCGAACTGGCGACACTCAACAGCCCGGCTGGGGAAGCGACAGCCCAGACTGGTTTTTCGGAGGCGCTCCACGCTGGTTGGCTGCCCAGCCGCCTTGGGGGGAGCCGGAGCCACTGCCACCCACGCCACGCCGCCTTTGGGGGCCGCCGAGGCGAATAAAGGAGAGGAAGAAGCTAGAGATGCCTTTCGGGGAGAGGGGCTTTGGAGCCAGTCGGGGTCTTTTGCTCCTGGGGATTGGGGAGAGAGGAAGGGGTGGTCAGAAGAGGCTTCTTGGGGGGCGATTCAAGCAGCCCTGAGACTTGGAAGACCTCAAGGTGCATCTCTCCAAATTTCTTTCCAGTTCCTCTTTCTTTTCAGAAATCCAACCTGTGCGTTTCTGCCTAAAACTTTCTCTCCCCAGTGCGCGCCCTGCAGAAGGTGAGCGGCGCCCGGAGGGTCCCGGGCAAAGGGGAGGGGGGGGGAAGGGGAAGAGGAGGGGTCTGGGGAGGGAGGGGGGTCTGGCCTTGTGGGGGGGAAGGGGTGCAGAAGGGGGTCCCCGACTTTGGCGTGGGCGGCCAGGAGGGAGATTGGGGAGGTCCGAGTGAGTGGCCGACTGGCCGGCGGGTGGGTAAGAAAAGTTGCTGCGCGCCCCAAAAATCCTCTGGCCCGCTGGCCACGGTTGCTCGCTCACTCGCTTGCTCGCTCACCCATCGGACGCCAGGTTCCTTCGTCCAGTGGATGGGTGAGAGAGAGAGCGAATAAATACAGCCAGCGGGATGGCGGGCCGGTCAGGCTACTTCCTGGAGCTGAGGAGGTTTGTGGGGGGGGGGGGAGACAGACAGACAGAGAGAGGCACAGACACACAGAGAGACAGGGAGGGAGGGGGGAACCAGAGAGTGACAGACACACACACAGAGACAGAGAGTGGGAGGGAGGGAGGGAAAGATAGACAGAGACACAGAATGAGTGATTTAAGTGCCTGAATGCAAGACAGACAGACAGACAGACACACACACACACACAGAGTGACAGATGGGCAAACAAAGGAGAGAGAGACACAGAGAGAGAAAGATAAAAAGAAGGTGGGAGAGAGAGAAAGAAAGAAAGACAGACAGAGAGAAAGAGAGAAAAAAGAAAGAGAGACAGAAAGGAAAGAAAAAGAAAGAGAGAGAGAGAGAGAGAACTTATGACCACAATTAAGCCCAAAAGTTTGGTTGCTAACCAAGACCATTGTTAAGTGAGTTTCACATTTTCCAAATTGGCCACTCCCACCCGGTCACATGGCTGGCAAGCCACTCCCACCCGGTCACATGGCCGGCAAGCCACTCCCACCCAGTCACATGGCCAGCAAGCCACAGAACCTGTTCCAAAAATTTTGAAACCCACCCCTGATCCCGTCCTTCTCCAAAAGGACCCAGGGTGGCGCACAGGAATTTAAAAACAGCATACAAAGATAATACAAAACATATAAATTTAAAAATCTATTAAATGGTAACCTGCGCTAAAACCAATTAAAATCCCCCAATTAAAACTATCTAAAATTCGTCACAGTAGAGGCTATCCTAGGCCGGCTTGGTGAAATAAGTATGTTTTTAAACACTGGCGGAAGAGGCGGAGATCGGTGATGGTGCGGAGTTCAGGGGGTAGGTCGTTCCACAGGGTAGGACCTGCCACAGAGAAGGCCCTTCCCCTGGGTGTCGCCAGCCGGCACTGTTCGGCCGACGGCACCCTGAGAAGGCCCTCTCTGTGGGAGTGTATCGGTCTAAGGGATGTATGGGGCAGAAGACGGTCTCGCATATAACTATATCATGGAGATGTCTTTGGACAGCGCTGGCTCTTCGGCTTTGAAACAGAGATAAGCACCGCCCCCTAGAGTCAGGAAAGACTAGCAAATATGTGTGAGGGTTTAGATTTAGATTTAGATTTTAGATTTTATTAGGGGGAACCTTTAACTTTTTATGCAATGAGAAAAAGAAAGAAATCTCAAAAAACATTTTCCAAGAAAGTGTCTTGAGAAATATCCACTATGCATAAGTAGAGTTGCAATTCATGATACTTTTTGCTAGAGGATTTTAATTTGTAAAAATAAAAAACTAAGCTATAATGCATAATATGTACCTACTGCCTATAATGTTATGTTGTCATTTTGCATGCTTCATTGTGTTTTTGAACCTTTAGGAAAGTGTGTATTGCTGCTTAGAGGTTTAGTGTTGTATTAGTTAATGGAAATGGTAAGCAGCTCGTAAAGTTATCAACATGTTCTTGCTTCCCAAATCTCTAGTAAAAGTTAATACATGCAAATTATACGAACGTACGCATGAACATATGCCCATGCAAACCAAAAATATTTATTAGCCTTTCTTTCATCATTTTGTTTTATAGGGGATTGGTATATTCTTTGTATAGCCAAACTTACTATTACAACTGCCAATCACTGAAATATATGGTGCGCTTCAAGGTGTTAGTTATCATCTTTAAAGCGCTCCATGGCTCGGGACCTAGCTATCTGCGGGATCGGATCCTGCCTCATACATCCTCACAGCCGATTCGCTCCCCCAGAGAGGGACTTCTCCGGGTGCTGTCCACTAGACTTTGTCAGCGGGCGACACCCAGGGGAAAGGCTCTCTCTGTGGCGGGCCCAGCCCTCTGGAACGACCATCCCCCCCGACATTAGGACGACCACGGACCTCCGCTCCTTCCGTCTTAAATTAAAAACACATCTTTTCTGTCTGGCCGGCCTAGGATAGTCTCTCTGTCTCTGGGGTTCTATTGGGAATGCTGTTTTAGTTTAGCTTAGTTTTAATGGGGAATTTTAGCACAGGTACAGGTTTAATTTGTTTTTAAAGAAATGTCTGTATATATTTATTGTTTTTTATTCTTCCTGTGCACCGCCCCGAGTCCCTATGGGGAGAGGGAGCAGTTTACAAATATTAAATATTATTATTATATTATTATTATATAGTGACTATGACCAGCTGTATCTCACAGGGTCTTGAATCAATAACAAGAGTGAAAACAAAAGAAATCTAGTTCCTTGTGAAATGTCCCTCTTTTTACTATTTCTCATGGGACTAAGTGTGTTTTTTAATCTACGTACAAAATAATGGTAGAAACTGGGAAAGCCTGACAGTTTCCATGTTAGAATATCTATTTAAGCAGATCTTTGAACCATGAACTTTTTTCTGTCTTCGTCTCCTTCTTCCCCTTCATATGAATTAACTTCACAGTAAAACCATCCTGTTCATATTCTCATTCATATTCATAAAATATGAAAATGCCATATTTTAATTGCTTTTCAGACCATTAAAATTAGAGTTTATGTAGAACCCTTGTTTGCTCAAGAAATAGTTGTGTTTCAGAGAGACAGCGCAACTGATACATCTCTGAAGTTTTGTCGTAATTTGATTCTACCAATATAATTTCTTGCCACCCAGGAATGCCATATATAAGACAGATGCCCACATTGCAATGTATTTCCACACCATATAACTTAATCCAGATCTCTTTTCTAATGTCTACTTGTTGGGTGCAAAATATTTTCTGCCTCAATTCAGTCTGCAACTTTTCAATTTAAGTGTAAATTTAAGAAACTGATGGTTGATCATGATTCGGCAAATCTTTCTTGCCTCCTTTTTAAAGGCTAGCAAAATATAGCCAGATACCAATATTTTGGAAGATCTGCTGTTTGATCGATAAAAGTAAATAATAAGGCCAAAATTGAGATCTACCAATCCAGATCAAATCTATTTCTACTACATCTCCAGCTTTGAACTGATCAGTCAATTTGGCATTTCTTGAAACTAACCCCATTGGCAGGATGAGCTCTAAAACTCTTTTCTGGGCTGACAGCTATTTCAGCCTCCTCATCTTAAACCTCATGAGGGAAAAAAAATCTTCCATCTTCTGTGAATGTGACATTCTAACTATGAAGGAGCTAAATACAAATGGACAAACCCAAGTTGTTTATGAGGGAAATATCTTCTTTATAAAAGTACCTATACTAACTTGTACAGGGATATAAATATCATTACAACATCTAATATGTGGTATGAGCTAAATTATTTGTCATGTTATTTGAAATTAAAGAGCTTTGAGAGAAATATTTTTATGCCATTGCTATTAAGGTTGCATAGAATTGTCAGATTTATAAAACCCTTTTTGTTTCTATCAACATTCAACAACATTCATACCAATGAGAGCTTTCTAGTTTGTATTTTAGTATTTGAATGAACTTCAGTAATAATTAGTTGGGTGTATACTCTACTGTATTTAAGAGTCAGAGATGTCAATAAAATGACTTAGACTTCTACATTGATGAAACTGATAAAACCATTAATTCTACCTCTACAATGACCCTGCTATATCCACATTTACATAGGAAACAATCATATGAGAAGAAAGATTTTTTTCCTTGTTCCTTATAGTCCTTTGGATTATAAATATAGTGATTTATAGAAAGCAGTCCAAAACATAAGGAAGGCACTAGCCTATTCCTTCCTCTGTGTACTTCTCCATTTTATATCTCAGATCAATTTCCTCATCCAGGATCTAATTCTCAGGCCACTTTTTTTGGCAGTCAATAGCACCACATTTAGATTAAGATGTCTACTCTCACGAAGGAAAAAAGGAAGGAAACCACCATGGTTCGTCTTTTTGTTCCTCTCTTGTAACAAGCAGACTACATTATACCTATAGTAGACAATAATTGCTCAATATTTAATGCTTTCAGCTACTGCACACACAATTTAGTTATAATCCAGACAGAAAAAAAATGTAATGTAATGCAGTCCATCTACTATAATCAGCACACAATAAATGATGACTCAAGTTTAGGAAAAGTCATGAATGAAGTGAAATTAAAGATTCTTGGTTTTCACTCTAACTCAGCCTTTCTAATCGGGTATTCTATGGACAGCAGGAGAATTCTAATCCCATCCTTGCAAGAATTCATTCTGGATTGTACCTGACAGGATGACATCATCTTGTCTAGAAAGAATGGGAGTAGTTTTTGACAGTGATCCTGCTTTATATGCATAAGTTCTTCCCACCTGCAAATTCATTTGTGACCTGGTAGGGATTCTTAACCCAGAGTTGCAGAACATCTGCCTTCATACGATCTAGTCAATTTTGATTAGCAATTGAATGTCCAAAAGTTTGGGCTGACAAAACCCCAAAAATAAAACAGAGAGGTTATCTAGACAATTAAACTAAAGTGCGAATTTTATTTATTTATTTTTATTTATTTATTTATTTATTTAGATTTATACCCCGCACCTTCTTCTAAAAGGACCCAGGATACAAATCAAAAGACAAAGTTGAAATCTTGGAAATGCCATCAGAATAGATATAGTAAGTTTCTTTTTCTCTATTATATATCACATTTTGTGTATGTTTCTCACAAGTAAATGACACTTACAAAAAGCAAAATGATGTTAGAAAATTTATAAAAAGACAGAGATATTAGACCCACCCTCCAAGGAAGATAGCACAATTGAGTAGTGAATCACTACAGAAGTTACAGAGTCAAAGGGGGTTCAGTAAATAGCCAACTTTATATTGCTGTGAAATTGGGTAGTAAAAGTACCTTAAGCCACTAGTGTATTAGTGACTCCACTGTATTTTAATAACATTCAGAACTGGACCCCTGTATTAGCAGGGGAAACTATGTTTATTATCCCATTCTACAATCCACATACAAGAGTGAGATGAATATTTTAAGCATATAGTAGCTGCCGCCTTGAATAGAAAGAAGTTGATATGCAATCTTCCTTTTTAAAAAAAAAAAAGAGAGAGAAAGAAATTTGCCATCCTCTCTACTCCAAAATGATACCTTCTGATGTTTCTCCTCCCATTAGCCTATGTCTATCTGTGAAACATGCATTTAAGTGAAAGAAAATTGTTCCTTGTGAAACATGCACTTAAGGGAAGGAAAATGACTCATGCTGTAATCTTTTTATTGATTATTCATAATGCAGGTGGGGAAAAATCTATTGATAGTATCATCATCACTTCCTGCTTGCCCACAGAGGATTATGTGTTTGGATGTAAACACTGGGGAATGAATATTTTATTGATACCATATGAGTTTTAGGCGGGTTTTTTCTGCCTTTTTCATGGATCATCAATGGACAAGAGGTCATTAAGCAACATTAATAATTCATTGTCAATTTGCACATGAAAATGTATCCACATTTGCCAAATAAAGGGGCTAAAAACCTTCAGTGCTTGAGGCAGAGAGTAATCCTTTTAATCCCTCCACACAATTTGGAAACCTTCTTAAAATGAATCTGAAATTACTAACCCTTCTAAGTTACCCATAAGATTAAAAAAGCAGTTAAAAGTCATTTGCCCACAATTATGTAGCTCAATTCTCATTTAAGCTGAATTTTCACAAGCTCAGGCTATAAATGAATAGAATAGAATAGCAGAGTTGGAAGGGACCTTGGAGGTCTTCTAGTCCAACCCCCTGCTTAGGCAGGAAACCCTACACCACTTCAGGCAAAAGGTTATCCAACATCTTCTTTAAAACTTCCAGTGTTGGAGCACTCACAACTTCTGGAGACAAGTTGTTCCTCTGATTAATTGTTCTAGCTGTCAGGAAATTTCTCCTCAGTTCTAAGTTGCTTCTCTTCTTGATTACTTTCCACCCATTGCTTCTTCTTTTACCCTCAGGTGCTTTGGAGAATAGTTTGACTCCCTCTTCGTTGTGGCATCCCCTGAGTTATTGGAACACTGCTATCATGTCTCTCCTAGTCCTTCTTTTCGTTAAACTAGGCATTAAACCCAGTTCCTGCAACCATTTTTCATATATTTTAGCCTCCAGTCCCCTGGAGTCATAAAGGTAAGTTGATGATGCCCTTATAATAATGTGCAGTACTCTCATTAGTAGCTAATAATTTCCATGTGGTATTATACAATAAAATAGCAAATCCTCAAACTTCTAATACTAAAGTACTATTTTTACCCTTTGGGAATGCATTAATAGCCCTGTAGCTTCAATGTCTACATTAATATCCAAGACACAAGCAAATTACATTTCACATACTGAATGCCGCATGAGTAGCCATAACAACAATTGGTAAATATTTCTTTTTATCTCTGTCTCAGTTGTACGGTACAGAGCATCACATACAATTCTTTTAAATGTGAGCAATGCATTATGGAAGATATGACTAATCTAGAGAATTTCCATTTGAAAGCAAAATGAGTAATAATTGATTGGCTCAGCTCCAAAGTCACAGTGGGGTTCAAAAAGCTTGTAAGTGCCCTCATAAAAATAGAAGCTGTATCAACCAATTGAATTTAATTATATATGAAGGTGATGAAGGAGCTAAACAGCCTGTAATTGGCGTCCAATTACTCAGCTGGTCTTCCATAAAATTAATTCATCTGAAAGTTTGCCATTGTCCCAGGCTCCAGGCCTGCTGCTGCTTTAATTAGTTAACACTAAGAAATCTTGAAACATTAAATTATTTTGTCTTTATTGCCAATTATGGGTTAAGGAAAACTTGTGTATAAAATATTAACATCTGCTTCAAGCACTGCTTTAAGAGGGCAAAGAAGAAGAAAAACAGAAACATGTTTTAAAAACAAAAGAAAAAGAAATAAAAGACATTCTCTTTGTTGTTTACTGCTGTTAAAAATAAATGTGGGCTCCTCCAAAATCCATTTTAAACTTGGTGTAAAATGGATTTTGGTGTAGTGATGATGTATCTGTCATTTGGTCATCTCACAGGTGGGTGGGAAAAGAGATGGGGGAGGGAGGGAGGGAGAGATCAGGAACAGTTAATGGAAAGCTGACCTAAACTCCAAAGGATAGAAGTTCTCACATTTTTTCCTTTAAATTATTTTTTATAGCATTACTAAATCAGTTCACATGTTTTCTTCAAGTTGCCAAAAATGGCAGGAAGATTTTTTTAAACATTTGAAAACAAGTAGCATAGAGTTACATAGCACTGTAAAAAAAAAAAAAGTAAGCCATGATATTAATAATATACTTCCCAAACCTTGATGATGATTCTTCTCAGCCAGTTAGTTTTTACATACAGTTTACTTTTTCCTTTCCTTGCCATCAATTCCATTCTGAATGTATATAGCCCCACCCCAGGAATTCATTGAATTTGACTACTAATTTTCAAAACATTTCCCTTCTGCTGTCCTCTCACCCCACTTTTTTAGAGTCTGGCCATTTTCAGCTGCTTAATAATAAATGTAATAAAAATAATAATTATAAGAAGCAAAAGTTGCAGCTTTGTTAAAATATAGAATGATGGAGGTGAAATAGAATGAAATAATTTGATTGCTTAAAAGACCATGGCGCAGTATTGTTTATAATAAGGAAGAATACAGTATATGGATAAATTTCTCTAGCTAATTAATTCAGCAATAATTCCAGTAGGGTAAAAGTATATTGTGAGGTTTTAATAACTGCAATAAGTAATCTATTCTCAGCAAAGGAAGTCTAAACTGAGTATCTTTACCACTGAGCAGTCAAGAATAGGCTTCGAAATATTGCAATGTATACTTTTATTTTTCTATAACAAAAACATCTTGGTGTCAAAGAACCCAATAAATTCAAATATTGGCAATTTTACTTTTAGATGTGGGGAGTTAGAAATTTCATGCATATTTGAGTTTTTTTTCCATTTGCTTATTCTCTCTCTCACGCGCGCTCCCCCCCACCCCACACACTTATATACATTTATATTTTTGATTTCCTGAACAATTCAATTTTTCTATTTTTCCTGAACAATTCAAAAGAAATTAGATCAGATTTTCAGATTTTCTCATATTTTATGCTGACAGTAACTTTGAATAACAAGAAAGCAATTAGCTCAGTAATCAAGAGAGATTCTGGATTAAGAGAGAAGCTAATGTTCTTAATCCAAGTTTAAATGGATGGGAAGTAACAGACTCAGACTCAACCCGTCCAAGACCGAGTGGCTGTGGTTTCCGGCATCCTGGTACAACCAGTTGACTCCACCACTGGCCATAGGGGACGAACATCTTACCCCTGTGGATGGGGCGCGCAACTTGGGCGTCCTCCTGGATACCCGGCTGTCCATGGAAGATCAAGTGACAGCTGTGGCCAGGAGGGCGTTTTACCAGGTTCGCCTGGTACGCCAGTTGCGCTCCCTATTAGATCGCGATGTCCTCTGCACAGTCACTCATGCCCTCGTGACATCCCGACTGGACTACTGCAATTCTCTCTACATGGGGCTCCCCTTGAGGTGCACCCAAAGACTTCAGCTTGTCCAGAATGGGAACCTCAAGGTTTACCCACATAACACTGCTCTTGCGCGAGCTGCACTGGCTACCTGTCGTCTTTCGGGTGCGCTTCAAGGTGTTAGTTATCATCTTTAAAGCGCTCCATGGCACGGGACCTAGTTATCTGTGGGATCGGATCCTGCCCCAAACATCCCTGCGGCCGATTCGCTCCCACAGAGAGGGACTTCTCCGGGTGCCGTCCACTAGGCTATGCCAGTGGGCGACGCCCAGGGGAAGGGCTTTCTCTGTGGCGGGCCCAGCCCTCTGGAACGACCTTCCCCCCGAAATTAGAACAACTACGGACCTCCGCTCCTTCCGTCAAAAACTTAAAACACACTTTTTCTGCTTGGCCGGCCTAGGTTAGTCTTCCGTCTTTTAATAGGGCTTAGGGGATTTTAGTTAATTTTAACATTGGGGATTTTAGCGCAGGGATAATCATTGTTTAATTTGCCTTTTATTAATCTATTTATGTATATTTATTGGTATTTTTAATTTCCCTGTGCACCGCTCCGAGTCCCTTTGGGGAGAGGAAGCGGTCTATAAATAATTTTTTTTTATTATTGTTGTTATTATTATTGTTGTTGTTGTTGTTATTATTATTATTATTATTATTATTATTATTATTATTATTATTATTATTATTATTATTATTATTATTATTATTATTATTATTATTATTATTATTAAAACAATGGTTATGAAGGGTAATATTATTGTTCTACCAGGAATTGTACCACTAGAAAATTATGGAATTAGTAATTCTATATACTTCTTGTCAAGATATATATTTCTCTTATTGTCAACGGCTGCAGTCAATTGTTATGGACTAAATCAGTGAAAAATGATTGAGTGGACTTAACACAACTTCCTGGTATAATTTGATGCATATTTTTTCTTCAAAAGGTATTGAAGGATTATACAAAAAGCTATTTAACAAAACACCCAACATTATTGATAGTAAGAAATGGATTATGCATATCAAATAAATAAAATTAGTACTGTCCACATAAAGGCAAGAAAGATATTATGATTCAGTTCTGTTGACATTAATTTGACTTTAAATATTTCTGATAAAACCAGTGAATTTAATAACATCATCATAAAAGCGTTTCTGTTTTTTAAAAAAAAATAGCCATGGTTTTGCTGAGGAGAAAAGAAGCACCAATGTTTCCTATTTAGTACACACAACAGTCTATTTCATCTTCCTGGAAATATATATTACTTTTAATCAAAGCCTATGCTGCCAGCTACCAATTTAATTCTTAACATTTTGGTACAAGGAGTGGCTAGAACACATATGTTGATCAGAAGGTGCCAAAACTATCTCACAAAAGCACTTTATGAAAAGTCCAATAACAACTTTCAAAATGAAAATATCTGAATAGGGAAGGCATTTGATCCAAGGACTTACTCTAAAAAGTTTGAAGACCAACTATTAATTCCATTAAAGCAGGGATGTCCAAACTTGGGAGCTTTAAGACTTGTGGACTTCAACTCCCAGCTATGCTGGCTGGGGAATTCTGGGAGTTGAAGTCCACAAGTCTTAAAGTTCCCAAGTTTGGACATCCCTGCATTAAAGAATTTGATGAACTCAACTGTGCAAGGTTCTTTAATGCCTAAACATAACATTAATTCCCAAAAAGGTCAAGATCCAACCTCTGCTGAGAACTATTGACTGATTTCCCTATTGAACAATGATTATAAATTGTTTTCAATTATATTAGCTGAATATTTTTTTTTAAAAGATTCTATAGGACTTTATACCTGAGGAACAATGTGGATTTTTTTTTTTACCAAGACAGCAGACAACACAACAAGACAACACAACATGGCTGATGTAATCGAATACTTTCAACATCATAATGAAAAACAAGCCACATGTATCTTTTTTAGATGCAGATAAAGCTTTTGACAATTTGAACTGCAACTTTATATTGTAAGTGGTAGAAGAAACAGACCTTGGGAAGAAAAAATTTGCAGAAGATATAGGTGATTTATAAACCACAGAAATCTCAGAACCATGTAAGAGATGAGCTAACCAAACCTTATGAGGTAAAGAATTGAACACGACAAAGTTGTCCTCTGTCATCACCACTGTTTATTTTATTTATGGAAATTTTAAACAGAGATGTTAGAAGTGATGTCTGGATTAAGGTATTACAAATAAAAGCAAAAAATTATAACTAGTGGGAACACAATCAGTCTGAAGTTACTTTGGTGGGCATATAAGGCAGCTAAGAAATTCTAGAATCGGAAAAATACTTTCAGAAAAGTTTGAAAATGAACGTAAAAAATCACCTCTGCAACTTTCTTTTAGAGATGGCAGGTGAACAAAATTTGGGCCTTTGTTTTTATATATGCATTGGCTGCAAAGTTGTTATATGCCCAAAGTGGGAAACAGGACGATATACTTATAATGGAAGAATGGACTTTGAAACTAATGGAGATAGTTGAGATGGTGAAATTTACTACTTTGCCTAGACACAATAACTTGAATAAATTTCTTGTGAGATTTCCCACGATATAAGGCAAAAAAACCAACTTCTGAACATCTAGCAACACATCCGCCTGCTCTTAGCTAGGACAAGAAAAGCAAGTGGCTTTTTGAAATTACAAAATTCTCCAGCCCAAGACTGACCTCAGTTAATGAAAGATGCGTATTTTTTTCTACTTATCAACGATGTTAGTGAGAAGATGGTCTAGTGGAGGAATTACAAAATAAAATAAATCACAGAAGCTCAACTTAGCATCTCTACTAAACTGAGAGTGAAGAACATAAAGAACAATAGGATTTAAAGAAACGGTGGTATTTCACAGGTCAGCGGTCATTAATAAAAGTGCTCATTTCTTTTTCTATTATTCATTTTTTTCTCTTCTGTTCATACAGAATTAGGATATTTACAGCCTCTACATGTTATTGAAATACAACATTCAAAACTCCCAGAAGACTAAACTAATGGTGAGAAATACTGAGAACTCTAATGCATCAACATCTGGAGAGTCACAGGTTTCCATAGCTACATTGCAATGATGGGGGATATTTTGAAATCTTCAGCTACTGTGGAAAAAAAAAATCCCAAAGAAAACTCATTTGGCAGAACATTCAATTTGGGAGATGCATAGAGCTTTGTATCCTAAAGAAAGGTTCAAATGAGTGAACAAAAGCATTTTGCATAATTATTCGTAGTTATGTATACATTTCAGTAACAGAGTGTGTTGCAAACAAGAACCACCAACAAATGAAAAATGAAGGGTTTATTGCAGTCTTTCCAGAACCTGGGGTTCTGCAGATGTATCAGACGCTGACGGCAGTAAATTCTATCAAGAATAATGAATTGGCAAGCTAGGGATTACAGGAGATGAGGCTCAATAGACATGAAGGCCCCCAGGCTAAGGTTTATTACACAGAGAGAAATTACTAAACAAATAGTATATATTATATTTTAAAAATTGTGGCAACTATATAGGAAGTTATATTTTCAATTGCATAGATGAATTACATACACAGGCAGTCACCTGTCCAGAGCTCTTTTATGTAGTTATGATGGAACCATATTCATTTTTTTTAAATCTTTAGTAGATGTTCTAATTATAAAATCTGTATTCTTACATTTGCTGGCAACAGTCACAGATTAGATACATTAGGTGAATAAAATGATCACTGTTGCCAATCGGAGCATTTTTCTGCTGACACAGTTCCGTTGGGTTTATGATCTGAAAATTGGAGCAATTCTGCCTCTTCCTACTTGCTGCTATCCTCCAAATCTGAAATGAAAAATACACAGTACTTCTGGAGAGTGATCAGTTCTTAATTCCAACTTCATAACTAGGTATTAACTTTTAAGTATTGTACTTTGTCAAATATATGCTGAGTTTCTGGTAGGTTATTTCCGATGAGCTTAGTTTTTCATCGTCACTGAACTATTATGCAATAATAATTCTGTTGTCCATTGTTTGGATCTTTATACCTTTTAAAACAATTACGTTAAATATACCATATGTTGAATTAGCAAACAGGACAGACATTAAAAGGCAATAATGTTAGATAGCCCTCAAGCACACATCTCAAATTGTACACAGCCAGTAAATAATCTAGTGAGTAATGGTTAAAAAAACTCCTATATATTTACCTGGAGAAGAGTATTAAAGCTAACCATTGAAGGCCAGTTTGATATAGTCCGAATTAAAGGTAATACATCAGAACTTTGGAAACTCTGAATTTGAGTTCAGCTTTTGCCATAAAGCCAGCTAAACCATTCCACAGCTCTAGGAACAAATAAAATCAATGGTAAATAAACTTCCAGAAATTTTCCTAAGAAAACTACATGGACTTGTCCATGCAGTTGCTAGGAGTCAAGAATTACTTGAAGACACTAAACAAGCAAACAAATAAACCATTCACTTTTGTCATTGTTCATTTTATTTCCTAAAATTTCTTCTCCTCTTCCTGATCAATGATGAATTGATGTAACCTTCAATTAATCTCATGTAACCTCAGTTTAATTGGAAAATATGGATATATGTATGTAAATATGTATGTACCTATCCATCTCATCCAATGCAACTGTGAGCAATAAACAAGAATTAATAAGAACAAAAAAGTATACAATATTTTATTAATACATATCATAAAACCCAAAAGATAGGGATTATGAAAATGGCCATCTCAACAATGGAGCCAACTGAAAAGATCTTTGGTTGCCTGTGAGACCCAGGCCTGACAATATAGCCAAGACTTAAGGGATTTCTTTGGGGAAAGTAATCTGGCTATTATCCAGAAACCTGTTATCTGGAAAAGAAGAGGAGGAAGAGATTGTTGGAAAAAAAGAGAGAAAATGAGTAAGAACAAAATGAGGATGGGTAGCACTTTGGACTCTGATTCCACCCACCATTTTCCTTGGTGATTTTCACGTCATTTTCTTGTGACAATATCTTCCTCTAGCAGATGGACAGATACCCTTTCTTCACAAAGTTTTACAGGAAAAAGAAATTATATAGGATCCATTTTAAACTTCTATATCAGTCCTAAAATCCTGAAGCAGATGTGTCTACATGCAGTTCATAGACTGTATCTCCAGTTCTAATAACCTAAAAATATTTACATCCAGGTTTAAAAACATATCCAAGTGCAGAGATAAATTGGACTTAATAAAATGAACTGTCATACTACGGTGTGATGCTGCATCATAGACTTTCAATTGTTCTAACAACCATTGTCTATTATGCACTTCTCTCTCAGACAGAAAGGCAGGCAGACAAGCAGAAACTTTATTTCAGTCATTGACCAATAAAAATACATTCAGTAAAACAAAACATCAATGATTGTTGGCAACCATTTGGGGGTAAAGCTTACAGTATATATAATGTAGCAGATACCTACTTTTAGAGAAATAGATTTCATTGTCTAACAACGCAAATACAAATTATCAGAGTGCCCCAAAAATTTAGATTAAAAAAAGGACAATCAACGGATGACAAATGTCCTTATAGAATTGACCATACAAAATAATAAGAGCTGTCGTTTTTATAGCACCTGTGTCAGTATTAAATTTCATAACAGGTTTTCTTGTACTTCCCTTCCAAAACAGCTGTGGAGAGAACATTAAATCAGGCTAAGTACTTAATTACAGAAAAAAATATTGTTAAAAAACTATAATGTATTCCTCATATTGTATCACACAAGTTCTTTCAGATCTGTGTAACTGATCTTGGAATATACTAATAAAGCTTTAGAGTAGCAACTGACTTATTTAATGTTTGAAAAAGAAACACCAGTTATTGTTTTTTTAAATGAAAAATGCATATCATTGGACTAAATTGTTGGATGTTCTGTCAGTAGGATTTCAGATTATTCTGCTTTGTTTCTTAAATATCAAAATAGCACAGTGCTTCAGCCAAAGTGAATAGATTTATTAACAATAGCTAAAATCGTATGAAAAGTTATTGGAAGAGAATTCATGCACAGCTTGTTTAAAAATTGATACAACATATTGCTGTAATATCTAAATGATATTATAATCAGGAAACTTTTGGAACAATAATTTCTAGCACATAGTGAAACTGAGTATGAGTGTGCAAACACATGCAAATAAACACTCCTTACTAAAAAAAATAATTTCATTTGATTTCAATAAATTGTCAAATTTATTGCCACTGGCAATAGTTTTCACTGGAAATGCTCTGAAAAACAAAAGTACATTTTCTACAATCTGCGTGTTGAATATTGGATATTGCTTCTGATGATGATAGTCATTTTTCTGTGTTCATTCGAGGAAGACAAACCCAGCAGTTCATCCAGGTACCTTTATTAGTCTTGTCTATTGTGTTTTGTTAAAGATTGTGTTTTGTTATCTGCCTTTCATCGAAGGAAATACAGCATCCATTCAGGTTTTCTCTGCTACGACAAAGGATGTTTGCTTTTAACAGCTCTAACAGGAGCAATTGTCTAGATATTTGATTACTTTCACTGAACCTCTAGCACAGAATGAAAAATAAAAGATGCTTACCTTCATGCAGCTTCGTGAATTGGCCGTCAATTTTTAAGTTAACTCCTTCATGTGCAAAATGTATGGATTATTTTCTCCAACCTACAAATGATTCATTGCTCAAGGCCCTGCGATGAACTCTTCAACTCCAACATTCACACTGTGGATTATAGCATGTGACTCCTGGATAGCCTTCAAGTTAATTTTAGCTTTTGCCCATCTTTTCTCCTTTTCAGAAACAAAGGTCTCTCCCATCCACAATTGGAGACATGAAGTACTTTTTCCCCCAAAGCAAAAAAGCAAAAAACAAAAACAAACAGCAAAGAAGTGATGCTCAGGAGAGAATATAGAATGAGTTGGGCGAACTCAAATTCCTAACTATTGCTACTGATAAAATATCCTGAATTTATTAACCTCATTTAGGGAGATCAGAGGACCAGTTTTTCCTTGTTTCCTGAAATATACGAAGAAACCCATTTTCTCTCGCAGAGCCTGTGCTTTGGAAAACCTCTCTCCCCCCTCCTCCGAAATTCAGATAATTGGTGGGCTGAAAATACAAATGACTGTTTGATAAATGACCGAAAATACAGTTATTTAGAAGCACATTTCAGATATGAATTGTCTGCATTAACTTATTGTGCAATTTGTTTTTTCTCGTTACTACAAAAGTTTTCATGTATTTTTATTTGATTTTTTAAAATTGTTATTAAAAAAAATAATTATCCATTTGCAATGAACAGTTTAATGTCCTTTTGACTGCACTCTAAGCCAACAAGTCTTTAAATTGCCGTAAGCAGAAATCAAATGAGATATTTAGCAAAAAATACTTTTGACACAAAAATAGCACGTAATATGCAACACTAATAAAACAAATTTTCAAGAGATTAATATCCTGAAAGATCAGCCCTTGAAAATCCTACTCATTTTAAATTGGGGAAAATGAAACACTCTCATTGAACTATGCCCCAATTTATTAAATATGTTGAGAAACACTATAAGGAACCAGCTACATCGCTTTCATTAGCAATTCTTAGTTAGAAATGTGTGATTTGACCTAAAATTCTAACTTGGATAGAATTGCAAATTATTCTATAAATAAGCCACATTTTTCAGTCACTGTATATTTTGATCTCATACTTTCATTTTTATGCATTTACAGTTCATATGATTTTTTTTTCTAATAAGATAACCTACAATGTTTGTAAAAATGTTTATGTGTATTCTAAACAGATTAAAATATTAAATTCTATACTATATAGTAAATTTTCATGTTTATGTATTTGTCCATAAATATGTACGAACACATGACACATGTATTATATGTTCAACTGGATTTGTTGTCAAATTAATCAATACAGCAATACAACTATATTTATATTTGGGTTCCTTAAAATCAAATACTAATTATGGTTCCATTGATTTAAATGGGAACTAAATTCAACAAAAATAGGTTTAATCTAATTCGTAACCTTATTTTAAAATTTAAAATGCAAATCATATTCTCTGTAGATTATGAACCAAATAAGGATATTAGATAATGTTTATTTAATTATATTGTATTACACTGTATTATATTTATTATGTTATTTTTTATTGTTAGGATTACTTGTAATATATTATTTAATAGAGACAAATATAAATATTGTTATTATTCAAATATTATTATTCAAACCCCCAATTTAAAATAAAGATTGTACTATTTTTAAAAATAAAATAATGCTGCCTGTTTTAGCAGAACAAAGTATGAATATTGCATTGCTGTTCTGTATTCATGCAAAGTAATATCCTGAGCTAAAAATACTTTGAGAATATATTTCCACTCATAATCAATTTATGATCTGAGAAGAAGAAATATGGAAACAACCTTAGTACTGACAACTTTTATTAAGTTCAGTAGGTGCCCTACTGATTGTTCTGTTATTGTTTGAATCCCAAAACAGGGAGCTGCAAACAGTAAGCTTCTTGTCTTATTTCTGAATATGTTCTGAGAAATGATAAACATGTGCAGATATTGGAGAGCTGAAAGTGAATCAGTATTTTATCTTTATCATTTTCCCCCAATACTTTACACAAAAGCAGCAGTATGTTCTTATGCTAATTTGCAAGTTTAATCATACAGGCACTGTTGACCAAGCAATGATTTCTGCTTTTGTATAAAGTAATGGTCCCATGATTGTTTATTATACTGCTGGGCAGTATAATAATTTAGTAAATGAATTAAGGATGACATCAGACTCACACCTTCCCTCCCAGTGTTCCATTTCCCCACTCCTAGCTTTTTCCAAACTGATTTTCATTGAGCTAGTATGAAAGATCTTTCAGACAGACTCAGCAAGTGAATCAAACTGAACATAATTTTAATTGTCAATAATCAGTAGGTTGCATAATTTGATACACGTCCTTCAGTGATTCCAACTGTTGGGGGTGGAAAGAAGAATAAGAATCCTTTTCAAGTTTCCAAAACCTTCTGTAATAGTTTGGTTTTTTTTTAAATTACAATTATTTTAAATTACAATTACAATTATTATAGGAGACAATAGCTTTTGAAATATTGATTGGATTGTTCAATTAATAATAAATTACAAATTAAACCATGGTCTTTGGAAAGTTTTATATCCTTACATGCTGCTTATTAATATGGTTTAATGCTGCATGATTTTGAACTGCTGATTTTGTGCCTCAAATAACTTTGTGAGTTATTTATAACTCTTGTAATTAGCTAGATTAGAAATACAATGAATCAGTCAAAACATGTCAACTACTGATACTTTTTTCAGGAAGGAAGATTCTTTAAACTCAAGACCTATTTCCTCTCCCATCCCCAGGTGCCTCTGAACTTGGATTCATGCAAGATAGTGATTTAATTAATTTTAGAAATATCTTATATTTCTAAAGAGTCTTACAATTCCTTGTTCCCTTAAGTTGTTCCTGTTAAAGATGTTCTTCAATATCTAATTGCAATTCCTCTGACTTTCCAATTTTTTTTGATGTTATTGCATGAGTTAAGTCATTTAAAACTCAATATTAGTTTTCCTTTTTATTTCAAACCCAAACCATCAATATCCAGTGATGTAGAGATACAATAGTTATACATCCTAAAGGGGGCAGATAGTTTTGTTCATTTCTCCAAATCATCTGGTATTTTGCCAGAAACTCTTCTCACAAATGTCATTTGGATTTTTTTTTTTACATTGGGTGAAAATGTTGATAAACATTCTTTTTATTTTAAAAAAACAACCCTATCAAACGAATTGAATATGTTTGCTCTTTCAACTATAGTTAGGACGATTAATATGTTAATATTGGATACGCTAACATTTTTTGCCTTGAGAAAGAGTCACCTACAGGATGATGTTATTCTTGCTCTTATTATTTTAAATTCTCGTGAGAGAGTGAAGAATTGCTGCTGCTCTTTTAATTTCTGCCGCCCATCTTTCATTTCTCCTCAATTCCCTTAGAACTTTTTGACCTTAACAAACCCAAATGGGAAGCAGCTCATGGCATCCTCCCTTGAGATTTAACTGAAGCTGGGAAACCAGGAAATCTACTTATCCAGAGAGATTTGAAAAACAGATCTAGTTTGCTTTCCTTCCCTTTGTTCACTTCACAACAGAACTGAGTACAGAACCACATATCCATTTAGGAGAATTTCAAATAAAAAAAAATAGCTTTTGAATAAAGCAATTTTGAAAGCAAGCTCTGAGTCTAAAATAAGAATGTTGGGATGCATAAGACATAAGACATGCCAAGGCAATATTCATATTCTGAAAACAATTCTCCTTGAAAAAGAATCAAATTAATTAGATATTTACACTGAAGCTTCCTCGGCATTGCGAGAAGGACACTTAAAGCCTTGTAGAGAATATTCTTTATGCTATTTTTAAGGATCCAGCTGCTGCCATCGTGGAGAACCTCAATCAGCGAGAACAAAAAATAATAATTGGACAAATAATAGCATCTGAGGTTTCTTAATTACCTGAACATGAGATAACTGGGAACATAGAAAGGTGCCTTAAAAACAGGACTAGTTCCCTATGGTTTCAGGCAAGTTTTTCCCCCCCAGTCTTATTTGTGGATGCCAAGAACTTGGAACTATAGACTGGTTATGTTAGTCAAACAATATTGGCAGCAGTATTTTCACAAGCCATAACAATTGTGACCATAAACATAAATGACTATTAATCTGCAATGAATACAGAGTACTAAATCCTATTCTGTAACCCATGAAATGACTCAATGTTTAAAGGACGATCAGTTCAGTAGAATATAATGTAGAAAAGTGTACATAGTGTAGGTTAACATTTAATTTTTGCAGCACGGCACTGAATTAATAATATTGCATATTTTTGCCAGATTCAGAGCTATGCTCAGTTCATGTTGCTTTCGTGTGTTTAGCAAATAGGACAGAAAAGGAAAGGAATTTAACCATTATCTTATTTATCTGACATTGTCATGTACACTTTATCTTTTAATTCCTAGCCATATGCTCTGCTGGAACATCTGTTAATCTATGGGCTTTAAAATACATATATGCACAACCTTGAGGTTTTCTTTTCTTTTTAGATACATAGTTTCCATCAGAATTTCAGATCATCTATAAACTGCAGATTCTGGTTGATCACCATATTTTTATTTTGTAACCTGTTTAAATTTGTTCCAATCACATTCCAGTATTTATATAATGGTTTACATTTTTGCAATTATAAAAGTTTTCAGCTAGTGTTTTATGTGTCTTACACTGTCAATTGTCTTCCACTGCTTACCCTATCAGCATTACCATCATCATTATACTATTGTGGACTTATATAGCATAAAGGAAAAAGTTGCAGAACAAAGGAAGAGCAGAAAGAGTATTCCTTGTGTTAACAGACTTAATCTTAAAGATACCGGTTGTGATGTCATTTAATAATTCACTACAGTGGGCTACAAAAAAAAGTAATATGAGAATTCTTTACACATGCAGGCACTCTTTGTGTGATTAATGACACCAAGCCTGTCTTGTAAAATTTGTAACCTTGTTGCCTGAATCACAAGTTATGTGAACATATGCAGATTAAAGGAAGGTCTTCCCTTTCCAACTGCATATGGAAGTGGTTTCCAGTCTTTTATGAGACAGAAACAGTATATTTGGAAATCACATGTCCATGAATAACATCAGGATGATCCATGAACTATAATAATAATAATAATAATAATAATAATAATAATAATAATAATAATAATAATAATAATAATAATAATAATAATAATAATAATAATAATAATAATAATAATAATCATCATCATCATCATCATCATCATCATCATCATCATCATCATCTTTATTGTCATTGTAAAAATTAGTAAACAAGCGAGAATTTCTTGATTGTATTGTGATACCAAGTCTCCAACTCAGTATCCTACATGGACTTTGCAATCAAAAGATTTCTCAAGTCATAATTTAGAGTTTTGCTTATGAATAAGGCTTAGAACAATATCTATTGCAAGATCATCTAATAAACCTTTCCCCTAAACACATTAGAGGCACCAACAACGGCTACAGGGAACTTCCCCTGGTGAAGAAAGGAAGACGCATCTCCTAATGCAGTTTGTTTTCATTTTACCTAATGATGAAATGAGGTGGAGAAATTTCCCTTTGTTGTCCCCACTTAGAGAACAACTATGAATCCTAGATGATCCAGAATTTTGCCACATCTCACATTCCACAAGAAGGATGGGGGCAGGTGAATTGGAAGTAACCTTTCTTGGACCTCTACAAAAATAGGAGTCAGAACTAGCTTTTGCCAGATGAACTTCTTCTCCTTTTCTCATTGAAGAGACAAATAGAGAGTAGAAAAACCCAAGAGTGGCTCCAGGGTTTGGGAAGGGGGCCAGACATTTAGCTGATCCGTAGAGCAGAGCAGAGCAGAGCAGAACAGAGCAGAGCAGAGCAGAGCAGAGCAGAGCAGAATAGAATTCTTTATTGACCAAGTGTGATTGGAATTTGTCTTTGGTGCCTATGAATAGAATAGTGTACATAAAAGACAAGATACATTCGTGAAGAATCAAAAGGTACAACATTTAATGATAGTCATAGGGTACAAATAAGCAATCAGGAAACAATATCAATATAAATCATAAGCATACAAGCAACAAAGTTACAGTCATGCAGGAGGAGATGGGCTGTAGGAACGATGAGAAGACTAATAGTAATAGTAATGCAGTCTTGGTGAACAGTTTGACAGTGGTGAGGGAGTTATTTGTTTAGCAGAGTAATGGTGTTCGGGGGGAAAGTATCATATAAATATGACACTTATGCATACTGATTATTTATGAGTATAGAAAGTCAAAATATTTCTATACAAAGGTTATACATTCCTGTCATCTAGAATTCATCATGTGTTACTATTTAAATTTTTAATTAGGAATCTGTGGGCTCTACTGGGGAACCATCATAATTCCACCACAAAATTCAAGTCTCCAAAATAATTTTAGCTTCGGAAAGATACACTGGCTTGTAAAATCGGGTTCAGTACTCCAAAAAGCCAGGTTCCGATTTGGCATTTAGTTACTTTGACAGACTCTCCACTGACATCCAGAACAGCTTAGCTGAACAAAAGCTGCCAGTTTGAGTCTCCACTTCACCACTGCAGCTCAGTAGGGAGTATTTTAATTCAGCGTCTCCTTTGCTAATTGAACAAACAGAAACTCATAATGAGGCATAGGCAAGATGAGTGTAGTACACTTACAAGGACACTATTCATTTTTTAAAGAGGACTACATTTTGAAATCCCATTGCCCTGATGTTCTCCACCCCCACTCCACCCCAATCTACTCAAAACAGTTGGCCTATGTAACCGTTCTCCCATCCCCTTTGGATGCTATTAAATAGGGCATGGCAGTGGGGCTGAACTTTTCCTCCTTTTCAGAATTCCAGAATGATCCTGACTGACACACCGTGTTATGGCACTATATTATCCTCCTTTCTAGTACTAATTTCATGCACCAGAACACAGGGTGAGCCCGGGCTCTGTGGTTGCTCAGTATGGTAGGTCAAGGTGGCAGAATTTAATCTTGCAAAGCTCACCCAATCAAGGCATACCAGCTGCTGTGTCTAAGTAAATCAGATAACAGTAAGAGATCTAAAGAGGGAAAGAGACAGGAGTGAGTGAGACTGTTCCATCTGCTTAAGCCCACCCCACCAATTCTGAAGTACGCTGATAATGCAACAATATTAAAACATAATTAAAGCCAGTTGATCCTATCATTTTCTGGGTTCCTTTTTCTTATTATGGCTTCCCCCCTGTTTCTTCTCTTCTCTGTGTGTTTTTTTTAAACACACATACATAGATTGCTTGTAGGACATAGTAGGGACTGGAAGGAAGTTCAAATTCAGGTCAGCAGGCATTGTAAGAGAACTAAGACTTCTGTATCTATGGCTTAAATTAGAAGAACATTAAAAATCAATGTACTGCGATGTGAAGTCACAGATTGGAGCATGATACAGAAGTAATAAGTAGAGAAAAGCACTGCATGCTATTTCTCATAGCTTGGGGGATTTCTGAAAACAAGTTAGAAGGATAGCTTGCTTGGTTTTTTTTATTTTTAAAAAGGTATCATTTAGAGGTTGCACTACATGATTATAAAATGTTGCACATTGTATTGTACATTCAAAATGTATGTGAAGTTTAGCATTTTTACTTCTTTTAAGAATGACCAACTTGCTAATTTGGTTGCTATAAAAGTATTAGAAAGTGGTACACTTGAGTTTAGTATCTCTGCTTTCTAAGATTTAGGAACAAAATTATTTAACCATATTATATTAACTGGGCTGGGATCCATTTATAAAGCTGAAATGTTCAAAGAAATCTATGTCTTTCACACTATAATTAAAATGTTAGCATCATTAATTAATGTACTATTTCAAAATGCATCAGATATTTCTTTACATCAAAAGACAAGATATCTACTTAATCAGAGAACAATTAATGCAAAGTCATAAACACCATAAATGGCCAGTGGTAATAAAATCTCAACATAAAAAAAAAAAAATCTAACCGCATTGCCGAAGAATGTCAGAAAGTCAGTACGGTATAGCAAGAGACTGTTGAAAATTTTCAAAGTTACATAGAGGAGGATTTTAAAAAAGAAAAAAAAACTTCTAGTAAGTTAATTTGGAAGAATGTGTTCTGGATTGTTTTATCAAGAAGGTTGACATTTTGGAGGTATAACCCTGCCACATTAGAAAAAAATGCTAGCTATAAAAATGGCATTTAATGCTGTTCATATTTGTCACGAGCCAGCTAATGATGAGAAATTTAAGAACATAGCTGACAGTCTGCCCTTCAGTCATACAGAGAATGCCAACTATATATCCCCAGTAGCAATAGCACACCAAATCCTTCCAGAGTAATTTATTCCAAGTCTTAATGTCAGACATTAAAGTTTCTAAGGCTGCAGAGTTACATCCACTTACCTAGGAATAAGCTAGATTGAATTCAGAGGGCTTTTCTTTTGAGAAAGCAAGCCTAGAATTCAGGTAAAAGAAGCATTATGATTATAGCATGTTAGTGTAAAATAACATTTCCCCGGAAATTGGCACTGTGAGGGATAAATCTACCCTTCCATTCCTCTAGAAAGCCTCTTAAACTATACATAAAATAATGCTCTACCTATCTTCTATCTTTTTTTCCTATCTGTTATGTTTGAATGGAAAAGATGCTAAAATGAACGTGCCTGCCTTTTCTCACTTGAAATGAGACTTTAAGTACAATATTGCAAAAGCTAATTTTTTTTTCGTGTGCAAATGATAGCATCGCATTTATCTCTTTGCACATCATTTGGGAGAGTTAAGTCTGTCAGCGCACAAATGTCACATTGTCCCACCTTATATAGGATGTTTCTTATCAAATGCCACCAAAACTGTTATCTGAAAGGGTTTATTGAGCAATCAGTAATTATTCATTATTGAATTAGTTCTTAGACACCTGATATTTCCCTGGGAAGCAGATGACAACATCTTGTGTAGTTACCCAGGTTCTTCCTATCATTTGTTCCAAACCACAGGAAAAAAACTATTAAGGAAGACAAGATCAAATAGTTTCTGAGTGGCTGTTTTAGAAGCTGTTTATTTAAAAGTACTTCTAGCATCCAATTTGTCTTCCATGACATAGACTGCAGTCTTTTAATATTGCTTGATGGTGATGGAGGCGGGGGGACACCTTTTTCCTGTGTGGAAAAAAAAAGGATAGTTTCATGTTATTAAATAACTCTTTAATATCGTAAACAATTTAGATGAGAGAATAGAAGGAAAACTCAAATTTGCAGATGACACCAAGCTACCAGGAATAGCCCCCTAAGATAAGCTCAAAATGCAGATGGATCTCAATAGGCTTGAACACTGGGTCCTATCTAACAAAATGTAATTGAATGAAGAAAAAAGTTAGACTTTACACTTAGGCAAGGAAAACCAAATGTACAGATACAGACTAGGTGAAACTTGACTCAATAGCAGTAACAGATTTTGGAGTCCTATTTGACAATCGCTTAAATAGGAGACAGTAATTTGCTGCAGCTGTCAAAAATGCCCACACAATCTTAGGTTATATTAACAGAGGGATAGAATCGAGTTCATGAGAAGTGATACTACTGCTTTACAATGCCTTGGTAAGATCACACTTGGAATACTGTATCCAGTTTTGGTCTTGACAAAGAAACGGCGTTGAGTCTCTAGAAAGAGTGCCAAAAAGAGTGAAAAGTTGATTTGGGGGCTGAAGGTTAAAACATATGAAGAATTTGCAGGAATTGGGTATGTATGCCACAGTGGGAGGGGGGGGGGACTAGCAGCCATATGATTATGATAACAGTGTTTCAATATTTGAGGGGCTGCCACAAAAAAATGGAGTCAATCAATTGTCCAAAGCTCCAGAAAGCAAGACAAGAAATTAAATGGAAACTGAACTAAGAGAGAAGTAATCTAGAACTAAGGAGAAACTTCCTGACATTAAGAACAATCAACCAGTGGAGCAACTTCAGAAGTTGTGGGTGCTCCAACACTGGAGGCTTTTAAGATGGCACTGGACAATCATTTGCCAAAAATGGTATAGAGTCTCCTGCTTGAGTTGGGGATTGAACTAGAAGACCTCCAAGGTCCCTTCCAGTTCTATTATTCTGTTATTCATGTGGAGGGTGAATTACGGCAGTTTATAATAGACTTGTTCATAAAAAACTAAAAAAGATGAATGAATACCAACACCAAACCAAAATAGGCGTCAAAGGTGAAAAGCAAGAAGGGGGAAATAATCCTTCCATATAGTTTTCCTCTACAAACTACTTTTTTTCTATCCCTTCCACCCATCCCATATTGTTGAGCAGCCTAGATTCAAACACTGCTTTTTTAAAGTTATTTATTACTGCTTATCAGTTATACCCTCTTTCTTAATAAAATAAAAGAAGACAGACTTCAGCATGCAGCTAGTTCCAACCTGTAATAAAATTCAAATCAATATGTTAAAAAGACAGGTACATGGGCTCTTTCATTTGATTCAACAGTAACACCAGGAACATCTCAAAAATTGCTTGGCAATAGTATGAAGTAGGTGCACCTGCAAATAGCAGAAGTTTAATTTGTTCAAAACCAATATGGCCAAAAAAAATGAAACCTCTGGTAGAAAAAAAGTGAAATTATGTATGAGTTATAGCATCAATTTTCTTGACTGTGAGCCAAAAAAAGAAAACCTTTCTCCTCACCATAAGATGCAAACAGAAAGGAGAAGAAAAGAGGAGTAAACTCCAGTATGTGTTTCTGGAGGTAACAGAACACAGAGCTGGCATAAAAATACAATATGATCTCGGGGTAGTAGAATCTGGAAGAAATTAGGAGGTTTAATACTGGTAGGGAACTAGAAATACAGACAGTGAAGAAAGACAGTGAGTTGCAGAATGAATTCTTGACTCAATTGTTTGTTGGATTCTTGTGAGGACAAACATTATTCTATAATAGGATCTTTTGCAGCCATCAAGAGTCAGTAATCTAAGTAAGAGCAAGGTTGGCTTACCTCTATTTTGAACTGAGTGAAATAATACTTGAGCCCATCAATCTCTCAATCAATCAGAATCAAGCTGGAAGGGACCTTGGAGGTTGTCTAGTCCAACCCCCTGCTCAAGCAGGAGACCATATACAATTTGAGGCAAGTGGCTGTCTAGTCTCTTCTTTAAAACCCACAACTTCTGAAGGCAAGCTGTTCCACTGATTAATTGTTCTCACAGTTAGGAAATTTCTCCTTAGTTCTAGGTCATTTCTCTCCTTGATCAGTCAAGTTTTGCCTAATTTGTACTTGTATCTCATGCCAGTAAAAATGCAGAATCTATCAATAAATAAATGCAGACTCCCTGATTGAATAGTTATATAAGAGCATTTCACTGGGTAGAAGAAAAACATTTTTTCTACTGGATTGGAGGATACTAGTTCTTACAAATATACATTTTTAGTTTCAGTTGATTTCCCAATAACTTAAATAAATAGAAATTCCTCATATACATGAAGGCAAACATAGATCACAGAATAATAGAGTTGAAAGTTGAAATCCTGATTTCAACAAAGGCAGAGAAGCTCATTTTGACTTCATGAAAAAATAAATGTCCTCCTTTTGTGGATTTCAATTTTGTTTTAATTATTGACCATTCTAATTATTACTAAATCTTCCAATGGTTTGAACTGTGCATGATGGATTCTAGAAATCCCTCTCCAGGTCTGCAAAAATTTGATTTAGTTTGCACTGGTTTGCTTTAATGACAGCACTGATGGAGGAGAAATAAATGTGGGTGAGAGCATGTTGGGCAGCTCAGAATGGACATGATGGATTTCTGGTGCCAACAAGAACATATATTCCCATTTTCTTTATTGTTTTCCTTTGATTTATTGAGAGCTTAGTAGTGTCTCATTCCACAAACCTAGAAACAATTTATTTAATTGTATTCTACAGTCAATGACCAAAACCATCATACCTGAAAACAGGGGGGGAAAGATAGATGACCAAAAGTTATAGCCATATATAGAGAGACATTGAAGTTACCCAAATTGATAAGCAATTGAAAATCCCTTTGGTTCAATTCATACCAAGCTCTTTCTGGTGACAACCCTACTCCCTCCCTGAAGGCTTTAACCAATCAGAAGGGACATAAAACTGAGACATAGGTGGTTATGCTAATAGTCCCAAGAATTCTGTCCACTCTTTAAATCCTGATAACTCTTTGCTGTTAATTCTGTAGCACTGAAATTGGAAATATATGTCCAGACTTTTAAAAACATTTACCTTTAAATATTGGGCCAATTCTATGAACATTAATACTAAATCAACATTAAATAATAGTCTTTATTGTAACTGTATTGTTTATTAACTCACATATATTATTAATCCAATCCACCTAAAAATGCCTGTACTTAATTCCCATTAAAAGCAACTGGCTTGAATGCTATCATGTTCCATTGCTCATCAAACAAGATATCCACCTACATTTTGGACATGTGCATTGTCTGGATAGAGTTCCAGAATTTCAATGGTAATTTGTAAAAATAAAAATCCAGACAAATTGGACTAGCATCCTAACTATTAATTCTGCCTGGTAGTTCTTCAAGTTGCAAAACAGGTATCTTATAGGAACAACCTCCATACCTGAATTATATGAATAATACCTTGACTGGCAAGAAGACATGAGAATTTTACAAAAATTTCACATATGACAAATTTGACAGCATAAAATTCAGGTCTAGACAGAAGAAGGAAGCCAACAGACCAGGGGTGAAATCAACTTACCTTTACTAACGGTTTGCAAATATGAGCATGCACATTTGCTTCACTCACATGCACCACCTCTGCGCATGTGCAGGACCTTCCACACATACGTAGAGCATCAAAAATAGGACATGATGACGTTAGCGCAGCCTCCTGCTGCCACCACTTCTGGTTTACCTGAACCGGATCGAACCGGGCGAATTGCACCACTGCATCAGACTGTTAATATCCTCAAAACAAGTAATTATTCTGAACTTTGTTACATACCTACACACATATTGTACATATACAGTTAGACGCAAAGAGACATATTGATCATGCAGTAGCCTACATATATATATTGCAGCAAGTAAGGGTTTTTTTTTCAACTTTAAGGGCATAATTATCTACTATCTGTAATTTTTATAGCAATAGTGTACTCTATACTGGTACAATAAACAAATAAATTTGATGCAATGATAATTAAAAAAAAGTATCAGCATGGCATTTGATTCATTAGCCAATGCAGTACTAAAGTTCTAGTAAGGTTATAATGCTGAATAGTTTCTAATAGATCTGCAATGAGGTAGAGACAAAAAATTTCTGCTTTCTATCATGCCACAGGCACAATGCCAAGGACTAGTGTTGCCCTTAATTACAACATAAAAGATACGTTAAGGATTATGGTTGCAGCCTTAGAAAACAGAGACAAAGAATTAGAGGGAACCAAACCAATAAGGTATCCAGGATATTTTGGATTGACTTCACCCCAGGGATCATCTGATTGCACCACTGACAACACACTGCATCTCATTGTATCCATAGCAATGCCTATATTGGAACAAAAGGGGAAACACTATTTTTACACTGGTAAAGCTGAGGATGATTAAGGGTATCTCAGGTGTGACATGGGAATCAAATAAAGGCAACCTCTTGAGAACACAACAGATAAAAGAGGTTGTCAGGCCATGTTTCTGCCACAGTTAGATGCAAGTAGGGAAAGATTATAAATCAATGAGGGAAACCAAGATTAGAAACTGAATGCCTCTATGTCACGCTGTGTTTTAATCTTATAGCATAGAAGTGCAGCATTGGGTCTCTTCATAACAAGACAGAGAACAAAACTGATACCACTCTGGTCATTCTTTTCTATTGATGCAACTGTTGTCACCTCATCAAATGTCTCATTTGACTCTAATTTATTCAGCTTAATAAACTCAATGATCCTTTACAAAGTGAATGTCTAAGTTTAGCACTCACAATGAAAGGCAATTTCCTCATTTGGGTGAGGCTGTGGCTTCAGTATATTGTTTTGCCTTCGTTGTAATTGAAGGGCTTCCTTCTTTGTCTTTCGCTGAAGAAAGAACAAAATATTTTCTTGTAAATTTGTCCTCTCTATCCTTCAAGCTAAAACAATGAGCCAGCATCTATATCTAGGTTTATAGCATACAGTACAAATATCTCTCACTGATGCAGACTATTAGTCACTCTTGCAACTTTTTTGCTATTTGTTTAGCACTTGATATTGACTTTACAAAGAGCCAAGAGTATAAAAAGCCCTGCTGAATGAAATGTATCCTCTTTGTGAAATGAAGACTATTTTATTTTATGTATTTACAGGACTTACATGGCTATCTATTTCATGTAATGATTCTGGTGGCTCACAAGAATCCATAAAACACAGCTAAAAATAAAAGTACCCTCTCCCCTACCAGGCACCATATCAAATTCTCCCCCCCCGCCCCCTGATCAATCTGCCATTCCAGCTCATCTCTTGGTGGAAAATCCAGGTCTTCACGGATCTTTGGAAGACTAAACAAGAATTGGAGGAGACCTTCAGATTTCAATAGGAGGCTATTTGAGAAAGGTTGGGTGGCTACCAAAAAGGCACATCTCTGAGATGCTATCATCCCCATTTAAGAAAGAGGACAATATATGGCACCAACCTTATCTAACCTGGTAGGATGTCAAAATGGTCTCACTCAAATGTAGTTCAGATGTAACCTGGTCCTGTGCCATGTAGGGCTTTACAGGTGATAACCAGCACTTCAAATTGCACAATTTCTTCTTAGCTGCATATTTCATCAACCAGTTCTTATTTAAATTCTCTTCTTTGGCAGCTCAAGAGTTTGTCTTTCTCATTCCTTTAATCTATTATACTTTCAATTTATCTGATCCATACATCTTGAGACCTATTATGAGCACTATAGACAAATAGAAAGATCATTGACCCCTAGAGTCAGTTATAATTGAAAGGAGGAACCTTTACCCATATAGACAACAGATGGTATAGATCAATAGGTAGACAGATAATAGATTGATAGCTGGGTAGGTAGGTAGGTAAGTAGAAAGATAAAAATCAGATACCATCTTTGTGCATATCATCCAGAAAAACAAGATCTCAAACAAATATTCTAGCTCCTTTGGGAAATTATGATTGAGTAATTGTACACTACTAGTTAACATGCAGATTTTCATTTTACATAAAGTAGCTTCTGTGGAGCTACATGATCTAATCATGGTAGAGCTCAAACACAACTTCATATGCACTTAAACTCTCAGCTTCTTATCGTTTCATCAGAGATGAATGAAATGCATTATTCAGGACTTGGATATTGCCAATATTTCTTATGCACTTTCCCATGTATGGGGTCTCTTATCTTCCATTTTAAGCACTAATTAGAGCAACTAAGATTCTTATGAACACTTCTTTATCAAACAACTATCTCATTTTAAAACAGATAGGCTGGATCAAAGTGAACAGAGACATTCCCATATTCTTTAGACAGCAGAGGTGATTCAAAGTAAGAGCTGCAAAGTTTGGGGCTGACATCCTTGCTCACCAGTGGTGGGATTCAAAAAACTTTACTACTGGTTCTGTGGGCATGGCTTGTTGGTGGGTGTGGTATGGCTTGGGTAGGCATGGCTTGGTGTGGCAGGAGAAGGATACTGTAAAATTTCCATTCCCACTCCATTCTAGAGGAAGGTTACTGCAAAATCCCCATTCCTGAGCCGGGACTCAGGAGGCAGAGAATAGATGAGGATGTGCCCAGTCAGAGGTAGTATTTGCCAATTCTCCAAACTACTCAAAATGTCTGCTACTGGTTCTCCAGAACTGGTCAGAACCTACTGAATACCACCTCTGTTGCTCACTGTGAAGGTTGAGAATGTCACATTCTTTATTTGTTTATTGATTTCCAGCAATTATATTCTACTATGTTTAAAAATCAGATGTTTCATGAAGAACAACCATAAATGTTGTAAAAGACAGTATCCTCTTATTAACTATAATAATAAGAAAAAAATAAATAAAGGGAACAACTACATTATAGGATATTAGTCTGCAAATGTTTGCTAGACCAGATGAATCTTAACAACTTTCCTGAAGATGAGCAACTGGGATCATCTGAAGATGAGCAACTGGGATCATCTGGATTTTAAGATGGAGCTTCTTTAAAAGTGTTGGGATGTCAACAGAGAGGTTTTGCTTCCAGGCACCCACCTCCTTCACCTGCTAGGCTGACAGGACTCATAATGTTCACTCTTGGATAGTATGGGCAGAATGAATAGGCCCACCACAATCAATATGAACCAAGGCTCGTGATTTCATTACAGGTCAGACTTCGCATTATCCAAAAACGAACAGCATTATGCAAAGGCAAAAAGAGATCACTCTTTCCATTCACACTAATTAAAGATGGTTAGGGTCCTTAAAAGAGGAACAGCTATTCAAGATAAATATCAGGGCTATCTCATGAACCTTGACAGAATGGTGCAAAAGTCAGTGTGCACAAAAGTAGTTCTAATGACATCCAAGTCATCTTTGGCCAGCCTTTCAGATGATGGATACAAATATATCCTTTCCAAACAAAGGCATCTGAGGCAATTAGAGGATCTTATCACCAATGAGGTCTCTTCAGCAGCAATTGTAATAAGCTCGACTGTGCTATTTTTCCCCAGGCAAAATTAGAAATTCTGTAATATATGCTGAAACACCAAAAACGTCCCTATCCCCAACAGTGAATACATTATGTAAAGCAATGAGCCACGTCCTGCATTGTCCTCCCTGCAAAGCTAGAACATTTTGTCAGCAGAGAAGATAACATTTAGCATCTATTTTTACAATAACTTCAGTGGCTCTTGTGAATTTTAGATGTTATTATGTTCAATGTTTAGCTTTTTGTTTTATATTCTACATAAACAAGTAATCCTTATTGCCCATCCCTCTACTCCCTCTTCCTCTCATCTTATTATAGAATTCATGTCAAAGAAAATAAATGTAATAAAACATTCCTACTACAGAGCTAAAATTCACACATTTGGTACCCTCTCTGGTGCCTAGGAGAAGACTGTGTGCAATAAAGATAATCCGTTCAGATTTTTTTAAAATGTAATCATTTATCATATGTTGTTGTTTAGCACTGTACTCTGATTAAGATAAGTTGTTCCTCCCCATCGAGTTACAATCTAAAAGACAATACAAAATGAATATAAGGTGGGAGAGGAAAATCAGAAAATTGCAACCTTTAGCATAGAGTAATATTTCCAAGGATATTAATCTACCAGTGGAATGATGAAATAAATTCCCTTTCCTCTTCAGCCCTCACAGGTTGGAATGCATTCTTGATGTGATTTGGAGGAATGATGTACATGCTTTGTGTATCACTGAGATAATCTATAATCTTTGTTCAGGTTTTTTTAACATATAATAGGTCGTTGGTCACTAGCATTGGAATAATGGTGACCCAAGTGAGGCTGCCACTTCCCTCTCATAGTGCCTGGAAGCTGTAGGGATCCAGATGGGGGACAATAGACTTCAACTGAACGTGGCAAGACTGAGTGGCCTTCAGTGCATGTAACCTCAGGATCTGAGTTTTTGTCATCCTTAGTTCTGGCCAGGGTTGAACTTCCCTGTTCAGACCCAATTCAAAATCTAGAGGTTCTCCTGGATTTGTGTCTTCTGCTCGAAAAGCAGATGATGGGTTGTTAGAATATTCATGACTGGGAAAGACATGGTAACAAGGTCAGCCAATGAATAGGCATAGCAATTAAGTCAGCCAATAGGAACTTAAACAGATCTGGGTTTGTGCTGAGAATCGAAACTGAAACTACTCTGTCTGCTCTGAACTCTGAAATGAAACTAACTGTTCTCTCCTGCTTGTGTTCTGCTTGTAACTTCTACCACTTTGAAAGACTCTACTATCTACTGTTATTATGTATATAAAGAAATTATTGAATCCAGCTGAATCAGTTATCTGTGTGTGCTTTCTGGATTTTTCTGCAACAAACTCTGACATCAGTATGACTAGATCTTTTGTACAGCTCTGCCTTTGTGCACCAACCTCAACTTTTCCTGTATTGTGACTCCCAGCACTCAGTTACTCAAGTCATCTCTCATCTCAACTTCTACTATGTGCTGAAATCTTGAAGTCCATTCAAAAGTTTCAACTGGAGCAAAGTGCAGCAGCGAGAGTCCTATTAAACTTACGTTCCATGAACTTCACTGGCAACTAGCCTGCTTCTGAGTGCAGTTCAAGGTGTTGGTTATGAACTTTAAAACTCTTAAGGGCATAGGTCCAGGCTACCTGATGAATCGTCTCAATCCACTAGGACTAGCCCAGAGTGGTCTTCAGCTGGTTCGGACCAGTTCAAGTGAACCAGTAACTCTGATGATCAGTTGGACCTGCCCACCCACCCCACCCAATCCTGTTCTTTATTTCCTGCTTTCTAGCTCCTCTCAATTGTGCAGCACAGTTGATCCCCCCTGTCAGGTCTGCCTCTGACATTAACCAAGAAATTCCATTTTGAAGAATTAAGAGTACTTATATTGGTTATGAAAAGAAAGCAGCTAAGTAAAGCAAGGTCTGAGACCCAAGCGCGCAAAATCCTACATATCAATATATGTCCAGCTCCCTCAACTCCAACAATCCTCACCCTATTGTCCAATCCGCAAACCCCTCAGGCATCATGTGGGTTGCATCTTCAGGAGCATCATCAGGTTGGTATGCAGGATGGTTGGCCTTGACCATTGCAAAGCACCAGCCATTGGTATGCACAGTAGATGGTGAGAACATACTCCCTTCTCCAAATCTCCCTCCTGCACCATATAGTCCCATTCCCAAATACCATAGCCCCTCCCTCCCCGTTTCAATGGCAGCCGAAACAAGCAGCAAAGCAGAGGCTGACAACCCCCTCCCCCACTGTTCTACTTACCATTACTGACTTGGAAGGTAAGCAGCTGAGCTTCTCAATGCTCCATTTTCAGGACTGTGCGCAAGTGCTTTAGATGCATGTATATGCAAAGGGAGAGCTCACCGAACCAGTTGTTAAACCAGCAACATCCCACCACTGGATTAGCCCATCCTAGTGATGCTTGCAGAAAGGATCTACTTGGATCCCATCAGTAAAAGATATCAGGATCTAGAAGAAGAGTCTTCTCTGCTGTATCATGCACTCTTTTGAATATCTGAAGATCTGCCCCCACCTGGGACCTGGCTCTACCAGTTGGCCTGGGGATCAAATAAAGGAGTTCCACCCTGGAGGTGCCTGCTAGATTGATGGCAGACCACACACACACACACACACACACACACACACACCCCTCCACTGGACCATGTTTTTGGTTATCACATTGTTTATTTTTATTGTGTCTTTTTCATTGTTTATCTTTTCTGTTATTTTACTTCTGTTTACACTTTTGTATTTCTTCCTTTTTATTGCTGTAAGCTGCATAGAGCAGTCCCATAGTGAGATAAGTAGCAAATAAATTTAGCAAATAATAAAACTAATAATGTCTTTGACGTTCTGTGCAAATATATGATAGAAGGTCCTCATTATGAGCAGATGATATTCTTCATATATTCCTGATACTTTTGAGGCCATGTCTAGAACCAACATGGCTCTGTAAGACCAATAGCACTTAGACATACAGCTTCACAGTGCTTTGCAGCCCTCTATAAATGATTTTACAGAGCCAGCCTTTTGCTCCTAGTCATCTGGGCTCCCCTTTTACTGATCTTGAAAGGATGGAAAACCGACTCAACCTTCAGTCGGTGAGAATCGAACTGCCAAACTGCTGGCATCTGGCACTCAGCAGAAGTAGCCTGCAGTACTGCATTCTAATCATGCACCACTACGGCTCTTAGCATCTTCTATATGCTGTGTCTTCATGATGTTGCTTTAATCATACCACAACCCACATCTGAATTCAGTCATTCTTAGTTCTGTTTTAAAATAGGGCTTTCCCCCTTAAACATACAGTGAGCCATGGCTCTTTTAGATGTATAAAATGTAGTGTGTTTTGCTCATCATTGTGCTTCTGTCTATTATGGATGGGATCAGCATGGTGTCAGTGGGTTGTTTCAGGTAATAATCCACACCATTCATCTATTCACTGAAAGACCTTTGCAGTTCCATCCAGTAGTGCAATGTGTTCTAAATTCCATTCAATATCAGCTGGCTGGAATTGGAAGGATGTCAGATTGGTGCAGGATGAAACCCAGCTCTCTGTGCCATTTCTTTGTGCAGCTACCCATATTGCCAGCTAGTTTATATCCAGCCAAGAATTAGTCTAACCATTTATCAAGACTCATTCTCCTGCACAAGCCATATTTCAGGGGAGGAAAACAAAGCTGCAGGAATCCACCAGTCCTCTTCCTCAACATGCCCTATAAACTAAATTAAGACTAAGACTCACAACCTTGTGGCAAGCCACACTAGAGGCACCTTATTTAGTGATTCTTCTATTGCCCGTGCAATCTGAGATCAGGAACAACCTCGGTCTGGATCCATGATGTTGTACGAACTAATTAAGTCCTGGATAATTTCTGCCTCAGAGGAAACTCTGCAAAGACAATTTGGTGACTTGCTATTATCTACCTCAGTCATTTTTAGAGAAATTTCCATCGCTGGTTATCGGGGGCAAGTCAATGGCCCCCGTGGAAAGGGATCGCAACTTAGGCGTCCTCCTGGATTTGCGGCTGTCCCTGGATGACCATGTAGCGGCCGTGACCAGGGCGGCTTTTTACCAGGTTCGCCTGGTATGCCAGTTGCGTCCCTTTCTTGACCGGGACGCCCTCCGCACAGTCACTCATGCACTTGTGACATCTCGCCTTGACTATTGCAACACTCTCTACATGGGGCTCCCCTTGAGGTGCATCCAGAGGCTCCAGTTAGTCCAGAATGCAGCTGCGCGGGGGCTTTTGGGAACATCCCGAAGTTCCCACGTAACACCTCTCCTGCGTGAGCTGCACTGGCTATCGGTGGCCTTCCGGGTGTGCTTCAAGGTGCTTGTTACCATCTTCAAATCGCTCCATGGCTCGGGGCCTAGTTACTTGTGGGACCGCCTCCTGCCACATACCTCCCTCCAACCAATTCGCTCCCACAGAGAGGTGCTGACCGCTGGTCAATGCCGGTTGGCGACGCCCAGAGGTAGGGCCTTCTCTGTGGCAGGACCCACCCTCTGGAACGACCTGCCCCCTGAACTTTGTACCATCACGGACCTTCCCCTCTTCCGCCGCTCACTCAAGACATACTTCTTTCAGCAAGCTGGACTAGCTTAGAATTTAGACCCAGGTACGATAGAGCTTCAGCTAAATTAGAAAATGGTTGACAGGTTTTTAATGGGAATTTTAGCACAGGTTTGCAATTTAATTTCTTTTTAACTTTTGTATTGTTGTTATTTATTTATTGTGGTCTTAATTTCCTGTGCACCGCCCAGAGTCCGTCTCGACGGAGATGGTGCGGTTTACAAATCGAATAAAATTCAAATTCAAATTCACTCCTTTTTTTCTGGCCATGAAAATACGAAAGTAGAAAGCCCCACTGTGTGATAAATTCCAACTGGTAATTTCTGGATCAAAGCCAGAATAAACTCATGAACAAATTATAAATTCATGAAGAAATTTCTCAGTGCTGGCTGGGGAATTCTGGGAATTGAAGACCACACATCTTAAAGTTGCCAAAGTCTAAGTTGCCACTGATCTAGAGAGAAGAAACCTGTCATCTGGAAATATACATTTTTTTTAAACAGCCCCTTGATGATGATTGAGTGTATCCATAATCACCAACATATTAAGTTGTACTTGAATATTAATAAATGGGACATGGTGTGTGGATGGAGGGGAATGTAGAATATGGAATGTCTTTTTGAACTTCTTTCAAGGTTCTTTCTACATGCCTTGAGCTTCAGTTGCTGTGTGTGCTGTCTGTGCATTACAGGTGATGAAGTCTAAAATACTTTTGAAAAGGCTGACTTGCATTAACTCTTCTGGTAAAAATGAAGTTTGGGATACACTTGCTAATGTATCATTCTGCAGTACATTAAAAAAAAGAAAACAAAATTATCAACAACATATTTTAATTGCATTTACTTTTCCACACAGAAGTTACAAAAGCTATTCTCTATCTATTCACTGGTAAATAAAAACCAACCCTTTTGTTTCTGTAAGAAAAGGTAAAGAGAAAGGATCAGCAGGATTTGTCTTACCATAGCAACTTAAATCATGGAAGAATAATTGTTTCCAGCCCTGGAAATTATACATTATCCACATATCAGATAAACTTGGCATTTCCTTTCTCACTAGATGCTTTCCTACATATTCTTTGTTTGGGTTGCCTTTATGTGCTATTTATAGGTATAACATTTGTTTAACATATTCAACGTATCATCACCAAGTAAGAGAAAGGAGTGAAATTTAGAATTTATTTTAAAAAACTCATTCATTTTATTTCAAGGAAGAGATAAAATTAATGCCGCTCACTGTTGGTTTAGCAATAACATTCTATGAACTTTACTCTCTTACAAATAAACTTTTATTTACAGGAAACTGGAATGTAATGAAAGAAATCCAATTCTTATTTTACGTTAGAGAAGTGCATGTATGTATACACGCACAACATGTGTACATAATAAAACTATTTGTCTATCACTGTTGAAACTCTTGGTCCTTGCACTGGCATGTGAATGAGGATTTCATGGCCATCAGAAAGTGGACATTAGTCTGATTAATAGGTTCCCAATTCTTGCATCTGAATCAATTGGTGTAGTAATTAAGGCAGGGGTGGGCAAACTTTGCAACTTTAAGTCTGAAGGACTTCAGCTCCCAGAATTCTCCAGCCAGCTGGCTGGAGAATTCTGGGAGCTGAAGTCCTTCAGACTTAAAGTTGCAAAGTTTGCCCACCCCTGAATTAAGGCATCATGATTGAAACCAGGAGACCATGAGTTCTACTCCCATTTTGGCATAAAGTCAATTAGGTGACCTTGGGTCAGGGGTGGGTTTCAAATTTTTTGGAACAGGTTCTGTGGGTGTGGCCTGCTTTGTGGGAGTGGCTTGCTGGCCATGTGACCGGGTGGGAGTGGCTTGCCAGCCATGTGACCGGGTGGGAGTGGCCAACTTGGAAAATGTTAAACTCACTTAACAATGGTCTTGGTTAACAACTAAACTTTTGGGCTCAATTGTGGTCATACATTCTTTCTTTCTTTCTCTTTCTTTCCTTCTCTCTCTCTTTCCCACTTTCTCTCTCTCTTTCTTTCTCTCTCTCTTTCCCTCTTTCTCTTTCTCTCTTTCTTTCTCTTTCTTTCTTTCTTTCTTTCTTTCTCTCTCTCTTTCTTTCTCTTTCTCTCTTTCTTTCCCTTTTTCTTTCTCTTTCTTTCTTTCTCGCTTTCTCTTTTTCTTTCTCTCTTTTTTTCTCTTTTTCCTTTCTGTCTCTCTTTCTCTGTCTTTCTCTCTCTCTTTCTTCTCTCTCACTTTTTTCTTTCTTTCTTTCTCTTTCTTTCTTTCTCTCTCTGTCTCTCTCCCCTTCATCCGCCCATCTATCACTCTGTGTTTGTGTGTGTGTGTGTCTGTCTCGCATTCACGCACTTAAATCACTTTCTGCGTCTCTCTCTTTCTCTCCCTCCCTCCCTCTCTGTCTCTGTGTGTGTGTCTGTCACTCTCTGATTTCCCCCCTCCCTCCCTGTCTCTCTCTGTGTCTGTGCCTCTCTCTGTCTGTCTGTCGTCGTGCCCGCCCGCCCGCCCGCCCCCCGCGGAGCCTCTTCATCCCGGGGCCGCTGTGCTCACTCACCTTAGCCTGCCCTCCCCGCCGCCCGGCCGCCTGCAGCTGAGAAGCGTGTGTGTGTGTGGGGGAACAGGGAAAGTTTTGCCGCGAGTGGCGGGGGGTGGGGGTTCGCGCAGCTTAGCGCGCTCTTGTTCCGCTGCCCCTAGCCGGGGCAGGGCTCGGCCAGAGAGAGACAGGGAGGGAGGGGGGAATCAGAGAGTGACAGACACACACACAGAGACAGAGAGGGGCTTTAAAGGCCGAGCGCTGGCTGAAGGGCTCGGCCTTTGAAGCCTTCCGGCTAGGGGCGGGGCGGAAGAGCGCGCTAGGCTGCGCGAACCCCCCCCCCCGCCCCCCGTGCCAACAGGGAAAGCAGGCCCGGCAGCTTCAAAACTAAAGCGCCTGGGTCTTGAAACTTTCCCTGCTAGGGATACACGAGCGAGCCACGTGTTCCTTAGATACTTCCGGGTCCACGGTCCAAAGGGCTCGCTTGGGATCCGGAAATTTGACAAAAGGGCTCGCGCGAACCCCTGCGAGCCCCCAGGAACCCACCCCTGCCTTGGGTCAATCATTTTCTGTAATGGCAAACCACTTCTGAAAAACCTTGCCAAGAAAACTGCAGGGACTTCTTTAAGTAATTGGACATGACTGTATGGGGGGGAAAGGAAAAGTGCTTGCATGCCTAAACTCAGAGAGCCTACGAAATCAAAAGCTTTCAGGATTAATCTTCCATAACAAAGAAATATTTATAATCTCCACTTTTGCCAGATGACCATCCCTCTGTAGATGAATCAAAATAAAATCATTTGAGACAGTTTTACAATGAAAGATCTCAATATTGCCTACTCATATACTGTAAATTAAAGTTCTCCAAATAAACACCACATACTGTATTTCAGACCGAGATTTATGAGCGTTATCTATTCCATTAAAAGAAATCCAAAGAGATTGGGGTAATGGGTCAACCCGCCCCATGTTCTCACCCCAAAACCAGGGTTGCATCTGCTGTTGAAACTGGCAAAGAGCACTTCCACAGTCATTGTTTTCATTTCCCAATCCTTCCAAAATATCTTAAATTCCTATAGCAATTCTAAAACAGAGCTCCACGTTGGTCTTTTTAAATGAATTCTTTTTCATAAGGTTCTAAGGAACTTTTCACTCAAATTGTGATCTTGTCATGTAGAAATACTTGATTTGAAATTATTGTCCCTAATATCAATTAAGGATATATTCCAAGCTTATGTAGAAAACAAAATTATTGTATTAAAACCATAATCTGTTAGCAGTGGTGATAATTTCAGACCACCTTGGCCTCAATAAGCCTTAACCAAACTGATAAGGGTTATCACATCCACATTTTGGTAGAAGTGAAGAAGATGAGAGTGTCTTTTTTTTTTTTTTTACTGGTGACTGTAAAATTTACAGTCACCAGTAAAAAAAAAAAATTACAGTGTAAATAGTCAGAGGTATTCACTGTATTAATTAGTTAAGGGTTCTACATTCTAACCAATTGTACACAACAGCCCCAATTTATCTCTCTAGTTTGCAATTCAAGGATCACTTTCTTCAACTGTCATTGACAGTTTTTAGCTAGAGAGAACCATCAGAATGGATGGTTTAGAAGGGGGGAAAAAAGAACTACTAAAGCAGAAGATGAAAACACTTCAGTACAAACATACATGCATACATAAACATTCCCACGCTTGTTAATAAGTTAGCCCTTTTTTTCTGGGTTGTGATCAATAATAATATAAAAGGCATGGGTTCATTACTACACAAAAAGCTGAAAATTCATTGCAAAGCATTTACCCTTGCTAACTACATAGTCTGTCAAATATATAGGGTGATTCATTTTTATAGAAAGCACCTTAAGGCAAGTTTAAAAAAAAATTAAATAAGGATTACAACCCACCCTCTTCTGACTCATTCTTATAAGAAGACTCAGGCTTTCAATTTGCTTTATATCTGACCAGAATTAATATTAATCTTCTTCATATTATGATTGTAGTTTCTTTACATGGAAGCTATGATTGTAGACTCACCATGAATCTTTAAGATGGGTTATGATACAGGAAAACGAAGAAGTTCTCTAGATGAACTCTGATCCCTCAATAAAACTCCACTGACTATACAAAGGGGTCAACATTTATTTTCATGGAGAAATCAATTAATAGCCCAGACACAACAGAAAAAACAGTTTGCTAATACCAAGGGCAGTTCTTGAGAGAAATCTAGATCTTTAAAGCTTTAAAGAAAGTTAATGGGTTAAGGCCATTCAGAACCTGGAGTTAATAATGTTCTCTAAGGCAGATCCCATAACAGAGATTCTACTGGTTTCCCTTAAATGTAAGTGCTTCATAGAAAAAATCTACATCCTGTCAAATATGGAGGCAGAAAGAGTCAAAAACAAGCAATTCTGTGAATATCTTGGCTCTGTGTCATGTAGAGCTTTATAGGAAATAACCAACACCTTGATTTGCATCCAGAAGCATAGGGAACCCAATGTTGCTTGCATAGCAGAGATGCTACACAAACATATTGCAGATGTGAAATTGCCTACACGGTCATATTCTGGAGCAGTGGCATATTCCATATGATCTTCAACAGCAGTCACATGTATAGTGCATTGCAGTAATCCAAGTTAGACAGAACTAAGGTATAAATGTTTGTGAGCTTCTTGATCAGAAACAGGCCCAATTGGTGCACAAGATGGATTTATGCAAAGGGTCTCCTTTTTAGGGAAAGCACCAACCATTCTCCAAATTGGCTCTGGGTGAGAAAAAAAAATGTATCCAATGTATGTTAAGCCTATCTCTATTAAACTAAGGATTTATTGATTCTTTCTGGCACATAAACTTTTAAGAAAGCAAAGCAGCCTTTTTTCCTCCTATATCATTGCCATCCTTATATTACACCTTTCAAAATGTAAGAGGAAACTAATTTAAAAAAAACCACACTAGTTCCTTTCAGGGGTAAAATCTGTATAGCCTTCTATTTCTGCAACATTGTAAATTGCATAGTCTTGATGCAGCTAAACATATTTAAGTCAATTCTAAAGGAATGAAATGAATGGAACATCTGTTGGAGTAACTTACCCGATTTGTCAAGAAACATACATTTGCTAAATATCACAGTGGGAAAGAGCATAATATTAATATCTATGTTACGTTTTGGGTTTTTCATACTGATCTTTTTGTCAGTCTTTTTGGCCAAAAGAGACTGTGGCCCTACATGCTTTTAGGAGAATGGATTTGATCCTTTCTCTGTGATCCAGAAATGGACGATTTCTCTGGAGACTGAGAAAATTATTAGAGATCTTGATTCAATGGATAAAAAGGTAATTTGGCATTACGGATACATATACACATCACTTGCAAGGGACACCATAAAGCAACTACAAATTTTCTTGAATTTGCACAGCTGCCCTCCAAAGTTGACACCTGGCCTTAGGAAAGGTCCCTTTTTGGGTTCCTTACAAGGGTTAGCACAAGAAAAAAAAAATCTGCCTCCCAGCAATTTGCCATGAGGAGCAAACAGCAAGGTTCACTTTCAATTTCTCAGGATCATCAGCTGTTACTGGCTGCAGGGGTTGCTATAGCTTGTTGAAGCCTCCTCAAGCCCATTTGCTGCAAAGAGGTAAATTGCTGGAGGCAGAGGCCAAAGGGTGGGAGCCGGTGGGTGGGTGGGGCTACATTCAGTGTATAAGATGCACCCAAGAAGGTGTGTCTTATACTCCAAAAAATATAGTATTTACAATTATATTGTCCTCTTTAAGCCAATCAATGTCCAGCCCTAAAATATCATATTTCTTAAAAATGGCAATATCGTCTATGTTCCTTACTATGTATGTATGTATGTATGTATGTATGTATGTATGTATGTATGTATGTATGTATGTATGCATGTATGTATATAGCTGAACTAGTTATTTCGTCAGGTATTTTTTTATATAAAATCCTTTCAGAAGCAGCCATTTACATTTTTCCTAGGGTATCTTGCAAAAGCAGCTAGCTTGCCTATATTAATGGTATTTGGGAATGTATGAACACTTAATTACTTAAAACAAGATTTGGAAGACATATTCATAGTCTTTTTTTATATCAAACGTTCATCCGAGCTATTTAAATACCGTACCCATTATGCTATGGGGATATAAATTGCATGTCTCAGCCTACGAATATCTTGGTTCCATCTGTCTCTATAATTTAGAGAGTATCAAGGGTATCACTCTGTTTCAAAAAAAAAAAAATAGGGCATGTCCCTGCACAAAAATAAGTATGAGAACAGAACTATTCCAGATCCTTCCAATTTTCAGCCTTTTGTATCTCAAATAATGCAGGTGTTTCAATAATAGTCTCTCCTGATAAAATATTGGAGCAAAATAAATCCCAAAACTGCCACATAGTTAATTTAATTTTATCATCTCCATTTGGAACAGTCTAACAAACTCACTTAATAATGTTCATTTTTCACATGCTGGCATAGCCTCACTTTCAGAAGAAACTAATGGGCAATGGAAGCAGTCATGCCCAAATCAAATTTTAAAAGAGTAAGAACATTAGGAACACAATGAAGAAATGCAAACTTCATAAATACTGCTTACAGAATTAATGGTGAATGCCACATTTACTTCATTAGAATAATCAATTCAACCCCTTAAAGATATTATTTCTGGTTTATGTTATCCGTTCAACTTCATTTACATTTCATTGTATGCATCCAACGTAACCTGAGATAAATATAAAGGGCCTCATTGGACAACTTCAACAGAGATGATCCATCATTCTGGCTAATAATAGTTATTCTTAATTTACTTAAACAAACACTTCTCATTTTGTATTACATTGGGTATATGTGAAACAATTTGCAGGCATAATGCCTAGTGACAATATTAAACAGATCCAGCTATTAACTCAGCCAAAAATTTCAAGGACTGCAGAAAAAAGTAGGTCAGAATGTAATAGTGACATTGAACTTTTCAACTGGGAATAATTAGGTTTTATATCAAGTGTGCAGTGACCTAGTCTAGTCAGAAATGAAGTAGAATAAAAAGAGTTTGGCTTTATTTGTCATTATTTATAGGCTATTTTCCTTGTCCTTTTTTTAATTGCCTACAATTTAAGAATTAATAATTGTTCACCTATACCGTAGGGAACACTTTGAAGTTGTGTGGAACTGTTTAGCATGTCATAAAAATTAATGAGAGGATAGAATGAATTAAGGGCCACATTCCTCTCCCCACAAACTGTATACATTCTCTATTCAGTAGTTGCTATTTTCCCATTTTTACTATTCTATGGAATATGGAAATACATCCACACACATGAATTTATCGAAGCATGGTATTCAATCACCAGATCTATCAATAAGCATGTCGATTTTGAGCCATATCTGTCAAGTGACCAATCAATGATGGCACCAACTACATGTGCACTTGGTAGCCGTCACGCATAATGATCAGCTAGTCACACAACAGGTCACATGGCATTACTAGCTGTTCACATGACACACTGATAATATGAATCAATAAAAGCGGTGAAGAACTTAAACAAGATGCTTCAACCAAAGTCTTGCTGAAGAAGTCTCTTAGTCTGGTGATGAAATATGTGGAAGCTAAACAGCAAGCTTGGGGATCAACCAGCACCAACATCTACCACCTGGGCTACAAATATTTTCTATCATTTCTAAAGTGGCAATATACATTAGAATTTCTCCCAAAATTTAATTATTTCCCATTTCTTGTACGAAATGGAGCAAATGTACACCTGTGAAATAATGCATGTTATAAACTATGTTTTACATTTTACAATGCAGGTCTCATAAATTTAAATTCATCATAATATGGGCAGTTTTCTGCTGAGTGAGCAAATAGGATTAACATGAGTTTGTCCGAGCAAGTCAACAGGAGAAAAGAGGGGAGAGTTAAGAAAGCAACTTGGTTTTGAAGTATTCTGTACTATGATGAGAAAGATGAAAAAGTCATCTTCTGAATAGCTATTGACTGCAAGGACTGTGTTCTAAGAGTTGCCAATTGCCCAGAGTTGGTTACTAGTGACATCTTCCTGCTGAGTTAGTAGAAATTGTCAAAAGAATATATGGCAGTCAGAGTTCAGGATGAAACTTCCTTGAATGAGCAAGCAGAGAAACTTAACAAAGGACTTTAGCAAAGGGAAAGTTTAAGGGAGAGTTCCTGAAAAATATTCAACAGTGAACTGTTGGCTAATGACTCCCTTTCAGGAGAACAAGAAGAAATGAAAGTCTTTTAACTGTTGTATATAAGAAATAAAAATGAAGATTAAGAGATAGGATTCTGCTGTAATGAGGCACTTAAAAACAACTGTAGTATATATACTGCAAAAGTAAGCTCACAGGAGTCCTTGCTGGGGAAAAAAAATCAAAAGACTGTAGTAATAAACTAGACGATGAGTAAGAATAAGGATTTATTAATCCTTATTTAGAAGGTGCTACTTCAGAAGCTGACATCAGAAGCAACTCAAAAAGACATTCAAACATATTAGAAAGCGCACTGGGTGAAAATGACAACCAGAATCAAGAGACACAGAGGAAATTTTGCACCATGCTGATAAAAAAGAGTCTGAGAATTCAGGGAAAGAAGAAAAAAGATTGAATAATGGGGAACAAAACAGTTGAGTTCTATAGCCATTGATACAATCAGTCTACAATAATACAGGCTAAACTTTTGCTGATCTCAGATGTGTAACTGTATCATATACAACGTCAAAGAAAAGAGTCATGGCCATTTTTCATAATTAATGATAAAAAGAGTTCTAATAAATATTTGCCAGCCAAAGGCATTAGCTCATAACGTCAGAGTCTGAGTGAATGTTTGTTTGTTTTTTAAAGTCCTAACAGCAATGAGAGTTTTACAGGGAAAGCAATTTTCCCATTTTACAGGCAGTGAGAATGTTCCACCGGGACATAGATTCCTATCTGCTTGGCATGCTTACATTTGTACAGGAAGTCCTTGACTTACTAGAGTTCATTTAGTGACCATTCAAAGTTACAAGGTTATTAAAAAAAAATGACTTATGACTATTTTTCACTGAACCATTGCAGGGTCCCCATGGTCGTGTGATCAAAATTTGCATGCTGAACAACTGGTTCATGTTTATGATGGTTGGAGTGTCCTGGGGTCATCTGATCAACTTTTGTGATCTTTTGACAAGCAAAGTCAGTGGTAAAGTCAGATTCACTTAACAACTCTGTTACTAACTTATGAACTGTAGTGATTCACTTAACAACTGTGGGGGGAAAGATCTAAAATGGGGCAAAATTCACTTAACAACTATCTCATTTAGCCAGAGGCGTAGCGTGGGGGGTGCAGGGGGGGCCGGCCGCACCGGGCGCAACATCTGGGGGGGCGCGCTCGCACTCGCAGCTCTCTGCCCCTGCCTGGCTCACTCACTCTCTCTGCAGTGCTGGCTGTGGGAATCCGATCCGAGCCGCTGGGTCGCCGCCCACTGTGGAGGGGGGGGGTGCGTACTCAAAGCTGTAAGGGGTGTATTCAACTGTTGAATACACCCCTTACAGCTTTGAGTATGCTCCTATCTAGGGGATACTATCCCGATAATTAGCTCCTTCACCCTATATTTTGCGGCGGAGGAGAGGAATTCCGTTAAAAAGAAGGAAAAGGGAAAGTTTCCCTTTCTCTCCTTTAAAGTTAGTTCCCGCAGATGCTGCAACCATGGACCCCAACACTTCCTTGCCACGCGGGCGCCTCGTTGCTAAAACTGTAGAGATATATTGACTGTCGCCCGATGGTCCTTCTCGTGGGCAAAGTGAAGGGCACCACTGCTACAGCAGCCCTTTCCCGAAAAAGCCAAACTCGGGAGTGTCTGAAGTTGCGGCGGCGGCGGCAGCAAAGATGAAGACGAGAACTCCGCTCGGTTTCGGTTCCACACAAGCCTCGATTGGCTCCGGCCAGGAAACGGCTTCGCTGCTCCTCAGTGCTCATGTGCGGGCCCTCGAAAGGAAGGCGGCCGAGGGAAAGGCTTCGCACATGCTCAGAAGGGTCGAGTCGCCGTCCCTCCGGGCTGGGGCGGCTGGCAGCGTCAGGCGAGGCGGCCGCCTCGGGAGCGGAGGGTGCCCCCCTCGCGTTGTCATGCCGACTCCTCGCCGCTGCCATCCTTCAAGCACGCGTGAGAGTGCTGGCAGCGGCGGCGGCGGCTGAGGCAAATGCCGGAGGAGCCCCCAGCCAAGTCCTCAGCCTCGGCTGCCGCCGCTCTGAACGACGCTCGGCGGCTCCAGTCTCTTTAACAAAAGGATTCGGCGGCAGAAAGGTGGGAGAAGCAGGACGCCACGCGCGGGGCGCCAGGAGGCGGCAGCAGCAGCAATAGGGGGCGCAAATTACTTGCCTTGCCCCGGGTGCTGACAACCCACGCTACGCCACTGCATTTAGCAACAGGAATTTTGGGCTCAATTGTGGTCATAAATTGAAGACTGCCAGCAGGCAGCTGGATTCAGTGAGTTACTGGCCCTTTCTGATCTATGGTTCTATAAGAGGATATACAAAACTTGGTAATTTGGAAACAGGTCTTTTTAGATAATTTAATCTCTCTGCAACATATCATTCCAGAAAAAATTCACTGGTTTCCAGAATGAAATTGGAATTAGGAGTGATTTGAAATATCCTGGTTTCACAACAGACTTTTTTTTATCTAAAATGCCCTGTCTCTCATACATCAAACTACTTCCAGTTCTGAGGATTTCCTTCCAACAACCTACCAAGTCATGTTTGGAAGAGCATGAGCTGGAGGACAATTGACATAAAAACCATAAAAATCACTTTTCCTAAAGGCTCAGATTTTTGTGTAAAGTTTAAAGTGTGAAATGCATGCTTGCATTAAATTCTCCCATATATCCAGGTGAGAATTAGGAATCTGAAGATGACTTAAATCAGTCAAAAATTTGCATCTGTCAATAGCTGTAGTCTCCAGTTTACTCCTACACAGCGCAATAAGAGAAAAGTTAAATTAGCAATATTACTAGGATATAGGGATTAAAAAAAATTCTAATGGGGACACAGATGCATTTTTAGGGTACCAGGCTAGAAAATATTAGTATACATGTAGCCTTAGAGCCAACCTACCTCATTTCCAAACTTGTGTGTGAAAAAATCAATTTTTAACACTTTCTAGGTGTTTATTTATATAATAGCAGACAGACAATTCAAAGGACACAATAGGTTATACTTCTGTCCTTTACATTGTTCTCTCCCAACTATTCTGAATCTTGTCCTGAGTCCCATTAGACACAATCAAAATATCCTAGGTCTTTTCCTGAAATTATTCATCTCCCCAAGGTGAATCTTAAATCTTTTTATTTGCGAGTGCTGCCAGTTCAATAAAAAGCCTGCCATCTGCTCCACTCATGGGCTCACTGAAGGGGATTTGCAATGCTGAGAACTGGGGGTTTACTCTTCATCTTAGAATACTGCCTGTAGCAGAAGCATGGAAGAAACAGAGGCCTGAAGCCTTCCATTTTTAAAAAGGTTGTGAATGACACCCTCTCCAGATTTGCAACAAGGCACATCAACTCAGTTCATATTGCAATAGCAGTAGCACTTAGACTTATATACCACTTCGCAGTGCTTTTACAGCCTTCTCTGCATGGTTTACAATTAGCATATTGATTGCCCCAACAACGATGAGTCAACCTTGATTGATTGATTGATTGATTGATTGATTGATTGATTGATTGATTGATTGAATGAATGATTTGACATTCATCTTATCATAGGGTTACTTGAGGTGGCTTGCAGTCATATATAAGCTAAAAGTTAAAAAGTTAAAAACTAACATTAAAATCAAAGACACATGGAGAGGGTGGGAGCAGAGTGGGGGTGAGGTGGGATTGAGTTATTACTCAAACAACCACCTTCATTGCACTCTTCCCACATTGGGGCTCCAAGCTGACCTGCAAAGCCACAACTTTAGGCTCTTATGAAAAGATAGAGGGTTGGAGCCAACATCACATTGAGGGGTAGAATGTTCCAGAGGGCAGGAGCAGCAGCAGAGGCCTTCTTCCTGGACCCCATCAGCTGGAATAATCCTGGAATTGACAGGACTTGCAGCATGCCTCCTGTGCTGGTATGAGGGATAGGGGACAATCCCAGTGGTCTGAGATAGTCCCTCAAATAACCTGACCCATGCCATGAAGGGCTTTAAAGGTGATCATCAACACCTTGAATTGTACCCAGAAGCAGACTGGTAACCAGTGCAGCTTGCATAACAGTGATGTTACAGGAAACATTCCTGGTGGGCACAAAACTACCCACACTGCTGCATGCTGCACCAGCAGTAGATTCTGAATGGTCTTCAAGGGTAGCCCCATAGAGAGCTCATTACAGTAGTCCAGTTGTGAGATGACTAGAGACTGAATGACTGAGTCCAGGGAATCCTGGTCCAGGAAAGGCTGCAACTGGTGCACAACACAAAGTTGTACAAAGGTTCTCCTAGCTGCGACTGCGACCAGCTCCTTAAACAGAAGTTGTAAGTCCAGAAGAACCCCCACGTTGCAGACCAGGTTTTTCTGGGGTGGCGCCACCTGATCCAGAGTTAAAGATGACAAAGTCCCGGATCCTGGAGACCCCATGTACCCAAAGCCATTCATTCTTACCAGGGTTTCAAGCAGGGTAATTCTCAGCCTTCTCTGTAGATAGCATGGAGATTCTGAAAGCCTCCATGCACAAGTCATGCGTTGTACTGTGGTCCTTGAATGCTGACAAAAGCATTTTGAAGTCATTGCCCATAGACATTATGGAGCAGTGAGTTTTGAAATCATTGATCATAGAAATTGTAGAACAGTTTTTCTCAACTATGGGAAGTTAAAAATGTGTGGACTTCTATTCCCAGAATTCCCCAGTCAGCATCTTAAAGTTCCCAAAGTTGTGAGACAGTGCTGTATTATATTTATAGCACATCAAATGGTGTTTTCAGATAGCTGTTCAGTGATCCCGTGTTTCAAGAAGAGGCTTTTTAAGAGATGCAGTTGGCATGTCAAAAATAATTCCTGCTAATATCAGAAGCATTTCTTGAAATGCCAGAAACGAAGCAGCACATAGAGCCAACATTGAGTTAATTTTCAACTCTCTCCCCTTTCATCCGAGATTTGTGTTACAATAAAAATGTGCATTTAAATTGCCATCACAATTATTCTATCTATCTTGACTTCCTGGGAATTTGCAGATTGCTGATACATCTAGCAGGCGTTGCTGAATACACTGCAGGAAAAGGAGTTTGAAATTAATTTGATAGTCATCTTTCCCAGTACTCATATACTGCTTATAGATGCTCAATTAATCATCTTTAGATTAAGGCGATTTGATATATGTCTATCTTATTTGCCTGTGCATTCTCACTGTTAAGGTTCTACACCAGCCTACAACAAAAGTTGGGAGACATTAAGCCTATGATAATTGGAGAATTAGGATTTGCAGCCTTGGGAATTACCAAAAAGGTGCTCCGAAGATTGGAAGGGTGTAATAGAAAAACTGATTGAGGCTGAGATAGTTGGTGAGAAGGGGGAAGGAAAGCAGAAGGTGCAAAAGAAACATCAGGACTAAGGTCACTGGTAGGTTGCTGGGAAGATGGGGAGATGAATACTCAAAGGATATGTTCTCCATGTGTAAAATGGTGGGTCAGAATCAAGTCCCAAAACTCTTTGAAATAAAGTCTATATTTATCAATCAAGGATACATAAGGTAAAGGATGCCATGCATAAGGTGACAAGAACATGGTTGATAATGCTCCCCTTTCTAGGAATGGATGCAGCTGTTACACCAGGCATCAATGGACAGAGGCCCTCTGGCCACACTTCTACCTGCTGTTCTCACTGAGAGGTGAGGATCCTGGAGTACTCCTAAGTTGCACATTAATTTGTTATATGATCAATAGTATAAAAGGCTGTCCAGAGGTATAGCAGGAATAATAAGTCCATGCTCCACCTAACTAGGCTTTAACTAGGTCAGTGATTGGACCTGTAATTTCCTCCCGTTGCCAAGGCTGGAACTTGATGAGAAAAGGTTCCAATAATCTATTTCTGCCCAAATTGGGACAGCTGGGACAGCTACTGCACAATCTTTCAGTGACTTTTCCTAACAAAATAGTTGTCTAATATTGTTGGGTCCAAGATTGGTCACTTTAAAGGGTGTACCAATATGCTCTTTAAAGACAACTTAAACCACAATTCTCGCCCTGCAGCGGGTTATTTTCAGAATGACTGAATTTTCAACTTCTGCCTCAGGCAAGGGGTTGGACTAGAAGACCTCCAAGGTCCCTTCCAGATCTATGATACTATGAAAAACCTCCTGTCCATTCCCTGGCCTAATATACAAGCCAGGTAAGGTCAAGTTTAGAGGTGGCAGGGTTAATAATAATAATAATAATAATAATAATAATAATAATAATAATAATAATAATAATAATAATAATAATAATAATAATAATAATAATAATAATAATAATAATTATTTAATTTTATATCCCGCGCTCTCTCCCCAAAGGGACTCGAGGCGGGGCACAGGCAAATTAAAACACAAATAAGACCACAACAAAATACAAGGTTAAAAATAAATTAAATTGATCCTGCGCTAAAAACCCATAAACTAAATTAAAACAGCCCCTAAAACCCCTTACCTTAAAAGAGACTACCCAAGGCCGGCCAGGCGAAAAAGATGTGTCTTTAATTTTAAACGGAAGGAGCGGAGGTCCGTAGTTGTCCTAATATCGGGGGGAAGATCGTTCCAGAGGGCTGGGCCCGCCACAGAGAAGGCCCTTCCCCTGGGTGTCGCCCGCTGACAGAGTCTAGTGGACGGCACCCGGAGAAGTCCCTCTCTGTGGGAGCGAATCGGCCGTGAGGAGGTATGGGGCAGGATCCGATCCCGCAGGTAACTAGGTCCCGAGCCATGGAGCGCTTTGAAGATGATAACTAACACCTTGAAGCACCCGGAAGACGACAGGTAGCCAGTGCAGCTCGCGCAAGAGCGGTGTTACGTGGGTGAACCTAGAGGTCCCCATTATTGCTCGCGCGGCTGCGTTCTGGACCAACTGAAGCCTCCGGGCGCACCTCAAGGGGAGCCCCATGTAGAGAGAGTTACAATAGTCCAGTCGGGATGTCACGAGCGCATGAGTGGCTTTCCCATCGAGTGCCCTCCAGAGATCATCAACCAACGCGACCAATGCCGTCTCGGTGCTATGCCCGGGCCGAAAGCCGGACTGGCGCGGATCTAGATAATCAACTTCCTCCAGGTGACGGGGAAACTGTTGTGCCACCACACTCTCAACAACCTTCGCCAAAAAGGGAAGGTTGGAGACTGGACGATAGTTGTTCAGAAGAGCTGGATCCAAAGAGGGCTTCTTAAGGAGGGGCCTCACCATAGCTTCTTTTAGGGAAGCAGGCAAGGAACCCTCACTTAAGGATGCGTTGACAACCTCTTGGAGCCAGCCTCGTGTCACCTCCCAGGATGCCAGTACAAGCCAGGAGGGACACGGGTCCAATAAACATGTGGTGGCTCGCAGTCGCCCACGTAGCCTGTCCATATCCTCGGAAGTAACGGAGTCAAACTCCTCCCAAACAAGATCCGCCTCGTGGCAACCCAGTGGGCCATGAATGGGGGCTAGCTCGTTCTGTATCTGAGCGATTTTCTCCTGCAGATAAATCACAAATTCCTCTGCTCTACCCTGTAGCGGGGCTTCCCGCGCCCTCTGTTGAAGGAGGGAGCGGGTCACCCTAAACAGGGCGGCAGGGCGGTTATCTGCGGATGCTATGAGAGTGGCACAATGATGGCGTTTGGCCACTCTCAGCGCCACAATGTAAGTCCGTAAATGGGCTCTTACCTGTGTCCGGTCAGATTCAGATCGGCTAGACCTCCATCTTCTCTCTAGGCGTCTCTTGTGGCGTTTCATCACCCTCAGCTCCTCGGTAAACCAAGGAGCCAGGGTGGCTCGCCGCCGCGAGAGAGGCCGCAAGGGCGTGACCCGATCCAAGGCTCCCGTGGTTGCAGTATTCCATGCGGCCACGAGGTGCTCCATCGGGGCATGGGTCAGGGGCACAGGAAGTGGCCCAAGCGCCGCCTGGAACCCATCAGGGTCCATCAGGCGCCTGGGGCGGAACCAGATTGGTGATTTAGGTTCCACCTCCCCGCGGAGGGGAGTAGCGGTCGGAAAGTCGAGCCGGAGAAGTGAGTGGTCTGACCATGACAAGGGCGTGATGGCTATATCCCCTATACCCAGATCACTCTTCCATTGGCCGGAGACAAAGATGAGATCCGGTGTATGTCCACCCTCGTGGGTGGGGCCTTGAATTAATTGGGTCAGGTCCATGGCCGTCATGGAAGCCATGAACTCCCGAGCTACCACGGATGATTCGCCCACCGATGGCAGATTAAAGTCCCCCATGACTAAAAGTCTGGGGGTCTCAACTGCCCACGTAGCGATCACCTCCAGGAGCTCGGGCAGGGCTGCTGCTACATAGCGGGGAGCCAGGTATACAACCAGCAAGCCCAACTGCCTCCCTAGGCCCCACTTCACGTAGAGGGACTCACAACCGGTGGTCTGTGGCACAATGGTCTCTCTCGGCTCAAGACCTTCCTTTACTATGACCGCCACCCCACCACCCCTGCCTAGGGCCTGGGGCTGATGAAAAGCGCGGTAACCTGGTGGGCACATTTCAACGAGGGGAAGACCCCCCTCGTGGCCCAACCAGGTCTCCGCAATTCCTGCCAGGTCCGGCTCCCCCTCTGACACAAGGTCATGAACGAGGGGGGCTTTGTTGACAACGGACCTGGCATTGCAAAACATCAGCCGCAGGCCCTGGCTCTGTACACCCTGACCACCTAGTCTGCGGGGGTTGTGGCACTTCACCGTTCGTAGCCAACGGTTCTGTGCCCCAACCGGGAGGATGGAATATAACTCCCCTCGGATCTGCCTCTCCCCATCAGCCTCTCGATGGGAAAGCCCTCTATGGTTCTCCTTACTAAGGCCCCTGGCCATGCTCCTAGTGTGAAGAATGTAGACCTGATCATGGGCACAGGGAAGAATTAAAAGGTCTATTAAAGTGCGACTTTCAGAACAGATAATTCAATACTGATAGAAAAGAGGGCGTTAAAAATAAGCTCAAAAAGTCTACCTCATTTTGAGTAATATAAGATTGAACAGAGCAAAACTCTGCCAGCTATTTGACAACAATAAACTCTCTTCCTGGAATTCTTACTGCATCTCTTTCAGGGCCTTGCCTATCTCAACAAATTCAAATTTTTCCCAAATAATATTGTAATTTACCACCCTTGGCACTTCCCTAGACTCTGTCCAACAATCTTCCAACTCAAAGCAAATGCAAGTGGTTCTATCTGCAGTGTGTCCAGACTCCAGTAAATCCAGAGTTTTTAGAGAGTTGAATCAGTCTTTTTCTAGCTGTTCTTCATTAGAAGGACAGGAAGTTGGACTTTCACCTATGCCCACTCGGATTTGCTTCTGGTCTCCCACTAGCATTCCTTCAGGCATTATGAGATCGATCTAGGGAATTGCTACTTGTCTGAACAAATTATTAGGTTTGGCTTATAAATAATAGACTACAGACATCATACTAAGCCACAGTTTTGCATGTTCAGCTTCAGCTTAACACTAGGTGTGAATTCCCCCACAATGAGTCCTGCTGTAATTCGCCTGTGCTCTCATATGCTTAAGTCACAAGAGCAGATCTACCAAAAAATGCAAAAGCCAGAGGCATGCCTGCACAATTCTTGTGCACACATAAGCTTTGCTAGATCACAGGTTTTGCTGGGCTTCTTGTTGTTTCCTTCAATTTATCATGGTGGTGTTAAGTGATTGTAATGAAAGTAGACACAAGAACCTTGAAGGCTTTGTCAAAAATGTTTTTGTCAGCTGTGATAAATGTGAATCGCAAAATATTCCCCAATTCTCAGGTGGTTTTACGTCCAGCTCAATGTATCCATGAAACTTCTAAATTTGCATCCATTCACTTCCAGTGACGTACATTCGAAAACGTCTCTTTGTATGTAAGATGCTGTTATCAGATGTGGGTGAAATGAACAATATGCAAGTCCAGACAAAGCACCCCCACATGTTTGCTGAGGAGGAAGCAGACTGCCATTGGCATGAAGTGAACTTTATTTGCCCCTACATTAAAAAAAGCAAAATAAAAAGGAAAGCACATAATAAAAATCTATGTGAATTGTGATCATCTAATGATATGCTAGAAGAGGTCAACCATTTAGCAACAGTAGAACAAAAGATTAAAAATATAAAGAAAGGTTTTCATAACATAATTAATTGGAATAACCTTTGATGCTCCGTAGGTGCCATGAAGGAACACCAAACAGGATTTGTCAGTACTGCAATAGGTGTTGGTGATAAAAGCACTTGAAAAAGCTGGGTCACATTTTTACACTTTTCTAGGATACTTTGATTAAAAAATAATAATGATGAAATACTGCATTCAGTTTTGGTCGCCACGATGTAGAAAAGATGTGGAGACTCTAGAAAGAGTGCAGAAAAGAGGAACAAAGATGATTAGGGGACTGGAGATTAAAACATGAAGAACGGTGGCAGGAACTGGGTATGCCTATTTTAATAAAAAGAAGGACTAGGGGAGACATGATCTATTTAATCTATTTTTAACTCTGTATTTTGTATTTGTTTGTGGTTTATTTGTATTTTTAATTGCCTGTGCCCCGCCTCGAGTCCCCTTGGGGAGAGAGAGCGGGATATAAATTAAAATTATTATTATTATTATTATTATGATAGCCGTGTTCCGATATCTCAGGGGCTGCCACAAAGAAGAGTGAGTCAAGCTATTCTCCAAAGCACCTGAGGGCAGAACAAGAAGCAATGGGTGGAAACTAATCAAGGAGAGAAGCAACTTAGAACTGAGGAGAAATTTCCTGACAATTAATCAGTGGAACAGCTTGCCTCCAGAAGTTGTGAATGCCCCAACACTGGAAGTCTTTAAGAAGATGTTAAGAAGAAAGCCATTTGTCTGAAATGGTACAGGGCTTCCTGCCTAGGCAGGGAGTTGGACTAGAAGATCTCCAAGGTCCCTTCCAACTCTGTTATTATAAATAAAGGGAAACACTATCAGCTGCCATTATAACTATCCACACAAAAATATTATGCCAGGATTATGGATGCCTTTTGTTGAGCATAGCAGCTTCATGTAAAATGATTAAGAATTCCTAGTTTGTCAATAACCTCTGAACAAGCTAAAATCACAACTAAGAAATAAGAGATTAGTTTTCAAAACCATCAGATTTTATTTTTCCCTTCTTGAGGACTAATAGAGTTGGCTTGAGGTCTACGACTGCTGCTTTGATATGTGAAAACTGTCAGACAGTGCTGGTCTGATAGGTCAAATGGTAGTTCAAAGGAAGCTCCCACTAGGCAAAACTTAAAAAGCTACACATTGGCGACAATAAAGTTACCTCCAAAATGACAGTCTAACATTTCCTAAAGATCCATTCTTACTGCAGATCTCAGTTCCATTTTTTTAAATTTAAGCATGTAGAAGTGAAGTCACTTTTAGCTAATGATGGGTGCCCTTCAACTTTATATTTGGGACAGCCCATATCCATAAATAAAATAACACTAATTCATTTTCTTGCATTTCTACTGTTGCCTTATGTATATGCAAATGCATTCATATGAATGAAATTACTTTTTAGTCCATTTGTCTTTTTTGTTCTTCAAGCCACCAATAAAAATCAGAAGGGAGGATTCAAAATATTCTCAAAGGAGTATAATTAATTCTTCTAATTCAAAGAAAAGTTACAGCTGGATTATACCAGGTGCAAAAGACTTGCAACAAATCCTTAGCTGCTACCTCTTTCCAGATACCTGCTTTTCCTTGAAGGTAAAATACAGAATTTATGACACTTCAAGTTAAAACTTGTAGATCCTAAGTGCACCAATTGTCAGCATTATTCTCATGTATATCCTTAGAAAGAACCACTCCGTTCAGACAATTCACATTCACAATCCAAGTTCACAAAGCTGTATCCTTTTCTGAAACAGTTAAGAAAGTCAGCTTGTCACCGTCACAACAGAATACCATATACCACCAGACTTTGAAATTTTGGGCTTAGACAATTTAGAACTATGCCGCCTTTTGTCTGACCTAAGCGTAATACATAAAATTATCTGCTACAATGTCCTACCTGTCAATGACTACTTCACCTTCAACCACAACAATACAGGAGCACACAATAGATACAAAGTTAAGGTAAACCACTCCAAACTCAATTGCAGAAAATACGATTTCAGCAACAGAGTGGTCAGTGCCTGGAATGCGCTAGCTCAGGGGTCTCCAACCTTTGCAACTTTAAGTCTGAAGGACTTCAGCTCCCAGAATTCTCCAACCAGCAAACCTGGCTGGAGAATTCTAGGAGCTGAAGTCCTTCAGACTTAAAGTTGCAAAGGTTGGAGACCCCTGCACTAGCTGACTCTGGAATTTTTTCCCAAACCCCCAAAACTTTAACCTTAGATTATCTACTGTCGACCTCACCCCATTGTAATAGGCCTGTAAGGAGCATGCATAAGCGCACCAATGTGCCTACTGTCCCTGTCCTAGTGTTCCCTTTCATTCGTATCCATTTCATGTATTCAGAATCATGTTTATACTTATATCTGTTATCTAATACATGCTTGATGAAAATAAATTTAACTTTTTTTTAAAAAAAACCCAAAAATTCCAACAAGAATATGGAGAATTTTTGGTGGTGTGCAAATTAAAATGTGAATTGCTTTTATGCTTTTGAGCATCTGAATGGAGCACAAAGAATCAAGTGAGAAAAGCCACTTGGTGATACTGGATCAAATGGAAAGTACAGCCGCTAATGTTGCTCAACTTCAGATTTATCTCCAAATTGTTGTTTAACAAGTTACCTTCCCTCTTATTCATCAGTTAAGTGGATCTGAATCTCTCATGTTAGCAGCTCCGTCCTCCACTATTTCAGCCACATGGCAGAGGGGGGAAAAAGCTTGGAATGGATATGCAACTGGGGGGGGGGGGAGAAATCCACATTCATAAGCTACAGTAAAAGATTCACTCAAGGAGAAAAGATAATGATGACAAAAATGCAGATGTTCAGTGCTTAAAGGATTAAGGAGAAATGTATCAATCCCAGCCCTTTAAACACATAATAGCCATGTCTGCTAAAAAAACTCAATCATATCAGATTGCAATATCTGTGGACTCGATGAGAATTTTCTACTCTGCTGAACCAAAGCTTTACACTTTCATTAGCTCGCATTCTCTGCCATGACACAAGTGCCCTCTCATCAGATGGAAAGCTGAGCTGAGTGGTGCCGACAGGACCAGGCAGATAAAAGGAAACTGATGAAAGTGCTAAATGTTTGCCTTGTGGATAAACACAGCAAGCAGCTCTAACTGACCACCATTTTTTTTTGTTCTCGGTGGACAAAGGAACTGGGTCTCTACTCGGATTCCTCTTTATACGCAGGAAGGGGATTCAAGTCTAAATGTTATTTTCCCAAATGTGATTTTCAGGAAATCGAAAGGCGGATTTCATATCCAAGAGATCACTTGCTGTTTCCCTTGGAGCTGCTGTAAAATTTTGCAAAGGGACATGAACATTACCACATAACCTGAAGATAAATAGTCCTCTTCGTTACATTCCCAATCATTACACTGGATTTAACCGAAACATTGTCCAAAAATTGAACCAAGAAAGGAGAAAGAAAAGAACAAGAATGAACAGGAATACCAACAAATATGTACATTTCTTTCTGTCTGCGTCATTTTTTAACAGTCACCGTTTGTGAGGTGGGCAACCATATATCTTCCCTGAGATATTTTTTTTTCAAATCAAACTCATAAATAAATAAAATGATGCAATACAATCATTTGCAAAATGAGAATTGTCAGACTTTATTGTAGTTTATGGCAACATCTGAGATACATTTAGAAAAAGTATTGTGATAAGGACTGCCATTCTTATCTGAATGGACATCAGTGTAGTAAGTTCACTTGCACTTCCAGAAATATATTTCTTAATAGGACATTACTCAGCTCATTTAGAAATATAGAAATATATAGACTATATATGGAGTTCCTTTTGTTTTCATGCTGCATTTACTCTCAGCTTTCTCCCCATCAGGAAAATTAGGTGGAAGGGGTTAACAAAGAATTGGGGGAGAAAGAGTGTTGTTACAGTTTTGAAATACAATATTCTGTAACTGTTGTTTTCTATCTGCAAATCTTTACCAATATAGGTAGTCCTTGACTTATGACCACAATTGAGCCCAAAATTTCTGCTGCTAAACAAAACAGTTCTTAAGTTAATTTTGTCCCATTTTACGATCTTTCTTGCCACAGTTGCTAAGTGAATCACTGCATAAGTGAATCACTAACATAACCTCCGCTGTGACTAGTATAGATAGTTTTAATTGGGGATTTTAATTGGTTTTAGCGCAGGACTTGATATTTAATAGGTTTTTAAATTTTTGTATTTTTGTATTATTTTGTATGTATTTTAAATTCCTGTGCGCCGCCCTGGGTCCTTTTGGAGAAGGGCGGAATATAAGTCAAATAAAACTCAAACTCAAACTGCAGTTGTTAAATTAGTAACACGGTTGTTAAGTGAATCTGGCTTCCTGATTGACTTTGCTTGTCAGAAGATCACAAAAGGTGATCACATGACTCCAGGTAGTCATAAATATGAGTTGCCAAGTGGCTGAATTTTGATCATGTGACTATAGGAATGCTGTAATGGTTGTAAATGTGAAAAATGGTCATAAGTCACTTTTTCAGTACTGTTCTAACTTTGGTCAGTAATTGAACTGTTGTAAATCAAGGATTACCTGTAATTTTTCATATTACCTTCATATTCCCTTGTTGTGAGATGGGAGCGGGTTATAAATAAATATGAAAATAAATATATTCATAAATGAGAAAACAGTAGTAGAAATGTATTCCCATGTTAGGAGTTAAGAGATACCTATCCTAAACTGATATCAGAAATAAATCAAGGTAACAAGATGTATGGAATGCTTCATTTTACACTATTTCAACCAATCAGAGCAATTGCTTTTCTGAATCTGAATTTTTAACCTTTGCATCTTTCTTAGGTCTACCTGGATTAGCATGTTGGAACATCACTCTTCACAACAAAGTCAAAATGGGAAGAAAACAATTATATACTGCTCATCATATTTCTGACTCTTCAAATTTATTTATTGGCCTCTTGTCACATACATTTTAGATATGATGTGTGACAGTAACAAAAATGGTTGAAAATGAAGCACAAAATAGAAATCTACTCAAAAAAACCCTAGAAAAATAAAAGGATAAAAAATTGAGGAAAAATGAAAGGATAATGAGATATACTAGTTTTAGAAATGAATGCATTTCCATTTCTTCTTGATGTTCAGCCTTGTGACAATTTATCCCATTTCATCATAGTCCACCACAAATCTGTGACCCATCAAATTATAATTTTAGGGGGAGGGCAGCTATCTTGAAACCATCACATCCAGAGATGTCAATAAAAATCAAATCAATGCATTATTGCTACTTTTTCCTTGGGAAACGTTCCAAAAAAGTATTAATAGGAAACTTTACTATCCTCCTATCCAAACATAGATTCAGAAAAGAATCTATGGAAAGAAACTTTCAACTGACTACATGTTTGATTCATGAACAGTTTCCTTATGCTCTATGTGAATTCTGACACAATAATAAACATAGGCCAAATACTGCCTTTTGATACAATTTGTCAGTTTTCACTGTGCCATCATACATGTTATCCTCCAGGGCTTTCCAAGTCACCCTAGTATCACTTGAAATAACAAGAACGAAAGTATGAACACTGTCACAAAAATCTGATTGAAGGCTTCCTTGGACCATAATTTAAAGTGCCCTTTCTGTTTATCATTTCTGCATAGCGGTTTTCAGAAGCCCAATTACTTTTACGTACGAGAAAATTGCTAATCTATTTAAAGTAAGAAATCAAGATGTTTATTTGCCAAGTTGGGAGTCAAATAATAATGATGATGAACATGCATGTTTAATCTCAAATTCAAATGGTTGCGGAAATGATTGGCTTAGAGAGATCTTTGACTCCAAAAAGGTGAAGGTAAAGGTTCCCCTCGCACATATGTGCTAGTTGTTGCTGACTCTAGGGGGCAGTGCTCATCTCTGTTTCAAAGCCGAAGAGCCAACGCTGTCCAAAGACATCTCTGTGGTCATGTGGCTAGCATGACTAAACATCGAAGGCACATGGAACGCTGTTACCTTCCCACCAAAGGTGGTCCCTATTTTTCTACTTGCATTTTTACATGATTTTGAACTACTAGGTTGGAAGAAGCTGGGACAAGTAATGGGAGCTCATTCTGTCACGCGGCACTAGGGATTCGAACCGCCAAACTGCTGACCTTTCTGATCGACAAGTTCAACGTCTTAGCCACTGAGCCACCAGGTCCCCAAAGAGTTGTTTGACTCCAAAAGAAACCCATTAAATATTTCATGAAGTCTGATATTCTCCTCCGGGTTCAGGAGAAATGTTTGTATAAAGTTCAAAAAGGCAAGAATAATTTGAGGTAGGAGAAAAAGTGCTTGGAGAGACTTCTGCTTGGAGGAGCAACACTTCTGCGAGGAAGCAGAGAAGTTTCCTCACATGGCTACATGTACTAAATTAAGCAGTAGGGAAGTTCATTCAAAGTGCACAGATTATCGTTTTCAATAAGCCCAAAAATGACTCTGAGGCATGAATGAGCTTGTCAGTTTTTCTCTACCTCTTCAGCAAATGATGGATTCACTCTGTGCCTGTGCTCTAACCCACGAGATCCGCCAAGCTTTGTCAGTTATTCTTCATTCTCAGTCAAGCTGAAATGCAGGCTGTAGTTAAACAAATCTGCTTTTATGGCACAAAGCACGGTGAAACAGAGCTGATTACTGCCTGACACATTGCATTAGGCTGTGGTGTAAAGCAACGTTGATAATAACTCTATTGTTTTGGTGATTGGGCCTGGTCTGAGCCAAACATATGCCAATTTGTCTGCTTTCTGATTCAGGGAAAGAAATGTTGTATGTGTAAGGTCTTTTGTTGGGTGCAATGCATGTTATTACACAAAACTGAACAGATATCAAAATGTCACTTAAAGGCAAGTTGAAGAAAGAGTGAACAGTCTCTTAATTGCACTCCCAAAATTGATAGTTAGCTCCAGTTGAACAATATAATGACATCATCAACATTTCTATGACTCTTCTATCTGACTTTATTGGGCAAATTCCCATGAGATGATGATGTTGATGATGATGATGATGAAGAAGAAGAAGACGATGACATTGAAAGGACCGTTACAAAATACAAAGTGATAATTATAATTTAACATGGGCTTTTTACTGGATCTCACTTATTAGATGTTTGTTAGGTTTTTTCCCCCCAATGTTTTAACCCCGTCTTAAATTTTATTTTGTTCATTATATTACTGATCTTTGACTAAAAGACACTGAAATTAAAACACCATGTGATAAAAACTTTTGGAAAATTACACAAATGTTCTAATTTCAAATCAAATTCCTTTTGTGAATCTGATTTGTCTACAATCAGTTGCATCTAAATATTTTTTGCAACCTTTATAATTTCATCAAACTTTAAAAAAAAATTTTTTTAATTACGGATTGAATGTTAGCAAGTTTTCCCAATTCCAGCCACATTTGCTTGTATATAACCTGATATATTATTGCTTTGTGTAACTTAGCAACGATAGATAAAAGAACACAGGAAACAGAGAACATTGAAATAATGTTCCTCAGAGTAAAAGTATAAAGAAGCAGGAAACATATTTTCTGGATAGTTCAATCCAAAATTAAAAGACAAATTAAAGAAAAATAAGTTCCAACTTTTTGCAAATTAATAAAATGCAAAATCCCTGTGGTAAGAATCCAATATAGATGTAAATCAAGTAAAAACACTTTTACTATCCAGGAACATGCTGTGATTTCCTTATGGAAAAGCCAAAACTATTCAAAACAGCAGTATAAAACAAAGAAGAATAAAACAGATAAATTCCATCAGGGGGTTAAAATAAATCAGCATTAAATCAGTTGATCAACTTTTAAAGATAAAGAGCAGACTGAGACAAAAGCTTCAAAAAAGTTTAGTTAAAACCCAGGCATTCTTAAGACAACAAACTGCCAAGAGGAAAAGATGGATAACCTGACTTTTTGCTGCTCCCAAAAATAAAAAAAAATGTAATCTTCAATATTCCTTTTCCTGGGTGGGTCCATTGTTGTCTGAAAGTCACCTTGGGTCATTTCTAAATGTTCTGATTTGAAACCAGAGAGCAGCACTACCAAAGAATAAGCTTTGGCAGCAAAATCAGCAGATCATCAGCAGGAAATGTTCCTACTGTTCATCAGCCATCTTGGATAAGGTGACCAGATGTCCCGCTTCTGGTGAGACAGTCCCGGTTCAACAGGAGATGTCCCACGCCCCGCCACCTCTTCAAAATGTCTCGCTTTTTGCGGGCAGGTGGCCGGCGTGGATAGCTGAGAGCGACGGCTCAGTTGGGGAGGGCGTCGGGGCCGAGTAGAGGGGGGCGCATGCTCCTGCGCGGCATGCGCCTGCACAGAGGACGTCAGGGCCGAGGAGAGGGAGGTGCACTCCGGCGCGGCACGCGCCTGCGCAGAGAGCATCAGGGTGGGGGTGTGCTCCCACCCACCCCTGCAGGGCCCTCTTTAAAGGCGGCGGCGGCGGCCCAGCCCGGCAGTGCTGAGAACCACTGGCTCGGGCAGGAAGGGGGAAGGCGGCCCGAAGTGGCCGCTTTCAGCTCAGCCCATCACGCCGGCATGATGGGCTGACAGCGGGCCGCCTTTGCCCTCCCCGCTCCAGCCGGCGGCTCTCAGCGCCGCTGGGCCGGGCCACCGCCGCTGCCTTTAAAGAGGGCCCCACGGGGGCGGGTGGGAGTGCGCCCCTGTCCTGATGCCCTCTGCGCAGGAGCATACCGCACCAGAGTGTGCCCGCCCCCGTCGACAGTGTCCCGCTTTGGGAGTTTGAAAATCTGGTCACCTTAATCTTGGAGGAGAAATCCAGAGCCACTGCTTTTCGATCTCCACAAACATTCTATTTATTCTTGGTGTACTGGATGTACTTCAACAACACTTCCATATTTTCATATGTTTCTTTTATGTATGTATCACAGCTAACAGATAATTAATAGTATACTTTGCCATTGTGTAAAAACAGAAAATGTTTATAAAATGGTATATGGCGGGTTAAATTATAGGCTATTTTCATGATTAGCAACCAAAAATCGATAAGATACATCTAAAACTGTTCAGGAAGCAAAATCTTTGTTGTCCGGTATTATTCCAGGTGATTTAGAATTTAGTTTCCACCCACCAATTAATCGCTATATCTAGATGAAAACAAAGATGCACCTCTCAGTTCAGTTACCAAAATATAGCTTTATGGTGATTTACTAAACACCACGAAGCAGACAAAAATAACTGGCAAAAGCAGAATAAAAGTTAGGCAGAAAAGAAACTGCAAAATATAGGTTTATGGTGATTTACTAAACATTAGGAAGCATAAAAAAATAACTGACAAAACAGGATAAAAGTCAGGCAGTAGAAATATGGGAGAAAAGATATGACAAGGAAATCTTTCCATAATCTGTTTCTCTTTATCAGTATTTCTCAGCCTCAGCCATTTTGAGATGTATGGATTCAACATACAGGAATTGAAGTCCACGCTTCAATGGCTGAAGTTGAGAAACACTGCTCAATACCAAAAAGAAGCAATACTGTGAGTGATTAGAGTGGACAGTCCCAAAGGGCGCATCAGCTTTAACCTTTTTATGCCCTTAAGGGAAGCAGAATAAAGATGGAATATAGGATTCCAAGTGATTCTGCCTCTGTCTGGCACTGTGAAGAAAATAATGTGATGGATTCGGTGATGAAACCATTAAAAACCACAATCTCAGCTAAATGTGTAGGAATAATTTAAGAAGCAGAATTTTAAAAAAGCATCTTTGTATAATTTTGACATAGAATTGGAGACTTAAAAGTCTCTACAATCCTGTTTCTTGGCTCTCTGCAGAATCACAGATTAGAAGGGGATTCAAGGTTTATGTGGGAATCTAGGTGGTATCTTTGGGCATAGAGGCTCCTGCTTGAGAAGGGGGCTGGACTAGAAGACCTTCCAGCTCTATTCTGATGGATTGATGGCAGTCAAGCACACTGCTTTCCTAGCTGCCAGCCAGGAAACAATACCATTTCTTAAGTATTTTATGCTATGTCCATATGTGCCCTCAACTACCTTACAATCCACCTCACCTTGCATTTTTGCTATTTAAAACCCCAATTGAGTAAAAACTGTTCGGGTGTATTCCATACAATAAATATCCACAATAAGGAAACCAAGAAAATCTCACCCCCTCCTGTTTAACATCTACATGAAGCCGCTGGGTGAGATCATCCGTGGTTGTGGGGTAGAGTACCATCTGTACGCTGATGATACTCAGCTGTACATATCTACCCCCAACCACCCCAACGATGTCGTCAAAGTGATGTCCCGGTGCCTGGAAGCCGTGCGGCTCTGGATGGGAAGTAACAAACTCCGACTCAACCCGTCCAAGACCGAGTGGCTGTGGTTTCCGGCGTCTCGGCATAGCCAGCTTATTCCATCGCTGGTTATCGGGGGCGAGTCATTGGCCCCCGCGGAAAGGGTTCGCAACTTGGGCGTCCTCCTGGATTCCCGGCTGTCCCTAGATGATCAGGTGACGGCCGTGACCAGGGGGGCAGTCTACCAGGTTCACCTGGTACGCCAGTTGCATCCCTTTCTGAGACTAGTCTTGAGGTTCTTTCTTGGGAGGAGTTTGACTTTGTTACCACCGAGGATATGGACAGGTTGTCAAGGAAACTTAGGGCGACCACATGTTTATTGGACCCGTGTCCCTCCTGGCTTGTACTGGCATCCTGGGAGACGACACGAGGCTGGCTCCAGGGCATTGTCAACGCATCTTTGAGTGAGGGGTCCTTGCCTGCCGTCTTGAAAGAGGCGGTAGTGAGGCCCCTCCTCAAGAAGCCGTCCCTGGACCCAGCTTTATTAGAGAACTATCGTCCGGTCTCCAACCTTCACTTTTTGGTGAAGGTTGTCGAGAGTGTGGTAGCCCAACAGTTTCCGCGACACCTGGAGGAAGTTGATTATCTAGACCCGCGCCAGTCCGGCTTCCGACCCGGTCACAGCACCGAGACGGCATTGGTCGCGTTGGTTGATGATCTCTGGAGGGCGCGGGATAGAGGTTATTCCTCTATCCTAGTCCTATTAGACCTCTCGGCGGCTTTTGATACCATCGACCATGGTATCCTATTGCACCGACTGGGGGGGTTGGGGTTGGGAGGCACCGTTTTGCGGTGGTTCTCATCCTACCTCTCTGGTCGGTCGCAATATGTGTTGACGGGAGGGCAGAGGTCGACCTCGAGGCCTCTCTTATGTGGGGTTCCTCAGGGGTCGGTCCTCTCGCCCCTCCTTTTCAACACATATATGAAGCCGCTGGGTGAGATCATCCATGGTTTTGGGGTGGAGTACCATCTGTACGCTGATGACACCCAGCTGTACATATCCATCCCAAACCACCCCAACGATGCCGCCGAAGTGCTGTCCCGGTGTTTGGAGGCCGTACGGATCTGGATGGGTGGTAACAAACTCAAGCTCAACCCTGCCAAGACTGAGTGGCTGTGGTTTCCGGCACCCCGGTTCAGCCAGATTACACCAACTCTGGCCATTGGGGGCGAAACACTGGCCCCCGTGGAGAGGGCGCGCAATTTGGGTGTCCTCCTGGATTCCCGGCTGTCCATGGAGGACCATGTGGCGGCCGTGGCCAGGGGGGCGTTTCATCAGGTACGCCTGATGCGCCAATTGCGCCCCTTACTGGACCGGGCTGCCCTTCGCACAGTCACTCAAGCTCTCGTGACGTCCCGACTCGACTACTGTAATGCTCTCTACATGGGGCTTCCCTTGAGGTGCACTCGAAAGCTACAGCTAGTCCAAAACGCAGCCGCGCGGGTGATTATGGGAGCCACTAGATGCTCCCACATAACACCGATCCTGCGCGAGCTGCATTGGCTTCCTGTGGTTTTTCGAGTGCGCTTCAAGGTTTTGACAACTATCTTTAAAGCGCTCCATGGCTCGGGGCCTAGTTATATGCGAGACCGCCTCCTGCCCCATACATCCCTTAGACCGATACGCTCCCACAGAGAGGGCCTTCTCAGGGTGCCGTCGGCCGGACAATGCCGACTGGCGACACCCAGGGGAAGAGCCTTCTCTGTGGCGGGCCCAGCCCTTTGGAATGACCTACCCCCTGAATTACGTACCATCACCGACCTCCGCCTCTTCCGCCAATGTCTTAAGACATATTTGTTTCAACAAGCCGGCCTAGCCTAACCTCCCATGGGGACTTTTAGGTAGTTTTAAATTGGGTTTTTAAAATTTGGTTTTAGCGCAGGATAGGTTATTTAATAGTTTTTTAAATTATATTTATTGTATTTTGTATGTTTTTAAATTTTCCTGTGCGCCGCCCTGGGTCCTTCTTGGAGAAGGGCGGGATATAAATTTAAATAAATAAATAAATAAAATAAATTCTGGACCGAGACGCCCTCCGCACTGCCACTCAGGCACTCGTGACGTCTCGCCTAGACTATTGCAACGCTCTCTACATGGGGCTCCCCTTGAGGTGCACCCGGAGGCTCCAGTTGGTTCAGAATGCGGCCACGTGGGGGATTCTGGGAGCTTCTCGCTTCTCCCACGTAACACCTCTCCTGCGCGAGCTGCACTGGCTACCGGTGGCCTTCCGGGTGCGCTTCAAGGTGCTTGTTACCATCTTCAAATCGCTCCATGGCTCGGGGCCTAGTTACTTACGGGACCGTCTCCTGCCACATACCTCCCTACGTCCGATACGCTCCCACAGAGTGGGCCTACTGAGGGTACCAACCACCGGGCAATGCCGGCTAGCGGTGCCCAGGGATAGGGCCTTCTCTGTGGCTGGGCCGGCCCTCTGGAACAACCTACCCCCCGAACTTCGCACAATCACGGACCTTCCCCTCTTCCGCCGCTCACTTAAAACATATTTATTTCAACAAGCTGGTCTTTCGTAAATGGTATTGATTTTATAACATAACTTCTATCAAGGACATAAATGGATTTTAGATTTAGGGAATTTTAGCTTAGGAGGGTTCCTATTTTAATATTTTTAAATTCTAGTACAGGTAATTTAATTCGTTTTTAGCTTTGTTATATATTGTCTGTTTATATGGTTTTTAACTTTTTTTCCCTGTACACTGCCCCGAGTCCCTTCGGGGAGAGGGGGCAGTTTATAAGTCTAATATTAAATTAAAATTAAAATTAAATTAAAATGAGATAAGTGATGTTCTGAACTGAATATATAATAAATTAATCTCCAAATTTCCAAGACTTACACAGCAGCTCAAGAAAGGAAAATGTACTAATTGCTAAGTTATCACTAATCATGACTAAATGTATGATACCATATTGTGGCATAGGCCTTATCATCCCTCCTTCCAGTCAAGAAAGAAAAAAAAACAACTTATTTATTGAGGGAAGGCATTGACTTCTTGATTATATATGGACATAATTCCTCTGTTTTCCATTAGAATCTAATTAATAATCACCCATACAACCTATACCTAGCATTAGGTAATCAGAATATATTTCAAGTGCAGAAGGAAACACAAGTGAAGTGAGGGGTATAGACATGGGGCAGTTAACTAAAAACATCCAGTTCCCTAACATTAGCAGTAGCCTTGCATTTTATTTTTCAAAAATGGAAACTAATAGGTACAGTATTTGTTGTGCTGCAGTTTTTTGCTTTTGAAGGGTGCTGCCTGCTTCCTGTTTCATTTGATGCATAGTTCTGTCCCCTACCTATAAAAATAATCTTACTGTATTTGCAGATCCTGTGTCAATATAGTACATTTGCCCTTGCAAAGTTGCAATATGTGAATATTGAGTGTAAAGGTACAGTATTCATTGTACAATCTCCTTTGGTTTGCTCTGCACAAGGGCACCCATGACACAATAGCCTTTCTCACTTTGTGATTGTAATGCAGAAAATATGTGTCAGGAGGCAATGACCCACAGATGAGTTATAACAAGAGCTTCAGCAAACCTAGCCAACAACCTCTCATCATCACCCATGTAGTAACAAAGAACAGCATGTCATAGAAAGGACCTTCAAAGAAAGATGGGTGACAGTTAAGGATGGGTATTTGAGATACCCCATTCTGTTCTCTAGTTAGAATCTTACCAATGCGCTATTGAATTGAGTCATATCAATTTTACTTACCATATAAAATTATAGCTCTCATATAGGTTAGTTTTCTGACTCTCACTTTCCCTGGACTTTCTATTGCAATGTGCTCATTTCTTATTCCACATTATTATGTTTTCAAAGCTTGTTCTCAAAACTCTCTCTCTCTTCTCACGCAGCATCTGTTTGCTATACTTTACGCCTGCCAGAACACACATCTGATATCCTCCTCTTCTGTCAGTTACTTCCAACTGACAGTACCAGGATGTCAAACCCAATCTTTCTGATCATAAAATAATGGTATTGGTATAAGTCACATTGACCTTAGTATGATAAAGAGCAATGGGTCAAAACAGATTTTTAAAAGCTGAAAAGATAAATGGCCTGGACTCAGCTTTGTTCCCAATTGGGTTAGAACCATTTATTTTCCTCCTCACCCTATCTCTTGACATGCAATTCAAGTCACTTACTGAGATTTTAATTGCTAACCGTACAAAGTTGAATACAACCACAACAATTGTTCCATTTTGATTCAATTGAACCATATTTCAGCCTTAGCGTTATAACTCTAAGTAATGATTTTAGTGTTGGTAGCCTCAGAAGGTGGGAAGAAGCAACTTCATATGAAAAAAATCTGCATATTTAACTATCAATCATCCAACCATCAAAACATTGCTATTCTTCCTAAAACATTTAGGATTATATATTTCAATCCTGCTGCTCAGTAATAAAACTAGTGCATCCAAAAATTACCTAGATTTCATAGCAAATACATTTGCACAATGACTCTAACCACAAAAAAAAAAAAGATACATTGATATCTGCTCAAAATTTGCAAAATATTATCCATTTCTAAATCACAATTTGTTGCTCTTAGGGACCATTTAAAATTTAAAAAAAACTTTTAGCATTTAATTCCATCCTGAGAATTTGCAGGTAAAACATTTAATGTAATATATAATCTAAACTACATTGAATGCCAGTGTTTAAAGACAAAATGCCACAAGGGAAGAAGCCACATAGAATACAATATAATTCTTCTGCCTAAAAATCTATTGTTATTTATTTCTCTTTCAGCAGTAAATCTTGGCATCAGGATGCAGATTGAGAAGAAAAAACCAGAACGATCCCTGCTGCAGAAAGGTAGTGTATCTGATTACTGAGTGCTGAAAACATCTCACACATCAACGGTTTTATGAAATAAAAAATCCTACATTCCATACAAAGAATGTTTACATAAGATGTCCGATTTAGATTTGTACCACATCCTTGAGCAGCAAGACGTGTGCAAATGCTTGGCGTGACTACCGAGGAAGTTCTTCTCCTCCAGCGTGGCTGGTTAAGAATGTTTTATGCAAGCTGAATTGGGCCCCAAATGCCATTACCAAGATAGCTCATATAGTCATTTTCGTGTTATTTCAGCTTCGATGGATTGTTGAGACTTCAGGCAAAACGAGAGCAGAGATTTAAACAATAAATAAATAAATAAATCACATCCCCCTTCTCCGCCATCGAAATGCCGTCGAAAACCATGCCCCGATTCATTCCGTATGTTAAAAACTACCCTACTTGGTATAGAGGCCTTTCCTATTTTAATTTCAGCAGTAATTATTTATGTGGATCACTTTAATTTTTCATAGTGAGTGCCTGCCATCCTTCCACTCTGTTAGATCCAAGCCACAAATGCAATGCAAAAGGTAACCACCTTTTAACCTCCCAGAGATCATTTCCCTTCTGTATTTGACTACGGGTTTTTTTTTTTTCAGTTTGCCATTTTGTTCTCTTTCAGCATTATTGCTTCTTGCTTAATGATCACTTGACTTGCCCCTGCTTTGATGAATTAAACAAAAGCAAGTTAAGGAATAGGATAAAAGCTGTGTTGTGCCATTAGGGTATGAGCTTTTGTATGTGGGTCACAACATTGATATTAGAACAACCACGGACCTCCGTTCCTTCCGTCTGAAATTGAAAACGCACTTTTTCTGCTTGGCCGGCCTAGGGTAGCCTCTCTGCTATAGTATTATAGGGTTATAGGATTTTAGTGAATTGGTATTGGGGAATTTTAGCGCAGGGTTTATTGTTTAATTTGTTTTTATTTAATTGTTTGTATTTTCATATGTATTTATTGTTTTAACTTCCCTGTGCACCGCTCCGAGTCCCCTTTGGGAGAGGGAGCGGTCTAGAAATTAAATTAAATTATTATTATTATTATTATTATTATTATTATTATTATTATTATTATTATTATTATTATTGCACACCCACAGGAAAGGGCATTGCTATAGCAAGATCATTTTGATGAGAATAGAATAGAATAGAATAGAATAGAATAGAATAGAATAGAATAGAATAGAATAGAATAGAATAGAATAGAATAGAATAGAATAGAATAGAATTCTTTATTGGCCATTTGTGATTGGACACACAAGGAATTTGTCTTTGGTGCATAAGCTTCCAGTGTCCATAAAAAATACATTCATCAAGAATCATAAGATATAACACTTAGTGATAGTCGTAGGACATTAAGTAAGCAATCAAATCATATTAGGAAACTAAATAAAACAATATAAATTTAAAGATACAAGCAACAAGGTTATAGTCATAAGTAGGAGGAGATAGGTAATAGGAAGGATGAGAAGAAGAATAGTAATACAGTCTTAGTAAATAGTTTGACAGTGTTGCGGGAATTAGTTGCTTAGCAGAGTGATGGCATGCTTCTTGTGTCTAGGTGTTCTGGGATGCAATGCTCTATAATGTCGTTTCTGCAAATCAAATACAAGGCTTTGCTTCCCAAAGATTCCCCCTCACCTTATTTGACATTTTTAGTGGCCAGATATTTATTGTGATAGTTGTGGGCATTTTTTTTAGACTTGCTCCTTTGAGTTGAAATTCCTTGTAGTATCCCCTAAACACCAAAAAGCAGATTTGATGGTTTGAAACATTTCAGGAGTTGGAGGGGTCCTGAACTTTATTGAAGAGGAAATTGGCTGATGTGTGATTATGAAGTGTTGCTTGTAATGCTCTCTGTTTATTTATTGTAGATATGTTTTTAAGCTTAAATTGCCTTAAAATTGTGGAGAAGCAGAATATGTTAATAAATCCTTCAGTGGTGAATTCATGCTGAGATGGTGGTTGCAAATAAAAATCCATCTAAGGAGTAGCTTTCCCCAAATGTAGTCAAATAAAAAGCTACAAAATGTTTTGGGTAGGAAATAGAAAAACACAGGAGGGAAACTGCAATTGCCTGCCCAGAATATAGAGCAAGTGCATTTTTAATGGAAATGAAAAACAGTGCAACAATTTCTTACAACCCAACTTTTAAAGAAATACTTGATTGCATTTGCTTCATTGCTCCATGCTTCTTTAAAGCAAGCTTCTAATTCTTATTTATTTGAATTAGCTTTTTTCTTTCTTTTTTATCTTTTGTTTTATTATGCATATAATGCAAATCAGTTTACATTGTCTGGATATTCTTGTTTCCAGGGACATTTTTTTCAGGGTGGTATATAACATCTACATGGCAGGTATAATCAAACATCCATTAATAGACAGATAAAAAGGAAATTGGCTTTTTTTTTTTTTAGTAATCTTTATTAGTGTATATATAAAAAATTAAACATTTAACAGGTATACGGTAGGGGTATTGGAGAAGACGTACAAGGGTAAAGAAGGGGGGGTAGGGGGATACAAACCGGGGATATATCTACTCCCCTGATTTAAGAAGTATATTTGTCCCAGTTTAACATCAGTTGTTATTTGTGTTCATATTTGGATGCTTACATTTGAGTCTATAACATTGTCTTAAATATAGTATTGTCTTATAACTCCTTATATCTATTTCGCTGTTATTCTATCTAGTTAGTTTCTTTGTTATCCATCATTCTCTTACCATACCATCTGTACCATTTCTCCCAGGATTGGGCATAGATTGAGGTTGACTTGTCCTTTAAGATATACGTTAATTTATCCGATTCCGCACAGCTGAAGATTTTAGATATGATTAAGCTTTCAGTTGGTGGGTTGTTATTTTTCCACTGCTGTGCAATGGCCATTCTGGTCGCTGTTGTGATGTGTGTAAAGAGGTACCAGTCCTGATTTGGGATCTCTTGTGGTTTAATACCGAGCAAGTATAATTCAGGTTTAAGGGGGAAATTAGTGCCTGTTATTTCCATGAGCCAATTTTGTATTTTTTTCCAAAGTAGTACAGAGATTGGGCAAGTCCACCATTGGTGAAAAAATGTGCCCCTAGCTGTTTTGCATTTCCAACACTTGTCCGATGAGTTTGGGAACATGTGGGCAATTCTAGCTGGTGGTAAATACCATCTGTAAAGCATTTTATATAGATTCTCCTTAAAGGAGGATGAGAGGGTCATTTTCAGGGACTTTTTCCAAATGGTTTGACAATTTTCAAGGTTGATGTTCTTACCTATATTCCTTCCCCAGGCGATCATAGTGCCTTTGATTATTTCTTCGCCTATATACCTTTGTAGTAATAATTTATAAGCCTTAGAAATGAATTTGGTTGGTGAATCCCATAGAACCTTATCTATATCTTGGTTTGTTGAGTATATTCCGGGTTCGTATTTATCCTTAGTAAATTTAGATACTGCCTGGATATATGGCCACCAGTCTATCTCCCAACCCCTTAGCTGTAGATCTGCCCTTGTTCTAATATTGCCCCCTTCATCTATTAAGTCTCCGTATGTTATATTTCTCTTGGGATTATGGACAGTTGGGTAGGTTGCAGCTTCAATTGGGGCTAGCCACCTTGGAATTTGAGTGTAAAATTGTTGCCTAATTTTTGCCAAGTCGTATAAAGAGTTGCCCTCGTGTAGTGAGTAGTAAAGCTTTGGGGTTGTCTATTGTTCCTGGGCCAAAGTGACGAGTGCCATCCCTGAAGCAAATCATATCCTTCTATTGATAATATTCGTCCTCTTGTTAGGGTAATCCAATCTTTAACCCAGATCAAAATAGAGGCATGATGATAAAGTTCCCAATTTGGGAGTCCCAAGCCTCCTTTTAGCTTGTGTTCCTGAAGCATTTTCTTTTTTATGCATGCTTTTTTTCCTTGCCATACAAATTTTAATGAGATGTGGTCTAGCTTTTGGAAGAATTCTTTATTTAATTTTGTGGGAGCTGTTTGGAATAAGTATATCCATTTTGGGAGGATGTATGCTTTTATAGCAGCTATCCTCCCTAACAGTGATAGCGGAATTTTATTCCAATTTTCCAGTTGTTTTGTCATTTCACCTATTAATTTATGATAATTTAATTCTTTGATTGCGGAGCATCTATTAGTTAGCCAAATTCCCAAATATTTAACTTTTTTGACACTTTCAATTTCTAGTAGTTTCTGTATTTGTTGTTTTTGTAGCCCTGTCATACTTTTTGTCAACATTTTAGTTTTTTGTTTGTTAATTTTTAACCCGGTCACCTCTCCATATTCTTCTATTATTGTAATTAGCCTTGGTCCTGAAATCAGGGGTTCTTCCATCACAAAGACCAGGTCATCTGCAAATGCCTGTATCTTGTATTCTTCCCCTCTAGTATACAGACCTTTAATATTTTTTTCTTGCCTAATATTATTTAGAAGGGGTTCCAGTGTCAAGATGAATAAAAGTGGCGATAGCGGGCATCCTTGTCTAGTACCTCTATGTATTGGGATCCAATCTGATAGTGCCTTATTGAGCAATAATCTTGCTGATTGTGTTGTATATATAGCCTGAACTGCTTTGGTAAATTTAGGGCCGAATTCCATAATTTGTAATTGTTGTATGATGAATTCCCAATTAACCCTGTCAAATGCTTTTTGTGCGTCTAGGAAAATTATACTCATTTCTTTATTTGGGTGTGCCTCATAATATTCTAAACAATTAATTACTATCCTTACATTGTCTCTTAAATATCTGCCTGGTAAAAATCCATTTTGGTCTTGATGAATGTAATCGGATAGGAACGGTTTCAATCTTTCGGCCAGAATTGTCGCAAATATCTTATAATCCACGTTTAGGAGTGATATGGGCCTATAATTTTGAATTTGAGTTGGATCTGAGTCGGGTTTGGGGATTAAGGAGATAAAAGCTTCAGTCCATGATTGGGGCATTTCCCCTTTATCCAAGATTTCATTGAATAAATCTTTCATTTGTGGTACTAAAGTTTCCCAGATGCCTTTATAAAGTTCTCCTGGTAATCCATCTGGCCCTGGAGTTTTCCCATTGGCCTGTTTCCTAATTGCGTTTTCTATCTCTTCTGTTGTTATTTCTGTATTTAATGTATTTTTATATATGTCAGGGACTATTCCAGGATGTTGTTTTGTAAAATAGGCATTAATCTTATCCCTTTGTTGTGTCTCTTTTGCATATAGTGAGCTAAAAAAATCTTGTGCTATTTTAAGTTTGTGCTCCATAGTGTTCCCAATTCTCCCATTGTTATCTTGAAGGGACTGTATTTCCTTTATTTTCCAAAATAAATTTCTTTTGAGAGGAGGAATATTTATTAATGTATGTGATTTTACCTCCAATGTCCATTTGAAGCTATAGCATATATGCTGCCTTAAACATTAAAATAGGGAATATAGAAAATTAACTAATTTTGGCTGTGAGCCAAGTCATCATACTTAGAGGATACCTAATGACATTTAAATTGTCTCATTGATTTCATTAAATGTATTATTTTTAGCAATCATACCTCAGGATTGAACTTTACAGGTAACTGCTAATATATATTTGTTGACTTTAATACCGAACTGAAGTTTTTGCATATTCTGCAAAGTGAAGGTATAAAAATGGAACAGGTGTTTGAAATCATATTGATTAAATCAATACAGTCACTAGGATAAGATCTGTAGCTGGCTACAGGTCCAGATTTCTTAGCTAAAGTAACTTGATTTAGTGATGGTGACCACTTTGAAGAAGACTTGACCACAACCTGCACATTGTCTTTGAATACTTGTTTATAAATCATGTCTTTAAAAATAATGTTTGGAGATAAGTGGTCTGCATCCTTTTTGTTGTATGTCTTGTGAGTCCCATCATTCTTACAAACAGGAAGACAAAAACTTATTTTGGAGCTTTTTAAAATTGTTTGTTTGGTTCGTCAATATGAAACAATATACTGCATACATTACATAGCAATTTTATTGTTCTAATTTGCCATGGAATTTTGTTTAAGGCTTGAAATTAAAAGTTTTCATAAAATGTACAGACGGATTAAATAATGAGTTAAATTAATTAAAAGAAGAGAGGCACACCCGTTAATTTGTACATTGAGAGGTTGTACCCTCAGTTGTACTTCCCAATCTGTCCTTTCATACTGAATAAAATATCTGAAGGACTAAATATGTGGTGAAGAATTAAAAGGAAGAAAAAGAAAAACAACACTAAAAGTCTTTTGTGTTTTATGATAATTCTTTCCATCACATTCTTTTTATTTTATTTTGTTTTGTTTTGTTATTTCATTTCATTATTTCATTTCATTTCATTTTAGCTCTTGCTTGAATAATAGATTTAAAAAGAGTCATTATTAAGATACTAAATATATCTAAACACGTTTTCTATGAACAAATGAAATGGACAAAAGCACAAATTTGGATTTGTGCTTTATGTCCCAAGAGCATTAACTGAGCCTTACAAGACCGCTTCACATTGATGCAGTCTTTAAAAGGCAACCATGTCTTTCCTACTTAAAAATTAATTCCAGAGATCTAATCCATGGAGAGGTCAGGATTTAACTTTACACTCCCAGTTGTTACAATGATTTGGTCCTAGTCGCTTTTCTCAAAATTCAATCCGCATAAGGAAAAAAAATCCTACGTAGATTAAACCGGGGGATTTTTCCTTAGCCACAGATAAAATCTTCCTAGTGTCATTCTAAATTGTTATTATTGTGTAGGACCACCAGATTTGGGTTGCAAAATACTGGAAAACTGATGAAAAGCACTGAACAGAAAGAAATATTGATATCTCTTTCCTGCCATCTAGATATTTTTGCCAGTTAGATATGGTAGGCATAGTAAACAGTCTCCCAAATTTTAATTTTGAATAAGGAAAAACTAGAGAAATAAAAGTTCACATGCTGAACTTTTTTTCAGGTGTTACAGTGTAAGAAAAACTATATAGTTAATTGCTCAGATCTTCTACAGTTTGTTTTAAATGACCTCCATTTATCAAAGGGGAAGCCGTATAATATTATTTCCACATTTTTTTTCTTCGGCAAACAGATCTTTAATTGGAGTGGAGGAGAAAGATGAAGGCATAATACAGTAGCAATGTCTACACTAAGTATGCTGGCTGGGGAATTCTGGGAGTTGAAGTCCACACATCTTAAAGTTGCAAGGGTTGAAGAACCCTGCCCTGGAGGCTCAGTTCTTATCAGCCAGGCTCATATCTGCAGATTAAAAGTATAAGAACTTTACAGATAAAAAGAATATTGAACATACCAAGCTTACTTCAGGTTTCTTATACTAATATTTAGATTACATTAATGTCATTGTTTATATAATGCGGTAGTTTCATTTTCTAATCTGTTATGGCGTTTAGAAAAATGTTACAGTTTCTACCACAAGTTGTCATTATAAGTTTTTGATTAATGCTTGTACTTTATTCACTAGTTTGAGTACCGTGTGATATACAGGCAGGATATGTATTAATAATAATAATAATAATAATAATAATAATAATAATAATAATAATAATAATAATAATAATAATAATAATAATAATTGTGTTGGCACAACTACTATTAATAATGCTATCACTGAAGAGTTGCTTTGCAATGCATGAAAACACATATAAGGCACTTCATTTTGAATAATAAAAGCAGCTAATATTTTTTTTCCTGACTCATTTGGTTACTTCTCTTTATTCCCCAGCAAAATATAGGTGTTTGTGTGTTTCAGTTTGCGTGTTTCTGTGTGTCTCTGTGTGTGAATGGAGAAGATCCCATGATGATACCCGTTCAGTTTCTGTGTCTGTATTAGAATGAGTAGATAGTGTCATTGAATCTTTTGCATTCATACAGACACAGACACACAAACACACATTCAAACAAACACCGTTATATTTTGAGACACAGATGTTCAAGAAAGTAAAACATGCCTTCCATTATCTTGGATGAATCCTACCATAGTAGATTTAAAAACATACATTACTCCATACATATACAGTATTTTATTTAATTTGTCAGAAAAGGAAAGCATGTAATATGCAAGATATTTAGGCATACTGTTTTAAATCTTAGCTATTATATCTACAGAATTCACTACATAAGTTGCATTGTTTCATACTGTTCTATTAATAATTGTTATTACATTTTAACACACACACCAGCTATATGCCAAGTTAGTTTTATGTTAACATCCATGGAGAACATAAACGAAAAGTTGCAGTTTTGAAATACAAGTCTTTGAACAAAAATGGCATCGTTGAGGAAATTTCTTGTAATACACAATTTTCAAATTATCTGAAACGTTACATTTCATTCCAATTTCTTTTTCCGGTTTCAAACCCCACAAAAAGAACTTTGAAGCCATACTGGAGTCTCCAAACCCATCAATAGAGTATTGCAAACGGGTCTGACAAGATTTCAAAGACAAAGAAGATTTAATGTATTCTTACAAGGCTCCAGGCAAAAACAACTTAACAACGGAAAAATTGCACAAATATTCTCTGTGTATTAAACAAGAACTCTCTTGCGCGCTCATGTTCTTCTGCTCTTTCTCTCCAACTCTCTTTTTTAGAAGTTCATGTCTAGGTCAAATCAAGTTCACTTACGTCTAACAGATTATTGTAGTTAAAAAGGAATGGCAGAGATTAAAGTGTAGAGTGAAATACCTTCCTCTTTCCCATTGCTACAGGATTTAATATTAAAATCCGGTGACACAAATATAACTAGCCTTTAGTAGCTAACCTAGAGACCTCCAGGTGTTGAGCTGGAAGGGATGGTTTTGACTTTGCAATATAAACAGAATTATTTTCCACACATCAAAATTCCACCCACAGAGAACATCATTAATGATTATAATCGTCACATTTAATCATGAGAATGCAGTGACAGGCAGAGAAAGGTTAGACAAACTGACAGTTCAGGCTGTTTCTCTGGAATGGGGTGGGGGGGAGAGGAAATGTTGTATGTGTTTTGTTTTAAAAATGCACATAAATATGCACTTCCTTCCAAGAAGGGTATTTTTGCAGCTTTAAATAAGGCATTCATAAAACCCTTTCCTCACAAGAGCTAGGGAAGTGCATCATTAACCTTTAGATGACATAAAGGCTAGGACCTTAATGAGTTCTTTAAAACTGTTGCTTTGCTGATGTGGCTTTCAAAGATGAATTAAGCAAGGACCCTGAAAGGCCGACTTATGCAAAGGAGAACACCATTTTATTTTATTTATTTGGGTGCATGGCAAAGCTGTTGATAGGAATCGTCTGGAGCAGAAGGGAAAGGGGCCATTTGAACATTAGTGTTATTCTCACTCATTTAGAAATACTTTTTTTTTTAAAAAGTGAGTGGCAGAGGCACTTCGACTTAAATTAGCATCACAGAGGAGGCATCTTATCCACATCTGTTCTTATAAAATGTTGCTTATTTCCATTCTTTCTTTCTTTAAAAAAAGACTCTAATTCTTCACTAGGAAGGAGCCTACTGCAATCTGTAGTTTGCCTCCATATATTTTAGATAGATGATAGATGATAGATGATAGATGATAGATGATAGATGATAGATGATAGATGGATGGATGGATGGATGGATGGATGGATGGATGGATGGATAGATAGATAGATAGATAGATAGATAGATAGATAGATAGATAGATAGATAGATAGATAGATAGATAGATAGATAGATAGATAGATAGATAGATAGATAGATGATGGATAGATAGAATTTGATGAAATAAATGTGTATATTCATTTATTTATTCATTCACTTATTCATTGTTGATTACAGTATTTAATGTTTTACGCTACCTTGATTTTATGAAAAACGCTATACATAAGTAAGATATTTTACATTTTTTAAATATGTATCTCCTATAGGCATACTACATCCTGATTTAATTTTCTCAGACAATGAAATACCTTTTTTTCTTTATTTGATTAGCGTTGGCTCCATTTGTATTCCATATTATAAATGTGTAGTCCAAAATTAGTCAAACAGCCTGCAAATTCTTCAGCTTTGCCTCCCATCTCCACAATCTGTATTTTCAAGTTTTTATTGTTCATATGCACCCTTCTCTGTATCCTCTGAGTCTTCGTCCAAGGCTGCCCTATATTTTGAAATGCATTCTTTAGCCTTTGGTGTAAAATTTAGTCTACATTTTTGTTGTTGAAAGGTATACAAAAAATGCTTTCCTCCTTGTTCCAACAAAATGGAATCTTTTTCTGCTTCAATATTTCTGTTCAGATGGAGTATCTCTTGAGTACCTTTGGCTCAGTCTTAACTCCTTGAGAGCCCCCAGACTAGGTCCCTGCAGTTTTCTTGGGAAGGGTTTCAGGCATGGTCTGCCATTGCCTCCTTCTGAGAGAGTGGCCCAAGATCACCTGACTTTTGTACTTAATGCAGAACTAACATTCATGTTATTCCAATTTTAATCTGATGCCTTGAACTCCTGCACCAAACTGACTTTCAAATGTAAGATTAGGCCTCACAAATTTAAAATCTATTCTAATATGAATTTATTTCTGTGTTTTAAGATAACCCCTATACAGTAAAATATGTTTTCTGTTAATGAGATACCAGGCTCAATGCAGGTATGCTAGCATACCTACACAAATATACACATAATTATCATAAGCCCAGATAGGCGTTTTATAGATGGACTCATTTACTGTTTCATCATTGAAGAAACTAAAGGACCAGATTAGGGAGAGATTGTCAAAGAGGAAATCTATTTATATGGTCTCTAAAAAAATCAACAAGGATTTGATGGCATATAATCAATCAATCAATTTGCTTCTAAATCTTTTCATATTATCCCATTGTAAATTGTTTAATCAATGTGTCCAGTTTTGAAAGAGATGATAAAAGGAGAGGTGGGGATAAAGACAGAGGTGGGGATACATAGATATAGATATAAAAAATTATACTGCGGTACACATGTCTGATTAAGAAATAGAATGTGAACCTCGTGGGTCAAGTATACTTAAGAGCTCTCAGATAAAATTAAAATGGCTAAATTGCTCGGTCATGACTAAACAACTTCTGAGTCTGTGCTTTTTTTTTTTTTTATATTGAAAAAGTTTTATTGAGTTTACATTTTTTGTGGGGTAGGGTAAGGGTTACATAGAAATTTTGAGAGTGGTCACGTCAAAGTCGTCGGCTCCTCCGGAACCTCAAATTACATTATTAAAAAGAAAAAAAAGAAACATTTCACATAACACTACAAGCTGGGAGCAAGTACATATTCCTAAATTTTTCAGTTATATACTGTCAGTCAATTGCAAAAATCCAGATTACAAATATCATACAATATTACTCAAAAGAAAAACAAGGGCAAAGTTATTTTTTAGATCTAAGTCTCTTGGCAATTGTATCTTCCCCCTTCTCCCCCGGGCCCCCAGCGGGCGGGGCCATGGCTCCCCCTGCCCCCCCTGGATCTTCTCCCAGGACAGAGGAATGTTTTTTAAGAAAGGCGTCCGCCTCAGCAACTGTTTTAATCTTTACTCTACCTCCTTCCCAGAACACCAGCATCCCTTCGGGTATCACCCACTTGAACCAGATCCCATGATCAAACAATGTTTTAGACAAGAAGGAAAATTTCCTTCTGGCTTCTCTAATTTTTCTTGGAATCTGCTTCAAGATGGTAATCTCCTTTTGTTGGTAAATCATAGGACTCCCTCTTTGCACCTTCAAGATTTCCTCTCTGGTTGACCTTCTAACAAATTTTACATGTATCTCTCTGGGTACTTCATTCATCCTAGCATATGCAGAATTTATTCTGTAGACTAGGTCAATGTCCCCTCTGATCTCATCTTTGGGTTTATGTAAATAGTCTGCAATAATTGTACTCATAAGATCAGGGAGACATTCACCATCCATCTCAGAAACATTCTGGAATCTCAAAAAATATGTCATCCTTTCCAAATCAATCCTAGTCACATGCGCATTTATTTCCACAACCTCATTAGAAACATTTTTAATCTCTCCCTTAGCCCCCTCCAGCCCCCCTTTCAATTCTTCATTCTTCTGTGTATTCTCAAGCACTTGTTTTCGAGTGTCCAATAGTTCCTTTTTAAAGTTGACATTTTCTGCCCTCTGAGCCTTAATTTCTGATACCAAATTTTGTATAACAGTTTCAAGGGCAGTCATTCTTTGTTCAAGGCTTGCGAGCGTTGCTTCTTGTGCCATGTTTAGCTGTTAATATCCGTGCCAGTAAAATGGCGTTTTTAGGGTGGGGCTGGTAAGGCAGATCAGGAGTCCAAAGTCCTCAAAGTTGTACAGCTGCAAAATTCAGAAGCCAACAGAGAAACACTTTTCCAACTCCATAGGTATAATAACGAAGGCAGTCCAGAAAGGAAAACACAAATCCAAAAAAAGAAAATTCTTCATCAATAATTAGAGGAAGTCCAAATCGTAAAAAGACACTGGTAATTTTCCATAGGTCATAGTCAGTCAGGGACAAAGAGAAGCCGTTTTCCGCCCAAACTCAGAGCCCGAGGGAGAAAGCAGTTAAAAAGCAAAAAAGAAACTGTTTCAGCCAGACCTCGAGACATAATTGCAAACAAGCCGCAAAGTACTTTCCCTTGTTAGAGACCATCCAGATTTAAAGTTTCCGATTCCTCGCAACGAGGCATTTCCGAGTGCCGCTTTTAGTCCAAGGGGGGGGGGGGTTTGGAAACAAACACCCCCCTCCAGTCCCTTTCAGCCCGGCTGACAGTACACAAAAAGAAAAGTTTTAAACGCTCACTCTCCGCTCGCAGCTGAGGTCCCGAAAAGCCTCCCGGCTCTTCCGATCTTCTCTCTTCATAGAATTAAATGGTGCCGCCAACCTTTGGCGAAGGGAAGACCCCCCGCAGCATGTCCTCTTCCACCTAAGCCGAGGAGCAGGGTCGCTCTCCCCGCTGCCGCGGGGGGGGGGGGGGCTTCCCTGTCGAGCCGGCTTTACGGGAGAAGCCCCAAACAAGGGGCTTCTCGCCCCCGTGGGGGGGCAGGAAAAGAAACAAAGCGGCGAGCGAACCCTAAGTTCGCCCGTCGCCGCCGGAGCCGGAACCGGAAACCTGTGCTTTTTTTTTTAAGCAAAGATAAAATCTAAATTTGATTGGGGAAACTGAACTGCAACTACTGGCACTTTGCATTTGGGATCTGCTGAGGATTATACTCTGCCCTCCAATTTAGGTTATCAAGGAGGAGGTAGAATGAAATACTGACAGGTTGTACACCCTGGAACAGCTCTTTTTATAGGAATGACTGACGGCATCATCCTGCATCTTCATGCTTATTATTCCATTTGTTTTTTTGTAAAAAATGTCTTTCATAACTATCTCAGCAAGTGGTAGCATTTGCCCAACTTGTTGGTGCTCAGAAGCTAAATGGGGCTGAACTGGATTAGTATTTCAATGAGACACTACCAGGAAATTACACCAAAAAAATATAGAGAAAGAAAGAAATGAAAATCTCAGAGGGTGCCACAAAGAAGAGGGAATCAAACTATTCTCCAAGGCACCTGGGGGCAGGACAAGAAGCAACGGGTGGAAACTAATCAAGGAGAGAAGCAACTTAGAACTAAGGAGAAATTTCCTGACAGTAAGAACAATTAACCTCTGGAACAGCTTGCCTCCAGAAGTTGTGAATGCCCCAAACCTGGAAGTCTTTAAAAAGATGTTAGATAGCCATTTGTCTGAAATGGTATAAGGTTCCTGCCCACGCAGGGGGTTGGACTAGAAGACCTACAAGGTCCCTTCCAACTCTGCTATTGTATTGTATTGTATTGTATTGTATTGTATTGTATTGTATTGTATTGTATTGTATTGTATTGTATTGTAAAAACCATTTCTATTCCATTATCAATAAAATGGCATGCAAAACTTTACTAAAGTTTTTTTTTCTCACTAGGTGGAATTAAATGAGGTTCCGCAATTTAATAAATTCAATTTTACTCAAAGGGAAACTCTTTAATAAAATGATTTTTAATAGTTTCTTTTTTTTCTTTTACTTTCTTCCTTATTCCTCTCAAAATTTGGCACCAGAACATTGAGGAGTTTTCAAGACCAGCAGGAGAAATGCGAATGGAGATGGTCAGGGACACATTAGCCCAAGAAAACCCTCTTCCCTTAAGTCTTTAGGACCTGTTCTATGTCCTTATGTCAACAGATGCTGTGACAACCACAGGGGAGCAAAAGGACAGGGCTAGCATTGCAATGCCATATGCCATTTTGACATTCCCGCTTACCCCTAGCATAGCTGAACAGATTAACTTTTTTTTTTTTAGAAGAAAAGGACATATTAGATCCTTGCTTAAATATTTCAGTCATATCAAGATTCATGATACCGTGTGGACACAACAGTTGCAGGATCAAAAGCTACGGCCAAATGCCACCCAGACATATTATGTTTATACCAATTTTTAGGATTAGACCTTTTGTACAGAATTAAAATATTTCTGGCAAACAACTTTTCACTGCAAATAAATGATGCTCATTTCTGCTATGCTGGATTTAATGCCATGGTTTTGCAGATATTTTTTTCTGTTTATCTCCCTGATGCTCCATGAATAAGTCTTTCCAATTAACCTACAAATACTATTCTAGAAAATTCCTTGGCCTTTTTAAAAAATTTCCTTGTTATTCCACTAATGTATCACCACCATGTATAAAAGATAGATTTACTGTTTCAAAATATTGCTATCCTTGGGCCATATAATAAACATATTTGGCTTTCCATTACTATGACTGCATACCTTTGTGCATGGTTAAAGAATTGCACAGCAAAATGTGGGAGGGCTAATTCTGAAAGATCCTTTTGGGTTGCATTTGCATCCCTACTTGTTAACAGCATTGGGTGCTGGGAAATGATGGGCTGGATCTTAGTACAGAGCAAACCTCTCCCCCTTCTTTATCCTTTTGCAATTTACCGTATTTTCCTTTGATTTTCAAGTCAGTATCTGATATGCTCTTGTAGCCCATATCTGTCCATTCAGTTCTTTACACATTCACACACAAAAGCTTTTTGTATGCATGGTTTATGTCTAACAGGCAATCATGGTAAAAGCCGGTCACTGATATTTGTTTTGAGACAAATGATGTTTCAAACATGAAATTAATGATTAGAAGAGAATAACACAGCCAACTACCGAATGGCTATAACTCTTCCAAAGGAAGGACAGAGCAGACACAAACAAAGGAAATAAAAATAAGGTTCTAGCACTGATGGTCTGGTGTTAGACATAAGAGTGTTTTAGATTAACAGGTCCTTTCTCCTTTTTCACACTAATAACTGAACATTGTCTGAAGCAAACACACCATGAAATGTATTGATCGTGTTGCAAGACATGTTAGACGTCAGGGAAGAGGGGGATGTGATCAGCTGTCGTGAGGAAAGGACAGAGGAGAGAGCAAAGAGCGACTTAAAGAGCCGGGATAGGACTTAACTTTTCCCTCCCGTAACTATTTAATCCAAGAATGCCTGGAATTTTCCTTTTTGCTCAGAGAAACTGTGCAGAGTCTAAAAATGGCTTATTGTATGATAGGATCTCAAAAAGATTTTTTAGCTGTAACCTTCAAGGATTAAGCAGCTCAAACTTAGATTTAAGAAATAATGCTTGACAATTAGACAAGGTCAAGATGGTGAAGTGGGAGGTAATAAGCATGAGAGACAGACCAAAAATGAAATAAGCAGGACAAATAGCTGCGGCGAATGTCCTTGGATTGACTCTTACTCAGCTAGTCAGCGCTGGCCATTGGCCATGCTGATTAAGGCAGATGAGAGTTGTAGTCCAATTGCACCTGGAAGGAACCAATTTAAAGCAATGATGGAAAGGTTAATTTGGGTCTCTTCCAATGCTACTTTTAGTGATATATAGGCACAACAGTTCCTCTTCCCCAGGCTAGTATAACTCTTCTTGAGAGAAAGGCAACATGAGAGCAGGCAGAAGTCAGGAGAGGAGGGAGGTTTTACATGTCTTAGATCTTTGAAGTTACTGATTAGTACAAAAGGGGGAAATGGAGTTGCTAAAAGAAGAACAGAAAACAATTCATAAAGTCATAATCACTTCATGTGAAAAGCATGTGATGCACATTAGATATGCACCTAAACATATTCTATCTCAAAACTTACATTTTAATCATGCTTTGATGGGAGAACAAAATTAGGACTTGAAAAATATAAAACCTGACATACGGTGAATTTATTTCTTATTTATACTTTGATGAAATAGATGAGTGAGATCAGTTATCAAAATGTAAAAAAATCAAAGTTTTGAAACATCCTACATAGATTTGTAAGTTCTTGAGACAGTAAATTGCACATTTACTGTCTCAAGTAAATATATATTTATTTGTGTCACACCCTGGTAAGCCCCAATTGTCTCTGGTGATGAGGTAAGCCTACTGTATATATATATAAATGGTGCTGTATGTGTATATATTTTCCAGCATAACTCTGGAATGCCTCAAGCAATTTCAACCAAACTTGGTACGCAGATGACTTACTCCCTGGAAACAAATACTGTGGGGGTAAGACACCCCTAACATCCCTCAGGTATGTGTTCTGTTAAGATACAGTCTGTTATACCTTCTATTGTACTGCTGAAAAATGGCTTCTACTGTACAATGCAGTGGAGTTGCCATGACAACAGCTTCATAGTATTCCATAAAGGGGCTCCCTCTGGTAAGAGGGAAAATCCAACATTAGAAATTATGTTTGATCCAGACATTTTCCCCCTATAAATAAATATCCGGGCAATGCCGGATTATCAACTAGATAAGAATAATTATAGTTTTATAAAACACTATCTCAGTAGATCAAACTCTATGCACCCATCTATGCACCCATCTGGATGGGGAGAAACAGGCTCCGACTAAACCCCTCCAAGACCAACTGGCTGTGGCTTCCGGCGTCACGATATAGCCAGTTGGTGCCATCTCTGGCTATTGGGGGCAAGTCATTGGCCCCTACAGAGAGGGCTCGCAACTTGGGCATCCTCCTGGACTCTCAGCTGTCGTTGGAAGATCATTTGACAGCCGTGGCCAGGGGGGCTTTTTATCAGGTTTGCCTGATACGCCAGTTGTGCCCCTTTCTGGATCATGACGCTATATGCACGGTCACTCAAGCCCTCGTCATCTCCCGTCTGGACTATTGCAACACTCTTTACATGGGGCTTCCCATGAGGTGCACCCAGAGGCTCCAGTTATTTCAGAATGCGGCCGCGCGGGGGATTCTGGGAGCTTCTAGATGCTCCCACATGACACCTCTCCTGCACGAGCTGCACTGGCTGCCTGTGGCTTTCCGGGTGCACTTCAAGGTACTAGTAACCACCTTTAAAGCGCTCCATGGCAAGGGACCTGGTTATCTGCAAGACCACCTCCTGCTACCAAATACCTCCCACCAACCAGTTCGCTCCCACAGAGAGGGCCTCCTCAGGGTGCCGTGGGCCAGGCAATGTCGGCTGTTGACCCCTAGGGGGAGAACCTTCTCTGTGGCGGCTCCTGCCCTCTGGAATAACCTACCCCCTGACCTACGGACAACCACCGACCTACGCCTTTTCCGTCAGGCCTTGAAGACCTATTTATTTTGTGCGGCCGGCCTGTCGTAGTTTTTAATTTGTTTTAGCAGGGGTTTTAGTAGGGGTTTTAGGACAGGCCAACTATTTAATGTATTTTAATGTATTTTATGTTTTATATCATCGATTTTACCTTGCCTGTACACCGCCCTGAGTCCCAGTAGGGAGAAGGGCGGTATATAAATTTAATAAATACCAATACCAAAATAAGCAAAAATGACCCAGAGTCTTTTTTAGAAATCTTATTCATCATTTACTTGCAGGATTGTTTTAAAATGGAGACTTTGGGAATTTTTCAAATAAATCAGGGATTCTACTACTGAGTGATGCCTCCTTAGCCAAACTACATGTCTTTTCATCCCTCTGAAGCTAATAAGAAAGAAAGTAAAAATAAGACAGTTCTTCTAGGTCAGGGGTCTCCAACCTTTGCAACTTTAAGTCTGAAGGACTTCAGCTTCTAGAATTCTCCAGCCAGCTTTTGGGAGCTGAAGTCCTTCAGACTTAAAGTTGCAAAGGTTGGAGACCCCTGTTCTAGGTGACTCATCACAAAATGAGTCCATGGCAGGTGAGAACAAAAAAGGGCTTCATTTGAAGAAAAACACAAATGAGGATGTCGGTTAAGTAGAAATGAAATAAAATAAAATCAACCCAAGCACAGATCCAACCTTTAGCCTTTCTGATTTCTTGGCGCATTTCCCCTTAGCAGTTCTCCTGTTGCCACCCAGACTGATCCTTCACAAGTGAATTTCAAACCAGCCTTCAATCATCTTTCCTTCTGCTGGCAAGAAAACACAATGAGTCAATCAGCTCCCTGATAAGAAAATTCAAAACATAAAAGTCAAAGAGTGTTCAGCTCCCTGAATTGCCACAACCTTCTAAGGCTATTTGTGGAATGGAAAAAAAAATAGGAAGGGGCAGCATGCACAGCAAATCAGAGGAAGTTGCTATGAAGATGTCTTCCTTTTGTTTGTGTTTAAAAACTTCTTTTTTGGCAGCCTTCTTTTTTTATATATTGATAAAGATTTTTATGTTTTTTAATCAAACACAAACACAAAAAAGAATCATCCTTCATTACATCTTGTAGAAAGCGTGTCAATTAGTTGCAAATAACTTTCGTGCATTCATACACAGTCATTACTTATAGTTCATATTCGATTTTATATTTTAAGTCAGATCTGCATGTATCTTACCATCAATATACTACAATTCTCATTTGACTAGGATTATTTAAACATCCTTTTGCCTAAAATAACTCATATTTAGAAACGCAACCACGTACTGGCATTCATTAGCTGTTTCAAGAGTCTCCAATAACATTACATCTTTATATGTTCTAAATCAGGGATGTCCAAACTTAGGAACTTTAAGACTTTTGGACTTCAACTCCCAGAATTCCCCAGCCAGCATAGCTGGCTGGGGAATTCTGGGAGTTGAAGTCCACAAGTCTTAAAGTTCCCAAGTTTGGACATCCCTGTTCTAAATAATAGTCAATTAATACGGTTTAACCTTTTTTCCACTCACTGTTTAGAATTTGTATCCAATTTTTTTTAACCAAAAACCAGTGCGTATGTATATATGTATGTATAAAAACTTCTTGACTGAAGACTAGTTTAGCAACATTTTTGTAACCAGGTGTTTTGTTTTGTTTTTACAATAGCACTAACTGTGTCTAAAATGTGGCTAGAGATGCTAGAGACTAATAGCTTGTTTGACCTGAGTTGTTAGAATGACAGACACACTTCGTTTCCCACTTTTCAATAACATTTCTTTCAACAAAAGTCATATTCAGGCCAAAACGTACCTTCCAGGCTTTTATTTCTCTGGCTCAGCCTAATGTGTTCATTTTTTTATTAGTTTGAGTTTTCAAATGCCCATCATCAAATATAACACCACCACCCGAGTCTGTTTATAATTTAAAACATATAAATATGTAAGGTATATAAGTAGAAATAAATTATAATTGGGGACAGATTTAAAATGTTTAAAATAAAAACCTGAACTCAGCAGACTAGCTGAAAGGGATAGGCATTTAAAGCCTTCTTAATGATCGGTGCTGATGAAAGGTCTCAGGTTGTATGGTTCCACAGAATTGATGTCACCAAAGAAAAGACTTGACTCCAAGGAGATAGATGAACCACCAGAGGCAGCCCTGCCCAGATTATTTTAGTGGATGGTAGGAAACCTTCATGAGGAGGTGGTTCACCAGGTGCCCCCAATCGTGATCTGAGGTACAAAAATCTAAACAATGAATTAGAGGCAGAAAAGTACTACAGAAAACTCACATGTTGGACAGACATCTGGATTTTTGCATCTCATGGAGCTTATGTTGGCTGGTTACAAAAATGCCTTCTTCTTCTTGGGGTTGAGAGTGTCTGGCCCATTGGCCCAATTTCCTGCTCCTCTGGTTTCTAGCTTCATGCCTTAACCAGTACACCCAACTGACTTTCAGAATTAAGAGAGTTACAAAAGAAGAATAAAATACATCAGACTATAACCCTTCAGTTTTTCAGGAATCTCCAAAGTGATAGCAGATAGATCCCTGATAGCATCTTCCTGGGTCTTCAGTGGAGAGATCATTTCAATAAACCTGCATGGTCCCCAGAATTATAGAGAGTTGGGTGGCATACAAGTTTATTATTAAAATGACTGAGATCTATGGCCACTTCCCCCCCCCCCCTAAAGATTGGTGTACAACCTCTGAAGATGATCTGATAACGTACCTTACAAAATTACTTGGTCACAATTCAGAGAGATGGCCATCTACCATAGTTATCCTAAATGAGAGATCATCTTTTGCTTCATTGTTTTCATCCTGCCTTCTGTAGGTACTAGGGAGTACATGCTGCTATCTTAATTGTTACATGCTGTAAACACAGATAGAATGCTCAAAAGGGAAAGTGATTGTACAATAAGATACAACTTGCTAAGTATCTTTTTAAGCATGTATGTATGCGCTTATTTTATGTGTTTCTTTGTATCCTACTGCCAGCCTCTGCTTTGCTGCTTGCTTCGGCTGCCATTGAAACGGGGAGGGAGGGGCTTTGGTATTTGGGAATGGGACTATATGGTGCAGGAGGGCGATTTGGAGAAGGGAGTATGTTCTCACCATCTACTTTGCATACCACTGGCTGGGGCCTTGCGGTGGTCAAGGCCAATGGTCTTGCATGCCATCCTGATGATGCTCCTGGAGATGCAACCCACATGACACCTAAGGGGGTTGCGCATTGGACAATGGGGTGGGGGTTGTTGGGGAAAAGGGGCTGAACTCATATTTATATGTATGCTTTCGCGCGCTGGAATCTCAGACCTTGCTTTACCTCGCTGCTATCTTTTCATAACCAGTAAAAGTACTCTTAATTCTTTCAAATGGAGTTGAGTGGTTTCTTTCTTGGTTATCGTTAGAGGCAGACCTGATACCTACCTTTATTATTTTTTATAAATAATTCAAGGAAGTGAACATATCAAACACATATTCCTCTTCTATTTTCTTCACAACTCTATGAAGTGATTTATGTTGAGAGAGAGTGGTTGGTCCAATGTCCCCCACCTGGTTTTTAATTACTTAAAGCCGCTCTAGAACTCACAGTTTCCCACTTTCTAGTCTGGTGCCTTAACCACTAGCCCACATTGGCTCTATGTGGAAGAATCTACTTCATTATGGGTTCTAATAAAGATATTTCTGTTACAGTGACCCAGAAACTAATTGGCAGGTAGTGTAAATATTCAGCATTTGTATAATCTGTTTTTTACAGGATCTTCTGGAGAACAATCTGGGTATAGCATTAGGTACTATTTGAAGTTTTTGAGTGATTCCCAAAGACAGCTCCACATACAGTTCATTAGAGAAATCAAATCTGGAGAGTAGAAAATGTATCATTAGAAACAATCATTACTGTCTATGAGGGGATGCAGCTGGCATACTGGTCAATGTTGCTAAAAAATTACTCTGGCTATGAATCCTACCTGAGGAGTCATGGAGATATTTACAGCTACAATATGACTCTCCTTATCACAGTCCTAGAAATGTAATTCCCTGGAGTTTCAATTTATTTCCCATCATCCCTTATTATCTATATGCAAGCATTTGGGAAGTCACAACATTGCCAGATGATGTTAGGACACAAAAATGGATTTGACTGTCCGTGGCTTAAAGAATGCATGTAGAATTCTTGATTTTCTACTTCACCAGCTAGTTTTTGACTTCCCACTTTACCAATAACAGTATATAAATTAACTACTATCTCTAGAGAATTACTCATTTTTATATTTCTTTTTTAAACCAATGAACTTCTCTCTCCTTAATTCCACAAACTTTTTTTTAAAAAATAGGCTTTTCACACTGTCTCTTTGCCAAGTACCTTCCTGAATTAGGAACACCTTAAGACATTTAAATATAAGTATAATCTTTATTGTTATTGTACTCAAATACAACAAAATTGGTTTTAATCTCACTGGTGCAAAATTATAGCTGAAATGAAAAAAGAAAGAAAAAGGAGGGGAAAAAACCTAGTGTGTGCATGGAGTGATTGTGGTTGTATTTAAAAGTCTGACAGCCCGAGGATAGAAACTATCTTTAAACCTATTTGTTCAGCTGGCTATACTTTGATGTTTTCTGCCCGATGGAAGAAGTGCAAAGAGACACTGACCAGGACGTGGATCATCTCTGAGTGTCTTCCTTACTCTTCTAAATCAGTGAGAACTTTATTTGTTTGTTTGTTTGTTTGTTTGTTTGTTTGTTTTTCATTGATCAGACCATCCAGTTACTTCCTTTAATATCTAGCAATAATTGTGTGGCGATTTTTTCTAATAATAATAATAATAATAATAATAATAATAATAATAATAATAATAATAATAATAATAATAATAATAATAATAATAATAATAATAATAATAATAATAATCTTTATTGTCATTGTAATACAATTTAAAATTACAATGAAATAGACACAATAATAATAAATACCCTGTTTTTTAAAAATCCACATCTACTAAAAGTCTACCCAAACCCCAAGCAACAGATTTAAACCAAGTTTTAATAATGTTAATACTATTCATGCCAGTACTTAAAAGTTATAGAAGAGGTCAATAATGAATATTATATATACGTATATTCTCTGTTTATTATGGCTTTGCACAATTGTTCAAGTGCTGTCTGTTTAATGTGTCACGATAATATGTGCTATCCATAAAGAAAAAGCCAGAAAGATAAAGTTGAATTTAAATCCCATGTTGGTCTTATTTTTATCTGGTTGCACATTTGTGAATAAACTGATCTATGACTTTATCAACAGATTTCTTAGAGTGAGAAAGAAAGTTTAGCATCTTTGGAAATAATCTGAACAATTGTGAGGTCGCCATGAAATGTGACTGGGAATTTTACTATGATTTCTCATGACTGAGGATCTAGACGAAATGGCAGTCCACAATGGATGTAGCTGAAATATCTTGAAATAATCATAAGGGGAAAAAATGTTTCCAAATCCCAAATGCCCTGATCTTTTTTTTGGGCGGGGGGGGGGGATCCTTTGTCATCAGAAAAATTATGAACAAACAGATGAATGAATTCCCAGTTAGAAAGGGCTGTTATGATAAAAGATCAAGTAGATGAAATCATTAGTGATAAATGACTCAGTTAAGGATAAGCAACTCATTGCAGTAAATCCTAGGCTCTACTTTTTCTACCTGAAATTTAGAAGCTTTTTACTTTTTTATTTTACTTTTTTTTAGCTACCAGCAAAACACCATGCACTTAATATCATGTTGTTGCTCTTTTTGAACTTGATGTCTTCACTAGCCAGACTCCTGAAGTATCACTAACTAAGAGACTCGTCAGCAGGATATGGGCAAAAAGTGTAATGATGTGGTCGCCTGGGAATTGCTGGAGGGAAGCAGGCACATTATACCATTTAGGAAACTCTTTAAAGACAACAGGAGTCAAAGAGAAGGTAAACTGAACTAAAGCTAAGAAGTGGAAAAGTAGAGGATGTGATCGTGCTGTGTTTAAAAATCACCCCAGAACTCCCTTCAAACCAAAACCTTGCTCTGTGTCTTTATTGCCCAGATAGTTTGCTGATTTTATGTCTTGTACAGAGAGAGAGGGAAAGGAGGGAGGGAAAGAGAAGAGAGGAATGCATGTTTCCCCTCCTCTGTTTAGTCTCTTTACACACACACACACACACACACACACACACACACACACAATGCTCTGTTCCTGTACATACAACTGGGTCAGTGGGAGGGAGGGTTAGTGTGTTGAGGGGATACAAAAAAAAAGTCAACTGACCCACTTAGCAAATCCCCAGGGGTTAAATTTAGTGCAAAACAAACCTAGCCATACATAGGGCTAAGCTAACTCTAGTCAGTGACTGCTAACTCAGTTAGTTAATTGGAGCATAGCACCAGAGCCAAAGAGAAGGAAAGTAGAAATGTGGTAGCTAGCTCCACAACCTGTGTCATTTTTCCAGGCTGGAGGATAAACGTATACCATATGGCCTCTACATATTCATATAGATCTACTGACCGATTTAGACCGCTGATAGTAACCCCTATATCTCAATATAATGCTTTGTTTGAATAAACAGCATTTTTTTTTAAAAAAAAATCAAACCAGAAAATGTCCTTCCATCAAAATGGTAGTGTTTAAACTATTAATGTTAATTCATTGAACTATCTGGCTGATTTAGGGATACTACTTATAAAAAAGGCAGGATGAAAATATAGCAATATTAAGTTCACACATACACCACAGTCCAAAGCATCTTTTCTCCATCAAATCCCAACTAAGTTTTGAAGGAAATTTCCTTTATCCTTGTTTCTTTCCATTTAAAAAAAAAACAAAACCTAAATTAGATGCAAATTAATTTCTGGGATGGTGGAATAGAGAGGAATAGACATGGAATGCTGGTTGAGAGCTAACTAGCTTTTGCCATGCAAGAATACAGTACTTAGTTGTACCTATTTTACACAGATCTACATTGTTTTACTCCCAATTGGCTGTAAAAATGGCCTGAAGAGCCACAAAGAGATTTAACTGAATACAACTATTCAACAGCTTTAGAACACTGAAACTAAGTGGCAATTAACAAAACATTAACTACAGTAATTATTTTTGTCTAGATTGCTAATCTATTGCTACTGGCACAAAAGAGCTATACTGGTAAAATCCCAGACTACCTTTTGTCTACCCCTGGTTTTCCCTATCTTTCTGGTCTCAGTTTACAACAACAAAATGCTCATTTGGAAAGAGCTGCATAAACAAATGTTCTGTCACAACATCCCACCAGCCCACTGTTATACAATAAAGTCAGGCTGCTAGTCCATGTTTAAATAATGGGTATTGATTCCCTTGTTACTTACTGTCCTTGCTTTGAACTTCATTAATCAATGTACGTTTCCTGAAATCCAATGTCTAAGTCTCAGAGAGGTGAACACAGACAAGATTTGTAACCCAGAAAGCAAAACAACATTGTGCGATCAGTAATCTCCTTGGGCTGCAAACTTGTGTTGTTCCACTAAAGTGAAAAGAGAAGTATCTATTGTCTTTCATACAACTAGAGCCAGATATTATGTATTCCAGCGCATGTTCTATCAGGAACCTAGACAAGTCTCCTGTGATGCTGAATTCTCATTTTCCCCTTTTCACAGATGTGAGACAACATACGCAAGACAAAATAGACACAAATTCCATCTGAATTCTTTCACCAGTAATAATTTTTTGCAGGCTGGCTGCTATGAGGTTGACATTTAGACATTTGCAGTATGGAATAGAGCGCCAATAAAGTGAATATTTGCCCTATAGTCCTTTGGGTAGCAATTTGCATGAAGCTCTGAAATAAAAAGAGCACTGGCAGAGGAGGGAGTTCAGAACAAGATATGAAGAAAAAATATGTGCTTATTAAAGAGACTGGGAGAAACAGTCGGCCTTACAGAGAATGCCTGGAAGCCTGGCGCTCAGACAAATCAGCCACCAATAGGCACAGAGAGATAAACAACATCTACATACCTCAAAAGAGATAATCAAAAAGCTAAAAGACCACAACATCTCCATGCCAGCAATCAACACCCAGAGATGTTGAGCAAAGATTAACACCATGATTAATACTGGATCAAAAATCAAGCGGTAAATAATATCCCAATGTAGGAACTACCAAACTCCCAACTCAGACAAACTATCAAATGATAAACAACGACCTAATCAAGGAACTATCAAGAACACTCCCACCAACACGAACAGGGCAAGTGAACAGAGAGGAAACTCCATTTTCTATAAGTGAGGAACAATAGAGAATTCTGTTTAGAGGAATCACTACATGCCTTTCTTGGGTTTTGGAGCTTGATAGATGTTTTTCTGCATTGAAAGGTATCCACAGGAGCCATCAATAAATGAAGCAAGACTCCTTTTAATGTGTCAAACATATCTATTAAAACAAAAGGGATTTTGATTTCCCAGTCTAATCCACCATTTTGACCATGTCATTTTTAATTATTCTTTCTTTAATCATTTTAAATTTTAAAGAGGAAAAATAGGCAAATAAAAAAAATTACAGAGTGGTATAGAATCTGTAAGTGAGGAAATTTACTGAGGTTGGACAGTTGGTGCTCAATATTATCACTGATGGGAAATGAACTATAATTTTTTTTTTTTAAATCCATAAGAATGAAATGATTATATAGATCATTCTTGAATCCCTAAATTGAGTGCCCAAATTTCTACAATTTTGTTATTTAAGATTTCAAAACATAGAAAGGTAGAAAGAGCTACTAAAAACATTGGTAAATACTTAATTTCCAATTTTCCATTTGTTCTGCTCTGTTATACAATGACTTTTTGACTGTTGATAATCTCTATAGATGTCCCTCTCCTTATTAAAATATAGCCATCCGGAATCCTAAAAGATAAAACATTAATGTGAAACAAAATACTGTATGTACAACAACATTTTTCATACAACCATTGAGAGAGAGAGATTTTTAGAACCAGGCTAGTTCTGTTACCACATGAGACAGCAATTCTCAAAAGCACTTTTCATGATCCTAAAAACAGCTCTATTTAGTGTTAAGGGTAGTCCTGTGATTAGTTAGAAGTGTGATTCCTGAGTAGAAGTTAAATCCAAGAAGCCACTGAGGATGGATTGGCACCAGGGGTGGGTTCCTGCCAGTTCTAACCTCTTCTATAGAAGAGGTTCCACAAATCTACAGTGCCATTTAGAACCGGTTCCAGCTCCCTCCCCCCGCCCATCCACACATCATCAAGATGAAGAGCGAGAGGAGGAATTCTGGGAGTTGAAGTACACAAGTCTTAAAGCTGTCAAGTTTGAACACCTCTGGGGTTTTTTCTAAAGGGTTAGGGGTGCAAGGGTCTTGTAAATTGACAGCTTTAAGACTTGCATGCTTCAAATGCCAGAGTTTCTGAGCCAACATTTTGGTTGGTAAGCAAGAGCATTGTTAAGTGAGTTTCACCACATTTTACAAGTTGGCCACATCCACCCAGTCACATGGCCTGCAAGCCACTCCCACTCGGTCACATGGCCAGCAAGCCACTCCCACCTGGTCACATGGCTGGCAAGCCACTCCCACAAAGCAGGTCACACCTACAGAAGAGGTTCTAAAAAAATTTGAAACCCACCGCTGATTGGCACCCATATTTTTACCTTCAGAACCATAGTGGCACAGTGGTTAGAATGCAGTATTACAGGCTAACTCACTAACTCACTGCTCACTCCAGGAGTTCAATTCTGAGTGGCTCAAAGTTGACAAAGTTAATTAAAGCCATGGTGGTACAGTGGTTAGAATTCAATACTGCAGGCTACTTCTGCTGACTGCTGGCTATCAGCAGTTCAATTCTCACCAGCTCAAGGTTGATTCAGCCTTCCATCCTCCTGAGATTGGTAAAATGACCACCCATATTGTTGGGGGCAATATGCTGACTCTGTAAACTGCTTAGAGAGGGCTATAAAGCACTGTGAATCAGTATATGAGTCTAAGTGCTGTTGCTATTCCCCAAACTGGTTTGCTTATTGCTTCATATGGCAAGTAAGGTGTTCATGCGGACCACCTATGATTATTAAATTTAATTAACAGAGCTGAAAATCATATTCAAAGAAAGATGAGCATTATAAATCCAATAAATTTCATTGAAATAATATATATTGATGGCTAAAGACTACAGGATGTCAGCCTTCAACATGCTTAATTAAATTGTTAGCAATGCATTTAAAAAACAGGGAGATTTGAGGGGAGGGGAAAAATTATTTACACCTCAGAATTTTTATTAATAATATTACTTCTGGAGGCTGCATTCCATTTCAGTTTTCCTAAAGGAATGAACAGTTGATGGTTTCCAAAGCAGCTTCATCTTCTGTATCTCTTGGGTAATGTGTTAATAGTTTTTAAACCAAGAATTATTAATGGATGCTCTCAGATTCAGTTTACATATAATAAATAAATAGATACTTTCAAGAATTCTTTAAAAAAATATCAATTTCCCATTTTATCCATTTCTGTTTTGGATTTTATAGGTATGTTTTTAATGTATACATGCCGGGATAGATGTGGATGTATAAATATAGTATATTCTTTATTTTGCAGGAAAATGAGAAAAAACAAATCTAGTCCAGATGTTCAAATACTTATTTTTTGAAATTATATTTTTTCATGTTTTACCATCTATTCATAGACTCTTTTATTATTAACATTAATAGTAACCTAAGTAAGTTTCCCTCTGATCCAAAATGTAAGGATTACTGTGGAACCTTAGGCAAGAAGGATACTCCCAAGATCAAAATAGTTTGATCTTCTGTATAAGCAATGATTTTCAGTCCTGGTTTACTGTTGAGGAGCAGAAAGAAATGCTAAATTAGAAAATAAAATGAAGCAGGTGGCATCACAAATAAGAACAATGTACACTACAAAACTGGAGGGAAGCCCTATTTCTTCTATGCTCAAATGGCTCTTAACTCAGTTCTATATGATGTTTTACATATACGTGTAGATTTGATCACTTATGCAGACAAAACAAAAGCAGAGATTTTGTCAATGTCCAATTCATATTCTTGAACTGCAAATTCCACAAATTGCAGTCAGGATATTCCATGATGAAGGGATACTGGAAAAACTGAATTTTTGCATTTCGTGGTGGCTCCTTTGCTTTGATTAGCTTCTAATTCTGTCCACCCAGAAAATGTGCAGAGTAGAAAAATAGAATATTAATAAAATTAAAATAAAATATTTGCCTATAGGCGGCCCTAGGCAAATGACATCACTAAATGCCATAGCGTTGTAGAAGGTAATAAAAGAGTTAGCAAGCTGCCATAGTTAAAAACTCACCTTTTGAAATTTGATCCCATCAATGCAGCAATAATGTAGGGTAGAGTGATTGACAAGACTGTGTTGGCACAGAAACTTTTTTTTTTAATCCTCTGGCCTATTTCTAATGAACTAAACTTTTAAAGAACAAATGCACATGTGGAAGCAGTAGGAGATAATTAGCTCTATTAAATGAGGCTGTTCATTGGATTCTAACCATAATATCTTTCACAGCGGGAGAAAGAGTCTATTTATGTGTCAAGGATCCTTACCCGTGACATTTCCTAATTGCTTTGGGGGAGTTCTGTTAACTTACCTAAACATCAGGGGACACCGAACCTGAAGTTTACTGTCGAGATCTTGGGAAGATGATGATGTGTGGAATGATGATTAGGCAGTGTAGGGAATTTTTTTGTCTTCTTTTCTTTTAATATATGAATCAGCGAGTGGGGAAATGAAATCCAATCACACGTGTCTGTTAATTGATTACAGTCAGAGAGGGACAGTTAAACAAAAATAAATAAATGGAGCACTCATGTCAGATTACTTGTTTAGCCAGAACATACATACATGAATACACACAGACCCCACAAGATAGTTGCATTTAGGATAAACAATGCAATGCAAAGTCGAGATAAGGATATCAGACGAAAAAATTAAAGGCAGGACAGGACTAAAAATAAATGCAGCTAAATGTAGATTATAGCCATGATGGCATGTGCACTCAAAGTGGCATGGGGAGCCATTTCACATGGCATACACTGCCTTGCCGGTTTGTTTTTAGGGTTTCTGGCATGCATGTGCACGTGACAATAAGTTGTCCTTTGTGCACATGGCAGGGCGGAAAGCTGGTGTGCGCATGTGCACCAGCCAGCTGATTGCCAGGTGTGCATGCCTGCCAGAACCCAGAAGTTCAGCTTTTCTGGAGCAAGATCCATTTCTGTGTGTGGTGATCCCGATAACAGGTGTGCACATGTGTGACAGCCAGCTGACCATTGGCAATGCATGGGCACTAGAACCAAGAAGTTTGGCTTTTTTGGAGCGTGGCCCTGACAAGGGTGTGCATATGTGTTCGACATTTCCACAGGACCTTTTTAGCATTTGATGCCAAAAAGGTTCGCCATCACTGGATTATACCAATATTATTACCTAGATTATTATTTTCTTTCAAAAACAGCCATGCCATCAATATAACCACACATTGATTCAGACATTGCCTTTTTCTTATTAAACTTCCTACAGTGCCTCTCTCTCTTTTTCAGGATCTTCTCAATTCTATCCAACTTTCTTTTGTCTCATTCACTCTTCTTTTATGTATTTGTTTGGTGATTTCTCAATCATTCTCGTTGTATGATCAAAGCATATTTTTTTCATTCAAGTTTGTATTAAATACACATTTCCTCTGCAACCAATTATTGTTGATTACATCTCTTTTTACTTTACCCAGCAACCTTTTAATTTACTGCTTCCATTTTGTCACTCCTGCAAGGTAGACCAGACCAGGAAATCAACTCTGCAACAAGGTAAAACTTTTATTGACACAGGCAATACTAACAGAATTTTTCAAGACTGATTGTGGTGTACAATCAGAGAAGCATCTGCCTGACTTGCTTCCAAATGTTATCTCATTTCTCTAGACTAATATATACATATATATGAATACCTACACACACACACATACATATATCTTGTAAATATTTCAGGACCTCTTGCCTAGGTAATGTGTCTTGCATATTTCTGTCAATGTTATATTCTTTTCTCTATGTACTGTTCAACTGATTTTTTTTTATATACCATAAAAAAAAAAGTAAAGGAATCCCTGAAGATTACACTCCGCTAGCCATTGCCAACTATAGGGGGCAGTGCTCATCTCTGTTTCAAACTCATTGAGCCAATGCTGTCTGATGACATTTTTGTGGTCATGTGGCCAGTATGGCATCACAGAGCATTGTTACCTTCCCATTGAAGTGGCACCTATTTATCTACTTGCATTTGCCTGCTTTTGAACTGTTAGTTGGGCAGGAACTAGGACAAGAACGGGACCTTATCCCATTGCGTGGTGCTTGGATCTCAAACCTGGGCTGCTGGCTTTCCAACTTAATCACTGAGCCACTGCACTGCCCCCTATATATTCATATGATTTCTATATAATAAAATGGGTATAAGTGCACTTGAATGTGTAGCCATTCTTGTATCTTTTTACAAACATAGATTTCTCCCAATTTTTCTCATACTGCCAACCAGCATATGCCCACCTTAAAATTTCTGCATTCCTTTTCCTGTTTTTAGTAAACATTCCCACAACGTACATAAATTCATCTACTTGTTTTAATCTTTACTGTTTAGGTAGGGCTGGTAATTTCCGTTCACAGTGTTATTTTTCAAAACTAATTCTGACTTGGAAAAGTATCAGGCAGTGCTGTATCTTGGCACAATCACAATTTAATTTTCGTACAAATCCTAATACCCTGAAGTATGATATTGGCTGTGGATTGGACTTGCAACAGAGCAAGTAAAATATATTTAACAGTTTGGGCATAGCCACCTGACTTACACTTTGCATAAGGCTCAAAAATCTTTAGTTTCTTTATCATTCCAGGGGTACACCATGAGAAAAAAATAGTCAGTTTCCTGTATAGTGGTCCATATGATATGTTTGCACACTTAGAATCAAAACAGCCAGATTTTTTTAGAGACATCTTCCACACTGAATGTTCTATTCTCAATTAGCTGGTCTTTTCAAGGTCATGATAGGGCTATGGTGAAATATATTCAATTGTTAGATTTCCTCATCTCTCCGTCCACAGCACTATCCTCACCAAAAAATAATAAAGTTGAGTCCGGAATGAACCAATTTCCTCCAACTAATTCTGAAGAATTATGGTTTCTTTCATGAAGTTATGTTAGCAATGGGCTTTCATTAACTAAGTTAAAATAATGAGTCATGGAAGGGCCTTCATCCCTGACTCCCTAAATATGCCCCTTTTCCCCCACCCATAATTTAAACAATAAAAGGATACAGTTTAGAAATGTCTTGTCTCAAGATGTTAGCTACAGAATTAAGAGAATTTGAATATAATTTACACCATTCCAGCTCTAGAGTTCATACCAGCCTTGACATCCATAGTGCTACTAAATTTACTAGTGGTAATCTTAATATCGTGAAGGGTAGCCACTGATTATGACAGAACACAAGAAAAAAATGAGGTAGCAATTTGTCACAGTGACAGCCACATAACTTCTGTGACAACTCAATTCATAAATTTCATTCCGGTATCTTCTGCAGAGTCCCTTCTTATAAAATAAAGGACCTGTGGAGGACAACATTGCCACAGAGTATGAAGTAGGACACATCATATAGGAGGATATTTCTGTGAAGGTTGCTATGTATGCTGATAACAGCGAGTAATTAATGCCTTTCCCTGTTGCTACTGCAAAGTATCTGCAGAAGTAGTGATGATTCAGTTCTTTGCACATTTCCAACTTTTACGCCTTTGCCTTTGTGAAGGCTAACATTCATGCACAGAATATTTAGCATGGATATTGCCGAAAAGGAACATCCAAGCTCTTTTTGTGACTATAGCTCCAGCTTAGAATACAATAGAAATCTTAATGCAGCTCTCCATTTTTTATTTTATTTTTTTGCAGAAAAGAAGTTGTGGAATGGCATATTTTTGCTACGTATGCTACTGTCTTGTGCTATTTTACCAGTGCAAATCAATTCCTCTTCATAATGGGACACGAAGAAGAAACGTCTGTTTTTTTATTCTTGCTTTTTACATTCAGACACCAATTCAGACATTGCCTTTGTTTGTTTAAACTTTTAATCTTTATCTTTTTGAGGGTCAAATCAGCTGTTTCCAGTCATGAATGATATCTCACTTTTACTCAACCTATATATTCTTCATTTATATATTTATTTTCCAATGTTTCCATTCATTTCATTCATTCTATCTGATCAAGACACCTAAAAAGACATTTCTGAGTGTTTATTTTTGACTCTATCTCTTCTTTTTATCACATGTATTTCTTATCTCTATGCTATCCTGACATACCCAGTTCTTATATATCTTGACAATGTGGCTTTCACAAAAAGCCCACTATGCTTCTTTTGACAAATATATATTCCTCACTTATTACCCACTGCTTTCTATCAGGACTTGCACTTTTTAAAAGATTCTCTTATCAAAGTCCATAAATTAATTTACTTGATATAATTTTAATCTACAGCTTACAGTTATTAACTCCATTGTAAATGTCAGATACAACTACCTTTATCTTCAATATATTTATTTTAAAAACTATACTCTTTTTTGCACCATACAATCTATCTAGATTTTAAATAGATTGTATGGTGCAAGCATCATCTTTATACATAAATACATCTGCATTCATATCTCAATACCTCTAAATCACCATAACATTCCGTATGTTTATCCATAAATATATGGAACAACCCAAGATACATTGTTCATTTTTTCATAGTTTCCTGTTTGGCATTGCCATTCAGTAAGCATTCCATTCATTCTTACTCATTACACATTAAATCAACATTTTAATTGACTTAAAAACCAAGGTTTTTTCTTCCAGGTTTACCTATCAGGTCCTTTCTGGATACTTAAGAAGTTACAGGTTTTCTGCTCAATGTGCCTCACTTTAAATTTTTTTAAATTGAATACCATCTGCCAAAAAAGTGGCTTTTCATCCTTCATGTTTAATAATATCCTTATGGTGAGTCCTTCACAATAATTTATTATATCATGTATTAATTTGACCAGCTCACTGCTTACTCAATAAATAAAGCATTAGCAACAAGTTTAAAACACACATCCCAGCACAGTTCCTTTTATATCCCTCCATTGGGAACACTATTTATTGTCACAGTTTGCTTTTTATTTCTGATCAGCAGCCCATAAAAGGATACACTCTCTTATTCTGTGATTTCTAGGTTTATTTAAGAGCTTTCCAAAAGTCCAAATATATCAGCATGTCTGTTGGTACCCTCAAAAAGAAATCCTAAGAGAATTTACCTTTGCAGAGTTCATGCTGATTTTCTTAAAGGAAGACTGATTTATGTACATCAGATCGTGGGAAAGGGGGTTCCCATCAATTGTCATTCCATCAACTTAATCAGAACAGATCTTGAGGTGATCAGACCTGTGATTTCCTGGATCTCCCTAAGTTTTTTTTTTTAATTGTGCCATCTTGGCTGCTTTCCATACCTCTGGTACTGAGCTCAGTTGGAAGAAGGTCACCAATTTCATATCTGAGTTTTCCAGGAATTCTCAAGTGGATACCATCAGCACCTTAGCGGTGTGTTCTGTCTACTCTTTCAAAATCCTAAAATAATTTTCTATTGCCACTTCCAGTTCCTTTAGTTCTGGTTCTGTGCTTGAGATAGTCAGTGGGAATTTAGGTATCCATTCTACATCTTCTGTAGGAAAAGTAAAAGCAAAGCATTTGCTCAGTTTTCTTCTGTGCTATCCTTATCTTCTTGAGCATCCTTTTTATTCTTTGGTCATCCAAAGGTTCAATGGTTCACTACTTTCCAAAAGTTTTAAACTTTGTACAGATGGATTCCCTTAAAGTATTTTGCAATGTGCTATTCAAATTCAAATATTATCACCTTATGATTTTTTTGGCCAGAGTTTCTACTGAAGGACTTCATCATTTTTACAATTACCAAATAGGCTGACTTCTACCTAGATTTGGCTGAACACTTATGGAATATACATTGGTTCAGTTGAACCTCATTGACTGTGATTTTTAAATAACTACCGGGAATTATGAAGAGATTTGACCCTGACTTAGTCATACCTTTCCTTTATTTCATCAGGTGTTGATTTTTTTAAAAAATTTATATTTATATTCTTCCATCTTGGCTCAGATACTTAGCATTGGCACAGACTCTCCTATAAACTATGTTCTTTGTCAACAGTCATTGGTGTGATGATCTACTTGTGGTCTTTTTGCTTCTTGTCAAATACCTACTTATACTCACTTCCAATATTGGCTCTATCTCTTGAAGTGTTTTCTGAAACATCTATACCTTTCTGAACTAGATGTTACCCAGAAACTGTTCTTTTCTCGTAAAACCAGATATAATTGCTCTGTTATATTTCTGATATTATGCCTCTATATATTGGTTCCTTTTTGGTTCAAGTAGAGCTGGTTTCTCTTGCAATGGTTTGGCTTGCCACAAAACAATTCTTCGATATCTAACAAATCTAAATCTCTCATCTTAACCCTATCATGACAGCCACACTCCAAGACAATATTAGCTATTTGTTACATTTATGTGCCTTTTTTCTTCTAGGACAGAATCAGGCAACCAGTTGTTGTTATTGTTGCTTACCAAGAACTATTGGACAACAATATAACAACAATACTAGAAAAGTGAAATGGGATTGTTGATTGTCTTCTCCCAAGCAGTCCAATGGAGGAAAATTATAATTTCTTGTATCCTAAATACCAAAATATCACCAAACTGGTGGGAATCTCATTTGTCCAGTTGTTTCTGATGAATCAGAACTCAGAGTTAATATTAATAGAAGCAATTAATAAAAGTCTTGCTTGTTAGGAAAAGTTAAGAATAATAAATGCATTCAGCTGTTTTAAATAGATCCTTAAGGCAAAATAGTCATGTTCAGAACTTCAACCCTAACTTCTAACCTTAGCTTCATACTGTCAAAGGCAAGATAGCAGATTAAATTGATACTTCTCCACATTCAGTCTAAAGTATACAGTAAATACTATACTATAGTAATAGATATTGCTGATATAACTTCACTGTGTGAACCCATAGAGTTTATTTTTATATTATAATTGAGAAATGAAAATGTTATATAAATTGTATTCATAAATGAAATGTTCAGATAAGCAAACAATATTATGGCTATCTAATTTAGATGAAAAGAATAATTGCCCATCAGAATGCAATTGCTTTGGTCTTTATCCCTCTCCCCCTTTCCCAAACACTTTTAAAATTTCTTAGGCCAGCATTTTACAACTGTCTTTATAAATTATGTGTTTTCTTTTCCTTACCAATATTAATCAAACCTTACAGCTATCTTTTGCAACGTTCAGCAATGAAATGGATTTGCAACCTGCAATGTTCCAGGGATCAACTTGTTTTTGACATTTCATTCACTTTTCCCTGGGCAAAAGCAATTCAGCATTCACTGTATATTTCATTTGTCTTCTGAGTCCCAAAACATCAACAAGAAAACAATGAGTCCCTGAGTGGTCCAAAACACATACACACTCTTATCTATCCAATAAACAAGCGAGGGCAGCTCAAAGGCCTTTATTTGCAGAAGCTGTTTCTAATTTATCCACATTCTGGTCATTTAATTTAGGCAACAGTTGTGTTCTAAAGGGCCAAAGTTAATTTAAAAAAATGGGACCCCACTAGTCTTTGAAGACATAGTCAAATCATATACATCATATTTCTAAAAATATGATATATTCCACATTCATAGAACTGAACTACAACTCTTCAAATATCTTCAAAGATGCACCATTATAACTAAAATTGAATTGAATCCTATCACGTTTTGAAGGCACCAGATTAGGAGAGTCTGATAGGGAAAAAAACATTACAGATGTTATCTCAGTAAAAGAAGTAGATTACTGTTTGCTTGCTTTCCCCCTGCCCCCTTCTCATTAAAAAAGAAAGTTCCCTTCTTATGGACAGTCAGAATAAAGTACATGACCATCAAAACTTTTTGGGTTTTATAAATCAACAACCTTTGCTGGCATCCAACATTTTCTCTGTCTCTCTCTTGCAATGTTGCAGTTCCAATATTAGGAAAGAACCTCTATAGACATTTTAGTGATGGTTATGAGAGGGAAACTGACATTGGGTAGCCCCACATTGAGGGACTTCAGAAAATAATTAAAAGAACCTGAATGCCTTTGGAACATATTCCAAGGGTCTAGATCAGTGGTTCTCAAACTGTGGGTCACAACCCCTTTGGGGGTCGAACAACCCTTTCACAGGGGTCGCCTAAGACCATCAAAAAACACATATTTTTGATGGTCTTAGGAACCAAGACACCAGTTGGGGGGGTCACCACAACATGAGGAACTGTATTAAAGGGTTGCAGCATTGGGAAGGTTGAGGACCACTGCTCTAGATCAGGGGTCCCCAACCTTTTTTGCACCAGGGACCGGTTTCATTTTAAAGAAAATTCTGTGGACCGGCTGAATGGCTCAGCAGTCATGTGACTGGGTGGGCGTGGCCAACTTGGAAAATGTGAAACTCACTTAACAATAATCTTGGTTAGCAACCAAACTTTTGGCCTCAACTGTGATCATAAGTTCTTTCTTTCTTTCTTTCTTTCTTTCTTTCTTTCTTTCTTTCTTTCTTTCTTTCTTTTTCTTTCTTTTTCTTTCTTTCTCTTTCTCTTTCTTTGTCTCTGTCTCTCTTTCTTTCCCTCTCTCTCTCTCTCTATTTCTTTCTCTTTCTCTTTCCCTTTCTCTCTTTATTTCTTTATTTCTTTTTCTCTTTCCCTCTTTCTTTCTTTCTCTTTCTTTCTTTCTGTATCTTTTTCTGTCTTTCTTTCCTTTCTGTCTCTTTCTCTCTGTCTGTCTTTCTCTCTCTCCCACTTTTTTTCTTTCTTTCTCTTTTTCTTTCTCTCTGTCTCTCTCCTTCATCCGCCCATCTCTGTCACTCTGTGTGTGTGTGCGTGTGTCTGTCTGTCTTGCATTCACTCAATCACTCATTCTGTGTCTCTATCTTTCTCTCCCTCCCTCCCTCTCTCTGTCTCTCTATGTGTGTCTGTCGTCGTCGTCGTCCCCCAGCCTCCTCAGCCCGCCTGCCGCGCTTGGTCGCTCGTTCGCTCGGTCAGGCTCCGTGGCTGGGTAGGAGCCGGGCTGGAGAGGAGGAGGAGGGAGGAGGAGCAGAGCGCGTGGGAGAACGCAGGAGGATGGTGGGGGCTCTTCCTTCACCCTCGACGGAGGGACTCCTGGGCGCCGCCGGAGGCCGCCAGTTCCCTCCCCCGCCCGCGGAGCCTCCGCAGCCCCTGGAAGAAAATGGGTGGCCGGCATGCCAGCAGGGGAGGGAATCGGTGGCCGGTCCGGCGGCGCCCAGGAGTCCCTCCGTCGACGAGGGTGGAGGAAGAGCCACACTCCAACGGCGCGAACAGCTGCGCCTGCGTTCTCCCGCGCGCTCTGCTCAGGGGGCTGACCCCTCCTCCCTCCTCCTCCTCTCCAGCCCTGCGGCCCGGCTCCCACCCAGCCACGGACCGGCACCGGTCCGCGGACCGGGGGTTGGGGACCCCTGCTCTAGATCATTGTTCCTCAACTTCAGCAGCATTAAAATGTCAATTATCAGAACTTCCAACCAGCATGCTGAATTTTGGGGGTTGAGGTCTACGCAATTTGCTAACATTGCTCTTGACCCCCACAGGAGCAAGAACCTGTTCTCTGTTATTGAGAGTTTAAAGTTTAAAGGTAAATTTTGAAACACGATTCTATACACAATAAAAAAATTAAGTCCCCTTTTTTTCAGACATTGTGTTTCTTCTCCTCCCTGCACACTTGTCCTTTTTGTACTCCAGCACAAAAGTTGGTTGCATGCAAAAGTTGAGTTCATTCTTCAGATACAAGATGAAAGCTGTACATGGGTTATTCTGATGTCCTGCAGCAGGGGAGCCAAGTGCTACACACTCTCTACACTTTCTTCTTTGAAAATATTTTTTGGAAAATGTGTGTTGCTCATATTCACAAACATTTGTCACATTATTGATTTGTCTTACTTATTTTAAACAGTGATATGTGACCCGAGGCACCCATTCCCTGCTCAATGGGTCAGAACCATTTCAGTGAACATTTCTTTTAACATTATTTTATAAGACTCATTAGAGAAATATTAAACACATTTGCTTCTATAAGGATCCTACAAGTGCCCTATGAAGCATGGAAGCAAAAAATGATCCTGACCTTTCAGTGCAACTGGAACAAAAGTTTAGCAGCAATTAAGCCTACTGCTCTTAGGCCTACTTCTGTCTCAATTAATTATAGCAGTTGGCTTGATAAGCCCTCTTGCTTCTGTTGAAGGATTAATTAAATGTGAGTATGTTTTGAATATTTTACACACCTGTATGCTCTGATCATTAGAAAAAAGTATTGTTCTAAAAATAGATAGTATTCACCCCAAAGAGGAATGCAAATTAACTCAACAATACCAAAAATTGAAATTGTACCAAATTATAATATTTGATGAATAATACCTTTTCCTTAACAGAAAACAAACAAGAAAATCATTCTAAGATCCATAATAGGCAGTGGTTCCATTTCTTCTTTCCTTCTTTATTTCCTTCTTTCCTTCCTTCCTTCCTTCCTTCCTTCCTTCCTAACATTTTAAAAGGAAATCCAGACTACATAACAAACATAAGCTAAAATTGGTCAGGTTTTCATAATAATTATGTATATAATTATAAGTACATAAACTTAAAAAGAAGAAAGATTCAAGCATGCATTTGTCAATGTATATTTCAGATTGTTTTACTATTTATTTTACTTGGTTTCATTCTTCTATCTTGCTTTTCAGAGACTCTATCCCACTATGAGATTCCTCTGGGTGGGAGGCTATAAATATTTTAAATAAATAACTGCAGCTGCAGAATATAAATGCTACATACATGAAATCTGGACAAAGCTGCTAACCTTTCCAAGAAAGAGCTGACCTTTTGGGAATGAGAAGAAATGGAGGTGAAACCAATACGGTGGCAATATATATATATATCAGAGGTTTATGCATATTAATAATAATAATAATAATAATAATTTATTTCTTATAAACCGCACCCTCTCCCCACAGGGACTCGGGGCGGTGCACAGGAGGAATAAGAACAATAACTATATACATATGTCATTAAAAATACATTAAATTAAGTGACCTGTGCTAAAATACCCGTTAAAACTGTCTAACTAGAAATCCCCAATAAACCCTAAAGACAGAGGAGTAGCTATCCCAGGCCGGCAAGGCAGAAAAAGTGTGTTTTCAATTTAAGACGGAAGGAGCGGAGGTCCGTGGTGGTCCTAATATCGGGGGGGAGGTCGTTCCAGAGGGCTGGGCCCGCCACAGAGAGAGCCCTTCCCCTGGGCGTCGCCCGCTGACAAAGTCTAGTGGACGGCACCCGGAGAAGTCCCTCTCTGTGGGAGCGAATCGGTCGTGAGGATGTATGAGGCAGGATCCGATCCCGCAAATAGCTAGGTCCCGAGCCATTGAGCGCTTTAAAGATGATAATTAATACCTTGAAGCGCACCCGGAAGACGACAGGCAGCCAGTGCAGCTCGCGCAAGAGCGGTGTTACATGGGTGTACCTTGTGGTACCCATAATTGCTCGCGCGGCTGCATTCTGGACTAGCTGAAGTCTCCGGGTGCACCTCAAGGGAAGCCCCATGTAGAGAGAGTTGCAATAGTCCAGTCGGGACGTCACGAGGGCATGAGTGACTGTGCGAAGGGCGTCCCGATCCAATAGGGGGCGCAATTGGCGTACCAGGCGAACCTGGTAAAACGCCCTCCTGGCCACGGCTGTCACCTGATCTTCCATTGACAGCCGGGTATCCAGGAGGACACCCAAATTGCGCGCCCCATCCACAGGGGCAAGATGTTCGCCCCCTATGGCCAGCGATGGAATAAGCTGGTTGAACCGGGCCGCCGGAAACTACAGCCACTCGGTCTTGGTCGGGTTTAGCTTGAGTCCGTTACTTCCCATCCAGATCCGCACGGCTTCCAGGCACCGGCACATCACCGCTACGGCATCGTTGGGGTGGTCTGGGGTAGATATATACAGCTGGGTGTCATCAGCGTATAGATGGTACTCTACCCCAAAACCACGGATGATCTCACCCAGTGGCTTCATGTATGTGTTGAACAGGAGGGGCGAGAGGACCGACCCCTGAGGCACCCCACATGTGAGGGGTCTCGCGGTCGACCTCTGCCCCCCTGCCAACACAAATTGCGATCGGCCAGAGAGGTAGGAGGAGAACCACCGCAAAACGGTGCCTCCCACCCCCAACCTCCCCAGCCGATGCAATAGGATACCATGGTCGATGGTATCGAAAGCCGCCGAGAGGTCTAATAGGACCAGGATGGAGGAACAACCCCCATCTCTGGCCCTCCAGAGATCATCCACCAACGCGACCAATGCCGTCTCGGTGCTATGCCCGGGCCGAAAGCCGGACTGGCGCGGATCTAGATAACCAACTTCATCCAGGTGACGGGGAAACTGTTGTGCCACCACACTCTCGACAACCTTCGCCAAAAAGGGAAGGTTGGAGACAGGACGATGTTTAAAAGAGCTGGATCCAAAGAGGGCTTCTTAAGGAGGGGCCTCACCATCGCTTCTTTTAGGGAAGCAGGCAAGGAACCCTCACTTAAGGATGCGTTGACAACCTCTTGGAGCCAGCCTCGTGTCACCTCCCAGGATGCCAGTACAAGCCAGGAGGGACACGGGTCCAGTAAACATGTGGTGGCTCGCAGTCGCCCACGTAACCTGTCCATATCTTCGGAAGCAACGAAGTCAAACTCCTCCCAAACAAGATCTCTCTCATGGCATCCCACTGGGCCATGAATGGGGGCTAACTCGTTCTGTATCTGAGCGGTTTTCTCCTGCAGAAAAGTCACAAATTCCTCTGCTCTATCCTGTAACGGGGCTTCCCGCACCCTCTGTTGGAGGAGGGTGCGGGTCACCCTAAACAGGGCGGCAGGGCGGTTGTCTGCGGATGCTATGAGAGTGGCACAATGATGGTGTTTGGCCACTCTCAGCGCCACAATGTAAGTCCGTAAATGGGCTCTTACCTGTGTCCGGTCAGATCCAGATCGGGTAGACCTCCATCTTCTCTCTAGGCATCTCTTGCGGCGTTTCATCACCCTCAGCTCCTCGGTAAACCAAGGGCCCTGGGTGTTTCGCCGCCGCACGAGAGGCCGCAAGGGCGCGACCCGATCCAAGGCTCCCACGGCTGCACTATTCCATGCGGCTGTGAGGTCCTCCATCGGGGCACGGGTCAGGGATACAGGAAATGGCCCAAGCTCCGTCTGGAACCCATCCGGGTCCATCAGGCGCCTGGGGCGGTACCAGATTGTAGACTCTGGTTCCGCCTCCCCGCGGAGGGGAGCAGCGGTCGGAAAGTCGAGCCGGAGAAGTGAGTGGTCTGACCATGACAAGGGCGTGATGACTATATCCCCTATACCCAGATCACTCTTCCATTGGCCTGAGACAAAGATGAGATCCGGTGTATGTCCACCCTCGTGAGTGGGGCCTTGAATTACTTGGGTCAGGTCCATGGCCGTCATGGAAGCCATGAACTCCCAAGCTACCTCGGATGATTCGCCCACCGATGGCAGATTAAAGTCCCCCATGACTAAAAGTCTGGGGGTCTCCACTGCCACCGTAGCGATCACCTCGAGGAGCTCGGGCAGGGCTGCTGCTACATAGCGGGGAGCCAGGTATACAACCAGCAAGCCCAACTGCCTCCCTAGGCCCCACTTCACACAGAGGGACTCACAACCGGTAGTCTGTGGCACAATGGTCTCTCTCGCCTCAAGACCTTCTTTTACAATGACCGCTACCCCACCACCCCTGCCTAGGGCCCGCGGCTGATGAAAAGCGCGGTAGCCTGGTGGGCACATTTCAACGAGGGGGAGTCCTCCCTCGTGGCCCAACCAGGTCTCCGCGATTCCGGCCAGGTCCGGGTCCCCCTCTGACAGAAGGTCACTAATGAGGGGGGCTTTGTTGACAACGGACCTGGCATTACAAAACATCAGCCGCAGGCCCTGGCTCTGTACTTCCTGACCACCTAGCTTGCGGGGGTTGTGGCGCCCGACCGTTTTTAGCCAACAGCCGCGCGCCAACAACCGGGAGGATGTAGCTTGTCTCCCCTCGGCCCTGCCTCTCCCCACGACCCTCTGGATCGATATGCCCTCAACTGGAACGACTTGTGTGTCCCCCCCCCTATCGGCCTCCGCTTCCCTCCGTCGACTGCAAGCCTGGCCCTCTCTGTTTGATTGATTATGCCCTCCCCCCTCCCTGGTACCCTCTAAAATTAACAATAATCTACCCGCTAAAAACCCCCTTAGGCCGCGCTTCGCCCGCCTCTTCAGATCAATGAATCCTTCATCGAGGCGGGCCCTCGATAGAATGGACGGCCAAACCTGCGAGAGCGGAGCCTCTCGCAGCTGTAATAGGTCTAGTCTGGAATACATTGGCATGTATTATGTAGGCATAAACAATTAAATAATTAATAAATAACTATAAATGCGTATAACATGTAAGAATGGAATACATGCATAGGTCATGAATTAAAATTGATTTTGTTTAAAAGACATCGTTGGCTAAATAAATAGATATAAATAAATTCATAATAGGTGTTAAAAATGAATAAATAGATGGTACAATTCATATTGCTTTAAAGTGCTTCAGTGAGGACAAATTTGCATTTTAGTTCAGTTCAGTTCTATATTGCTGTTGCGTTCCAAGATCTTATCAAGGAGGAGGTCTTCAAGGTCTTAACAAAGCCCATATTGTGGTCTTGATTTGGGAATTCTGCTTTGTAAATGCATATATACCTGGGAGCCTTTCCCAGCTGATTCAAAAACTGTAAAATCTGATTTTGGAAATTGCTTCAGTGGAAGACATCAAATTTCACCAAATAGTTTAGAAATCTAAATAGAAATCTAAATAGTATAGAAATCTAAATCTGTTCAAATACACAAATATATATTTTGAACCATTGCAAACTGTAGGACATCTGGTAAGGGAAACAGAGTAAAAATTCTGTTACAGTTGTTACAGCATGCATATCTAATACATCTGCAAGCAAGCTATAGTGACAAATTATCTCTCAAAAAAATTGCTAACTCACCAGAACAGATCAGAAAATGATGGAATCTCCCCATTAGAATCTTACGTAAAGATACAAATTTCTGCACAGTAAAAGAATTACAAAATATATTCCCAGACAAATTCAATTTCCTTTTCAAGGTAAGGAAAGAAACTTTTCTCTAAATTAGTGTTGTTCATCTTTGGCAACTTGAGTTATGTGGGCTTCAATTCTCAGAATTCCCCAACCAGCATGGTTTAAAATCACCAATGTTGAGAAGCAATGTTTTAAACCACTCCATTAGTGATAATAAGAACACCTTGTACAAAAGAATCGCTTGCACTAACAAATACATTCCTATGTCAATTCAAGTCATAAACCAAATAGAAGAATCAACTGTTTCATAGATACTTCTTTTAACTAATCCAAACATACAGTATAATTCTATGGTGACCTAGGTTAAAACATGCTTAAAATATTGCTTTCAGCATTGTATTTATCTAAATACCAACAACTTGCAGTAATTTTTAATGCACAAGACTTTTGCTACGACATGAAGGCATCTCAACAGATATCTCCATAAAATGCGAGGCTACCAGAAACAATACTGGCAATAACCAAAATGTTTTTTGACCATAAACAAGTGGAAGAAAAGTTTCACAGAAGACTTCACGATCACCTGCTCAGATCCCACTAAAAAGAAGTGACAATAACTATTCAATTTAACAAAAATAGAAAATAAAATAATAAAAACACCCTAGGAATTGTTTAATCAGGTATGATGAATCTCTTTTGGCCTTCCTTGCTTTTAATTTATAAGAAACCTTAATGATGAAATGCAAGAAGCCTCTTTCAAATGTGCTCCATATTAATGATAAAAATCAATATGCTTCTGAAATCAAATATATATAATAATGCTTGTCTGGGTTCTATTGATATCAATGGACAAATCTACACTCAGCAAAAGACCAGAAATCTTCAATCTAAGCACTCTTAGAATATGTACTCTTGGAATATATGCCATCATTAATCACAGTTATTAAGAAATTTTCACCACTATACAGCCCAAAGATAACTTAAATCCCTCTGGAATATCATCTCCAGATGATTAAAATATTACATGTTAACTTAATCTCTCAACAGAATGAATGGAAAAGCATAAGAAAAGATTTTATAATAATTTGGATTATATGTTTTTGTATATTTCTGCAGATTTGCATAACATATCTATCAACTATCTCTTGTGAATTTGTGTTTTTCCATTCTTCCTTCAATTATAAATGGAGTATATATCTTCAGATCAGTATTATTTGAGAGTCTCTTGACACTGTGCTAGATTAATAGCTCCATATTTGCTTTATAACAATTAACTATTCCTATTTTTATTTATCTGCAGAGAAGCTTTCCTGGAAAAATTTAAATCTCATTTTACCATCACCCTAAATGACAAATTATATTTCTGGATACAAATATTCAATTATATAAAAACTATAAATCCCTTCTTATTGTTGTACATATTTACCTCTTCCCACACCCTAAAAAAAATAAAGCCTGCAGACTCATTTGGATTCTTTACATAAAGACTTTCAATTAAAAATTTTAAATTAAGGTTTTTCTCCAATTACCATAGTTGCCCAATGAAGTAAAGGAGAAACACATAATTTGGAATAAATTGAACTGCATTCTACCTTAAGCATTCCATTTAAGACACAGGAGTTTTGAATATAGTTTTTCTTGTAGCTGCCAACAATAATACCTACAATCAAAAATAAGCTTTTAGCTTTGATAAAGTTATATTTAAGCCCTCTCTCAGAGGTCACAGAAACTCCTATTTTTATATACAATATGAAAATTATTTGGAATGCTCTGTTAGTCAATTGTTCCCTGATCCTTGAATAGAGAGGCGGTCATGTTGTGTTTACAGTAAAATAGTTCCTTTGGTTTATAGTTTCTCAATACAGCCCCAGATTCTGCTTTACAGAAAAATTATTCAAGAAATGATTTGTGTTTATTATTTCAATAATAATGAATCTCTTCCATCTCTTGGTAGAAATAGAAAAACGCACTTAGCTTAAACATCTAAGTTAAAAAATCCACATGTAAATAGCAGTGGATATCAACTCAAAAAGCCTGAAGACAATTCATTTCTTAAGGTTGAGTGAGAATAAAGAATATAAACTAGAAAAGTGGATAATTATTACTTTTGATGTCATATGACACTTTACAAACAGATTATATACAATTATATGGATTTAAATAAGGCAAGTTACATAGCGATCTGAACAAAGCTTGAGTACATTCTGAGCATATAAATAGTTGCTTAATTTATTTTTTGTTGTGGAAATTTAAAATGATAAACCCAAAGATCTTGAATGATTATTTTTGCTGTATAATATTAGAACTAGGGCAGAGTTAATTTGTTTGATTTAATTAATATGGGGAACTCTTTGGAATAAAGTTAGATACAGAAGAAGTTGAAGATAAGTCACTTGCCTTTTTTAATACTCGACATTAATTACAATATCAGCATGAGCTGCAGTGCTCCGGAATGTGATTTCTCTTCTATCAAACTTAGATATTGTCACAATTATGGGATTATCAAAACAAGGTATTTTTCTAACATTCGAAAGTTGTAGTGAAATACAAATTTAAAATCCAGTGAAGAATTAGCTTGAACCAAATTGAAGAAGTATAATGCTATCACATGTTAAATAGCAAACTCAGAAGATTTGAGTTGGATAGTTTTTTATTGCGATTTACCTTGGAGTGAAGATGAAGTCAGATAAAGAAAAGCAGATTCCTTAGCACAACATTATTTACAATTTATGTACATTGCAAATGTAAAAGAATCCACGGGCAGTTTTGAAGATAAACCCACAAACCATTTCGAATTAATTTCACAGTGACAGGAATACTGATATTCCATTATTCTCTTTTTCTTATATAATTTTTATTGCATTTTTTAAAAAAACTTAAAAACTAATCAAAACTAATATAAAAAAGGGGAGCAATCGAAGAGAAAGCAAAAAATACCAGAAAAACAGTGTAAGAAAAATATGGAAAAAATAAAAAGAAAGGGCTTCACAGTAATTATAAGTACAATTATGCAATGTTAATTAGGGTATTAAATAGATTCTCTTATTTTTCACATTTAAGTCCACAAAACTGATCTGGAAAAGAATGCATTTGATATTTTATTGTAAAACTTACTGACTTATATAAAAGAATAATAAAAAAGATAAGAGTTACATTTTGGGGGGAAAATATATATTTTAAGAGAATGTAAATGATTGCCAAGGAAAGCTGATTACCTATGTTTATTTCAAAATGAACAGATAAATTCATAGGAAAACACTCTGAAAGTACAGAAATATAGAAATGACTAATGAAAGTGAATCTGTTTTCATTCTTCATCACCTTGCTTTCCTTTTTTAAAAAAAATATGTTTATTGTTTTATATCACAATTTCCATTTCTATATTGAACAGTGTGTTTTCTTGGTGTTCAACGTGTTAAAATATAAACATCATCATAATCATTATGATCAGGTACATATAAACATATATGCGATAATATCAATCGTTGTTGAAAAGTATACTATCTTCCATTATAACATCAATTATATAACCATCAAAATATTTACTAATCATTTTTTCTTTCTCATGTAGTTTATATTTCACATAAATCCACTCATCTAACCTGTCAACTAACCATTTGTAGAAAAATTCCCATATCACAAAATATTCTGAATCTTCTTTTTCTTTGATTTTTTGTTAACCTATCCATTTCTGCACATTCCAGAATTTTATTTGGTTATATTATCCTCTGTAGGGGTTTCTACATTTTTCCAGTATTGTGCAATCCTGCCTATTGTTAAATATGTAAAGTTAAATATGTGTTACCTTTATTATAGTTTCCTGGAGGCATGCCCAACATAAATGTCTCAGGTTTCAAGTCTATGTATTGTTTTGTCATAGTTTCCAGCCATCTGTGTATTTTTCCCCCCAGTATTTTTTTTCCCCTTTGAGACACATCCACCACAAATAATAATATGAACCTGGTTGCATTTCGCTGCATTTCCAACATTTAACAGATTTATATTTTTACATATTCACTAATCTTGCAGGTGAATAGTAACATCTCTAAAACATTATACTTTGCTTTCCTGGATGCAGGCTTTTAAACAGACACTAAAACAGGAGTTGTAGTTTAGCAATGGCATATTTCAGAAATCAGGATTCTCCTGCGGCATATCCAGAATTATTTTTTTGCTTTAACAGGAAACCAAGTGCTAATCTTATCTTTGACTTTCAAAATTGATTTCATAGTGTAAATTTACAGTGAAAGAAGCCTTTCCCCCCCCCCCTCTTTCCCTCTTAACTATTTAGGCACATATCCCATTTTGCACATGAAGAGTTCTATTGATTTCCATGAATATATGACAAGCAAGATTTGGGGTGATTTTTTCCCCTATTCATCCATCCTCACCCTCTGAATGAAAATAAGCACAGCTCCATTTAAATACACAGGCAACTGCCTTGCTTTTTGTGAGGAATTGATTTACGATGTCTTTGTTTGTTTCTCCAATAATTCAGCATAGACACACACTTGGTCACTTTTTGGCATTTTTGTAAAGAGAAACGCTAACGTTGGTGGGTGAGCAGGGGTAACTTCCACTGTTTACAATAAAAACGGATGTGAATTACTCCCGAGCACAATAAACTACCTTGTAATTGAAGGGTAGCTATACTTGAGAAACTGTCTCACCTGTCTTTTATTCCATTTGCGACAACTGGTATATACAAAGATTATGCACGTGTGTTAACTCAAACAATTTAAGGTCACTTTTCCTGACGTCTGCAAATAAATTGGTGATTTAGCACAGGCAAAGGAGCTGTGCCTGCTGCTCACCAGAAATATGTCATGATGATATCTAACCTTCACCAAGAGAAATAAATGAACTGCCTCTGTAACAGCCATTTGGGTGGTGGGGGAGCATCAAAATATCAAAATGATTTTGCTGTTAGAAAACAGATAGGCATTAGAAGTCATGGAATTAATACAGAAGACCAAACTGGATGGGATGTTAATTGGGTGAATGCTCCATTTCTTAACAATAGAGAGGTGAAAGATTCTTTTTATTTTTAGAAATAGGGGGTAATAAAGGGAATGAAATGAAATAACACTCTCTGTGGGGTATGGGAACAAATCCAGGACACAGTGATTAAAAGAGCAAGTTGATTCTTTCTTCCTTTCTCTGATCCCTAGTTCCTATTTTTCAAGTAGGGATGCACGCATTAAGAACACATTATAACTACACATAATGCTATTCCCAGCACTTGTGGCTAATAACGTTTTTGCCATGCAATGTCTCATTTAGCACATTGTTTTTCCGTGAGGGCTCATAAGACTTCTCAGAAAATGTAATCAAGGGTAAGAAGGACAGGAAAGTTCACCTTCCTTTCATGGTATTATTACCTGGTATACATAAACATTGTCTGCTTATATTGTACTCATCAAAACCCAGTGGGCACAAAATAACCTGCTAGAAAACACAGTTATAACTCGGACTTATACAGTACAGTGTTTTAGTTTGGGTACTTAGAATGCGATTGCTTCCATCTTGACACCAAGATATGCTCTTTCTATTTAATTGACACATGTTCATTAGGAGTTTAGGAAAAGGAGCTGGTTGATCCCACTTTCAAACTTCACACATTTGATAGAAAAGTCCCCATATCAGGGATTGCTATCTGTTTTTTAGTCGATGGAGCACACTTGGATGGTCTACACACAACGACGATGAGAGTGGGCCAGGGTGAAACCTAATTTGATTTAATTGAGTTTCTTAATACAACAAGAAGCTGTGCATTTGTGGAATTTGGCTGAGGTTCAAAAAATTAAGCAGCATCTACTTTGGGAGGAAAAATAAGTACCTAGCTTATTACTTGGATGGGAAATGTCCATAAACTGTCTTTGCTATGGACTAGATTTAGGTTTTTTTTTTAGTTCTGATCATCTCTTTTGTCCAATCTCTAGATGCCTAACTTCTCCCAGCCTCACTGAACCTGGCAACATAATAATTGCATATTTTTTGTGGATACCAATATCTTTGCAATTGCTTAAAAATAATCTGAAACTCAGACCTCATTGTGAAAACTATTAAGTTCAACACTGACAATCTAAGACTAGTTTGCTTAATGCTTTAAATTAAAAAAAGAATATTAACATTATGTGCTATTTTAGCATTTGAGGACTATAAGTGCAAGAACTTTTGGTAAATAAGCATAAAGAGGAACTGCCAAATAGAACACAATCTGTTTTAACTACCCCCCACAGAAACGAAAGTAAGGCTCCATTACAGATCATAATTCCTAGTCTATTGACTATCATAGCAATAAGTGTACATAGTCTGAAAGGTCATTCTTGCTAAAGAACTCATTAAATAGCTAAGCTCTACCATTATAATATAGACTTCCATGTAAAACATAGCTAATGAAATGCCATCACATATGCAGGACCTAATCAGAAGAAAATTGAACTCTTTTAATTTTATGCTTGCAATTCAGTGTGGCCCCTATATAACCTCTTCTAGTTTTTCATAAACATCTTTGAGTTAGGATATTTTCAGGATAGCTGTCATTTAGACCCCAAGTATTTAAACAAAAAATAGACAACTTTTAAAAGATAGTACTCTATTAGATTTAATCAAAATATTAACATTAAGGGAAACTGGAGAAACTCATTTCTTAAAAATCAGGTTTGATTAGTCCATAAATTGAGAAATCAAAATTGGAAATCAAAATCTAAGCGTTCTAGTAGACAATCACTTAAATTTGAGCCAATAGTGTGCACCTGCAGCCAAAAACCCCAATGAAACCGTAGGCTTCATTAGTAGAGAGATAGAATCAAGATCATGTGAAGTTCTAGTATCATTTTACAAAGCCTTAGTAAGACCATACTTGGAATATTGCATAGAGCGCAGGCACATCAATGCCTGTCTTTACATCAATTCTACTTGCCTCTATCTTCAGAAATATCAAATTTCAGATCCTTGTTTCCCTGAAAATAAGACAGGGTCTTATTTTCTTTTGACCCCTGAAATAAGCACTTGGCCTTATTTTCAGGGAAGTCTTATTATTTTTGAGGTGCAGAAGGAGGCGAGTGTGGTCACCTCATGGCTGCTGCAGTGTTGCAATATTTTTGAGGAGGGTTAGTTTTGGGGGTATGGCTTATTCTAGCACATGCGCTCAAAAGCCCGATTTGGCTTATTATCTAGAGAGGTCTTATTTTTAGGGAAACTGGGTAGTTATAGGGGAAATCAGACTATTTTCCTATTCTGAAGAATATTTTGATTGTGCTTCTCCTTGTGGGCAGGTGTTTCACTTAAAAATCATATTCTGGTTACAAGGCAATTCTCTCGATGTTTAATTTCATCAAATGGATATGCTTGAGAGGATTTCTAGGCTAGTTCTCCCAAGCTTTGGTACATTATTTCTAACCTTCTGTTCCTCTGTTCATTTGCTCAATCAGAGATTTTTGTTTGCCTATCAATAAATTATATTTCCTCAACATCAGCTCTAGAGGATTCCTTACAGGAACTGAGTCCATGTCCGATCTTTCAGGGGAGTTTTCACATGATATGTCACACTAAAGAGTGTAATGCAATAACAACATTTAAAAATATAACAAAAAATATCCTGTAAGTGGATATTGAGTATTTGGAGGTTTACATCTTGACAGAATATACAATTTAGCCTCTGGGAAGGATGATTGTGTTTTAAAGGACAGCCGAGAGAAGGTGAGAAGGACAGAGTAGCCTCTGTAACAGAAGGCAGAGATATGGCAGAGGAAGACAGATGGTCCACTCTGAGGGAAATGACAGAACTGAGGTCTGACCTGCTGAATAGAAAATAACTCTTATTTCTTTTCATTTAAAAACATAAAGCTCTGTTTATACAGCATAAAATTTGGCATTCCTTTTTTAGTCACATTACATTGCTCACTGATAGCATGAGTTTCCAAATTCTTCTCAAAGGCTATTCCTAAATCAAGCCTCTGTCATTCTATATCTGGCATTTGATTTATTTTCTTATATATAAGAACTGTATATTTGTTTCTACTATATTCCATTATGCTATTTTCAACCTGATTTGCAATATACTTTTGTTTTTGTCTTCTTTGGTATTTGTTACCCGACCTGATCAAATGTCATCATCAAATTAGATCATTCCCTCCAGCAGGAGAGATAAGACTATTAAATATTCTGAAACTATCAGATTTACAAGCGTCTTCATGTGTCAGAATTGTTCCTTATGGCCTTTACAGTAACAATTATTTGTGTACATGTGTGTGAATGCGAAAAAGGATAAATTACATTTACAGCATTAAATATTGCTTTACTTTGATTATGCACTTCTGAACATCTCCATGAAAAATATTTCATTTCTATCATCACAATCTATTGTCAGTGCCAACTAATTAAAAAATAAAACTCATGATATTCATTAATAGTAAATGTCCTTGTCTGGAATATTACAACCTGATTGAAATACCATAAAGAGACAATGTAAATTATAGTGCCTTTTTAATCTGATCTGAGAAGCTGAAGAAGTAGAATTTGACATATTCAATTTTCTTTTTTGCTAATTGGTTCAGTTCAGTGGTGGGTTTCTGCAGGCTCGCACCTACTCGCGAGAGCCGGTTGGTGAAATTTAGAGAACCAGTGAGAGGGGGTTCCACTGGCGTACCTGGAAGTAAATCTGACCCGCCGCTGCCAGTGACCCAACGGGAAGGAAAGGAAAGGAAAGAAAGGAAAGAAATGAAAGAAAGGAAAGAAAGGAAAGAAAGGAAAGAAAGGAAAGAAAGAATTTATCAACACAATTGAGCCCAAAATTTTGGTTGCTAAGCAAGAGCGTTGTTAAATGAGTTTCACCACATTTTAAAAGGTGGCCACTCCCACCCTGTCACATGACTGCCAAGCCATGCCCACAAAATAGGCCACACCTACAGAGTAGGTTCTAAAAAATTTGAAACCCACCACTGGTTCAGTTACATCATAGATGTTAATGAAAAGAATTGTAAATGAGATATAACACTGAGTCTGACCTTTCCTTGGGTTTAAGCATCCCTGACAAGTAGCTCCCATGTTTAGGACATTCAGAGTATCTTCGGAGAAGATTTGAATCTTCTCAACTTTATTACATTTACTTTTACTTGAACATGTTGATTTTTTTCTTCATAGGGGAAAGAATGAAAAAATTGGTGCTAGGATCTACACTATTTAAATGAAGAATTCAACTCTAAAAATTTCAGAGAGCAACCTGGTAAATCAGCATTTATGGATTATCATTCTTGCTCCATTAGTAGATTCCTTTTCTGGTCCAAAAAATGCTAATTTCTGTAACATGACTTTAATAATATTCTGCAAAATGGCTTTAAAATGGTTGCCTAGAAACACACTTCTCCCTCTCAGAGCAGATCAATATGCACCTTAGGGTAATACACACTGTTACATGGAAATAACAACCCTATAATCCCGGAAAACCTATTTGATTGATTATCTATGAAAAGTCATTATGGCATAATGGGTCCCAATCAGATCCTTGAAGAAATCAATTCACTGCAAGAAATATAAGACTCTTTAGGCAGTGGCATGGCAGTTCCTAATCTATCTTAGGTGCAACAATCATAGAATTTTAAAACTTCAGATAAATTGTACTAAAGTTGGAGATATATCCCAAACTCATTCCTCAACCATCCCTTTCCTAAACCTCCAGCACTTCCAATGGTTGACATCCTAGAGCAGTGTTTTTTCAACTTTGGCAACTTTAAGATGCATGGACTTCAACTCCCAGAATTCTTCAGCCAGCAGAGAAACACTGTCTACAGCAGGGTGTCAAACTCAAGGCCTAAGGGCCACATCCGGCCTGTGGGGTGCTTAGATCTGACCTGCAGGGCCACCCTAGAAACAGCTCATTTTCGTTGGGAGAGCTCTTGGGCAATCACAAGCACCCCTGACATGAGTGACGACAGCTGGCCAACCCCACTCTGCCTCCTGGGGTCAAACACAACACTGATGCGGCCCTCAATGAAATCAAGTTTGATACCCCTAATCTACAGCATGCCTTCAGAGCAGCAAAAGTCCTTTCCTAGCCAGCTTTGCAGCTCATGAGGAACCCAACTCAAAATCATTGAGTCCTTTATCAATGGCCAGACCAGAACTACAAAAAGGAGGAACAAGCTATCACAGGATCATACCATTCTATTTTACCAAGTACATTCACCCCCCCGGCTTAATCACCAGAAAACATAAGCATCTTTATGATTCATCAATTATGCACGTTTATTGCATTATTTACTGGCGATTAGGCTAGGTCCCCTGTTGTTGGTCTTTCAAAAGTTGTTGAAGATCAAGCTGTTTCACGGAGCTTCCCCCCGATTTAATTTGATGTTACCATCTTTTTTATTCTCTCTTCTTTGTATTGTTGGAGGATGCTTTGTTTTTATTTGTAGCACTGGATATGTTTTATGTTTTTTCCCCCTACGTAAACTACCAGAAGTTGATTTGATTGCGGTCAGGTAGAAATATATTTAATAAATAAAAAAATTACTTTTCCAAAAACACCCTACTTATACATTGCATTTTTTATGTTCACATCAAGAAATAAATGGATGTATGTATGTATGTATGTATGTATGTATGTATGTATGTATGGATGGATGGATGGATGGATGGATGGATGGATGGATGGATGGATGGATGGATGATTTCTTAGTCTGATATCCAGTCTTTTACACAGGAGTTCAAGACAGTCCAGAACTCCCTGCATCTGCTTTTGTCCCACAGCAGCAATAGTATGAAGTAAGTTGAGCTGAAAAAGAACTACAGGCTCATATCACTTCATAAGTTTCTTGCCAAAGCCAGATCAAATAATCCAGTGCTTCCAAACCAAAGGCACTCAGTAGCTCCAATCCCCAAGTTACAAGGGAAACACCTGGAAAGTTTTCTCCTGGCTGGATGATTTATTTTATTCTGCTCTTGCTATTAAAATCATTAAAGCATTTATAATAGTTTTATGGTACTGTCTAGGATCATAACAGTAGGGTGTTTTTAAGTCCCATTGACATTTTCTTTAGTCTTATGCTGTGGTTTCTTCTATTTGTTTTTGTAGTCCTGCATTACACATCAGAGAGATGGAGTTCTTAGATGCAAAGGAGCTTCCTTATTTCAGAGTGACAGAATTAGATGCTTTAAGAAGGGTCCTAATAAGGCATACCTAATTATTAATACTATCATGTAAAATAAATTATCATTTTAATATGAGCAAAAAGGTCTTGAAATGTTAGTCAAAATATAGTTGTGAGTAGTCCTAAACTCAATAGTTCAGTCGATAGTTTATAGGATATTTCTTGACTCTGCTTTGCTACTGGAAAAGTATCTTCATTTTTGCTTTAGATAACTAGGTTCATACTCATTCTATTTTAATTAGCAATACCAGTGTATTTCTCCACTTAATATTGTATTTCTGAAAAATGACATAAATACTTAGCATTCCTGTAGCTTAATTGCCAAACTGCAGTCCAGTTTAGCTCCACCTGAACTTAAGATCCCTCAATGTTTATTACAGCTGAAATTTCACTGAATCAAAGCATATCTGCTGTAAAATTTGAACTTTCTTCCAAAAGCTATTCGTATTACACATAAAAAGAAAGCTCATGCATGCACAGAGCAAAGAAAGAATGCTAGAGATGACTTGGAGATGATACAATATATATGCCAGTGATGGCTAACTTTTTTTGGCTCACATGCCAAAAGCGAGGGGAGCACGGGGAGGGGGTCATGCATGGGCATGCCACACCCATAATGCTATGTGCGTGACCCCCTGCTTTTGGAGTGCTTTTTTTGCCCTCCCCAGGCTCCAGAGGCTTTCAAGGAGCCTGGGTAGGGTGAAAACAGCCTCCCCTCCCCACCTCCAGAGGCTTCAGGAGCTTCCCTGAAGCCCCCAGAGGGAAAAAAATGGCCTCAAAAGAAGGCCTAAATCAGCGGGCCAGTGCACACATGCGCACTGCAGCTGACAGGGCAATGCCTCGTGTGCCCTAAGAAATGGTTCCGCGTGCGACCTGTGGCACCCATGCCATAGATTCGCCATCACGAATATATGCTATCAACATATTTCTAACCAACAGATAGAAATTTATTATCATGAAGACTTGGACAAATGCTCATAGACATCTATATCTCTTTACTAGAGTAAGGCTATCCAAACTCAATGTGCTATGAAATCCTTCAAGATATTCTGGAAATATTTTTTTTTTCAAGGGTGCTTACTGACCAAGCTTTTTGTAATCAGGGTCCCAGGTAGGCTACAAAGAATCTTACTTGAAAAATTGGAGAGCCACCCACAATCACTATTGATACTAAGTGGCTTAGTGGCTCAAATGTCTGACTATCTTCATTTTTAGCATAATTTTTAAGAATACTTTTAATTACAATGGTACAAACTAATGCAAACTGAATTTAGAAAAAGAGAAAAAGAATAGCAAGATAGAATAAAAAGTGCAGGAAAAAATAAAGGGGAAATAGTAAAGAAATACAAAACAAAACAAGAACTATATAAAGAAGTGACTTCCAACTTTCATCACAAGTATAAACATGTCTGACTCTCTCCTCAGCTTTCTGAGTTCCCATGTTATTCCTAGACTAAGAATTTATGCTGTGAGCATAGTGTTATTCCTCACTTTCCAAATTTCCGCTATCACAGATGGAAAGGTAAAATTGTTGAGGAAGAGCTTTCTGTGTTACACAATAGCTTATCTTTCTGACTAAAATGCTTAGGATGGAAGTGCTCATATGGCTTCTATGCATGGAGGCAGAGCATCATGGAAGAGCAAGGAGGATGAGAAATGGGGGGGGGGGGGGATTCCTGTTTGTTACAAGGGATCCAGCACAAATAGACAATGCTATGATTCTTCTCTTGGTGCAACTTTTATGAGCACAATAATACAGTTATTTCTAGTTGGTCTTCATGCTAAAAGTAAAAAGCACTTCTACACATGTTAGTCATTCCATAGATCACTGAGACAGATTCCAGCCAAATTTTTTGGATTGGAATGGCTAACTTTGGTTACCCTTACAGTTCTGTTGAACTGGTTATACATTAACTTTAGAAGGTAGGTCACAGACTCACAAAAAGCAATTCAAACAATGAATTAAATACCAATTCCAGACTATTTCCTGTACCCTGTGTTTATCCTGCAGCATATTCTTTCTGTGCAAACAAAATACAATGTAATGTTAGCATCTGCACTAAACGTTGGATCAGCAGGAACAGAAGCAGAAAATTCATTGAACAAGAATTCAATGTTTTTATACATTAGTTGTGACAAAAAATTTTCAACTGGTTTGTCACCCAAGCTTGACAACTTGGACCTGATTATTGCATTTGATCATGTGAAATGGCATTCATTGATCCAAAGGTGAGGGATCAAAAAAGCAGATCCTACACCTGCAAGAAAATGCTATGATGATGATGAAGAAGATTAAACACCGGTTCCACATGCTGATCTCTACAAAACCATTATACTGAGTCAGGAAGTAAAAAGAATGCAAGTGAGATTTCACCTATCATCTAGATTCAAATAGGATGTTTCATCAATATCAGCCTGCAAAGTGGGTTTCAATAATGAGAAAAGGAAAATCTTGCATTTAGGCAGGAAGAAAACAAATGCACAGATACAATAGGCAATTGTGCTATCACTATGGGAGTGATCTAGGTATTCTGGTGACCATTGCATAAGTATAAGCCAGCAGTGTGCTGCAGCTGCCAAAAAAGCCAATTCAGTTCTGCACTGCATCAACAGAGGAATAGTATTAAGATCACAAGGAGGGATAGTATCTCTCTATACCAGTGGTGGGTTCCGACTGGTACAACCTGGTATGGGCATAATGGTGCCTGCAGAGAGCATCAGGTACCCTTCCAGTATGGTGCTCTGGAGGGCCCGCCCACCCGCCTGCAGTCCTTATCTGTATTTGAGGTTTTCGGGGCTTATACGCACGGAGCGTATGGTGCCTGTGCGATGCTCTACCAGGCAGCTGGAGCATTGCGGAAGCATTGTGGAGTGTCATAGGAGGTAAGTACACATGTGCACACTGTGCATGCATGCGCGTGTGTATGCACATGTGTGTGTGCACATGCTGCACATGTTCATGTGGTGGGTGCATGGCCCCATTGCACTGTACCGGTTGCAACAGAATCCAGAACCCACCACTGCTCTATACTTTACTAGTAAGGCCACGTTTGGAATACTGCATCGAGTTCTGATCGCCATGAGGCAAAAAAGATTCTGAGACTCTAGAAAGGTTCAAGAGAACAGCAACAAAGATGATAAGGAGCCTGGAGACTAAGCAGTACGATGAACAGGGGTTCCCAAACTTGGCAACTTGAAGACTTGTGGACTTCAACTTCCAGAATTCTCCAGCCAGCTCCAGCCAGAGAATTCTGGGAAGTCCACAAGTCTTCAAGTTGCCGCCCCGGGTCCCTGTGGGGAGAGGGAGCGGTTAATAAATGCAAAGTTATTATTATTATTATTATTAAGTTTGGGAACCCCTGATCTAACGGGATTAGGTACTACATTTTAGCCTAATGAATAGAAAGCTTAGAGATGACGATATTGGTCTTCTAATACTTGAAGAGCTGTCACAGGGAAGAGGGCATCAATGTATTCACCAAAGCCTGTGAGGGAAGCACAAGAAGCAATGGGTGGAAACTTGTCAGAAGGTGATTCAACTTGGAACTAAGAAAAGTTTTCTGACAATGAGAACAATTAGTCAATGGAACAGCTTGTGTCCCAGGCTTATAGATGCTCCATCTTTGAAGTTTTATTTTAAAAAAAAATAGAATTGGACAATCCTTTGTCCAGGATGGAATAAGGATTCCTGCCATGGGCAGGAATTTGAACTAGAAGACCTCCAAGATCACTTCTAGGAACTGAGGGTCTATGATTGATATGATTTGTAATTATGCCACAGTGCTCAAAAAAAGATAGAGATGCTGATTTGCACTTCATTTGCACAATTGCACATTAGGAATGCAGCTCATCTACCCATTATCACATCACCATCAACACATCTTACCATTAGGCGAAGACTGAACTGGAGTGCCTAAGATTAAGATGGAGCTGCCCTGTGTCTCTTCACTTTGAAGCAGGCCAGACTGTTCTTCAAAGCAAGGTCATGTTGAAATAAAAGACTGCCTCCCAAAGATGACAATGCTTTATACAGTTGCCAAACTAATCATGCAATCTACCACTGAAAAGGAAACATAACAATTCTGAAAAATTGACCTTTGCCTGGGCCAACTGTTGTAGAAACACTGCTACACTTTGGAAACTTAGGTTTTTCAGCAGTTCTGAAATTTATTCTGTTTATATATGCTTTCTGACAATGTCAGAAATTTTGGTGTTAACTGTTCACTGAATAGTAGTTTTATTGCTCTGTTTCTGGGAGATTATTTTGGTAAATTGCCCGGAATCTTGTAGAAGTAGAGAGGAAACAATGTAATAAATTAAAAACAAGTAAAATTCTTACTTTTTAAAAAATGTACGCATTTACTTCTCCCATTAGCAACAACCCATTAAAAATTTGTTGGATCAAGAAATTAAAAATGATTAAAGCTTGAAGAAAATCCAGGTACTTAAATGCTATGTTTCTTTGTTAGTTCAGGGTATACATGTTTTACTGTCATCATAAACCATCAGCTCAGTTTAAATAAAAGCTATTCATCATATGTCTATCTGCATACCTATCGCTGTGTGGGGAAATATATCTGAAACTTCTTGAAGCAATTTCTCTAATAGTTTATTTTCATTCATTCAATCATGGATTCATTTTGTTTGTTGGTTAGTTAGTTCAGGGTGTACATGTTACACTGTCAACGTAAACCAACAGCCCAGTTCAAATAAAAGCTATTCATCGTATGCCAATCTGCATACCTAGGGCTACATGGGGAAATATATCTGAAACTCTTGAACACTGTCCCTGAAAATATTGCCACACAGCAGCAGCCATGAGGTGACCACGCTCACCACCTCCTGCACCTCAAAAATATTAAAACCTCCCTGAAAATAAGGCCAAGCACTTATTTCAGGGCTCAAAAGAAAATAAGACCCTGTCTTATTTTCAGGGAAACACGGTAATGCTTCTGCAGGAGGGGGAAGATTCCATTATATCTACTGCATTTCTACAGTTCTCTTTCCAAATGTAACACTCATGCAGCCATAGGAAGAAAGCTGAAATCCAATCACTCAAAAGTAACTAGAATTACTTGTAATTCCCATTAACTAAGCTGGTATTAGGCATTGCTGAATGTCAGAGGGCTGTAATGGTTTCTAAACATTAGAATGCATATACAGCCATTTGTAAAAATGCACACTGTAGTCTGTGTATTTCAAAGAATTGACGTAGGAAAACTGAAATAATTACAAGAAATGTATGTATGAGGGAGTGAGGAGGGGAGGCAGGCGGAAGGAAGGAAGGAAGGAAGGAAGGAAGGAAGGAAGGAAGGAAGGAAGGAAGGAAGGAACCAAGGAAGGAAGGAACCAAGGAAGGAAGGAACCAAGGAAGGAAGGAACCAAGGAAGGAAGGAACCAAGGAAGGAAGGAACCAAGGAAGGGGAAGGTATTTGACTCATATCCCTGCCATCTTGGGGGGGTGTTTATCTTAGCCTAATTTCCAAAAAGAGTTAGCTAATCTTCATGTTTTCCCCCCGTTTGTCACTGCTACTCAGTTATTCTATTCGCTTTGTTCTTTCTCATCACCATTTATTACCATCAAAGACATCACACCTAGCTAGGAGAAGAAACTAGAAATCCCTTCTGGATAAATATGCTAAATCACATTACATCTTATATAGCTCACTGATTCAAAGACTGAGGCCATCACCCCAGTCTGAATTGCCAAGGGATGGCGCGAGATCACAAAGATAAGTAAATCTGATAAGCATCCCAGACCTTCACATTCCTCCTGCATTGCATTCTGTACACAGTCTTCAAATGAAATAATTTTTTTTAAAAAATGAATACAAATAAAAAGAGTGTTTATTATCTTGGGTATCATAATTTTTGAATAGCAAGGATTTTTTTTAAACTGGATTTCTAAATTTGTAGTTAAAAAGGCAATTTGACTATATTCCAATGCCTTCAAAAGGGACTGCTAAAATGACAAAAAATAAACCTAGGCTTAAATGGTATCAAGCCATTGTTTCAGGAGTATTGTTGTGACTGCATTAATCAGCCGGATTCCAGAAACAGTGTGTGTGGTGTGTGTGTGTGTGTGTGTATGCGTGCGTATACAGCAGAGGTGGATTTCTGCCACTTTGCCCCGGATTGGGCGAACCAGAAGTGGCGGTGGCAGGAGGCTCTGGCCACCCACCCGGATGCTTCTGCGCATGCACAGAAGCATTGCGCAAGCATGCACACGCGCACGAGCAAACCGGCAGTAACATAAATTGAAACCCACTACTGGTGTACAGTATATGCATGTGTGTATATATCGTCCTTTCCTTGCAAAAAACTAATCTGCATGCCATTTTAAAAAAAAAACAGGTTGGTAGTTATATATACTTTCCAAAACATAAACCTTGATAGCTAATACAAGAAATGTTTTTGTGGAAAATATAAAGTTTCCATTTATGTTCAAGAAAAATAGTTTTTAAGTAGCATTAGGTGTTAGGTTGGAAACATGTTCACTTCATTTTTGTAAGAATATGAAAAATCACACTTTTTCCACAAATGATATTAACAGAATAATATCTCTTAATAATATTATTGAGAGATATTAAGACCTAAAACTAGGACAAAGACCTAAAAAGTTTATTTAGACAAGTAGAACGCTTAGCCCTTCCCAAAAAAATATCCCAGTTTAATCGTTCTATATTCAAGTAAATGCTAAATTAGAGTTTCAGCCTTTTATATTATTTTGTTTTGTAAAGGCTCCTCCTTTTGTATAGATCAGTGATGGCTAACTTTTTTGTTCTCACCTGCCGAAAGCACGTGCATGCCCGCAACAGCATGCGCCCCACGTGCTCATACCCATAATGACCCCCCCATGTGCACACCCACACCCTCGCAACCCCTTTTGGGCTTAGCAGGCCTCCCTGAAGCCTCCTGGAACCAAAAATGAGTTGTGGGGAGGGGCTGCACCCCCCCCCCAATGCTCATCCTCCCACACATGTCCATGCATCTCCCACATGCTCCTTTTCCCCCACGCATGCACAGCAGAGACCCAAAAATCAGCTGGTTGGCGGAGGCACACACGCAGGAGCGGTGGAGTTGAGCTGGGGTGATGGCTCACCATGTCATAGGTTCACCATTATGGATATAGATGCATGGCTGTCAGAAACCAAAATAAACAGTTCAATCTGAATTTGTTTGTCTCAAAAGGATGAGGCATTTGCTTATTTAGACCATATAACTGATGATCATTACCACTATAGCAAACTGTTTTTATTATTGATACTGCATGTTGTTGTTGTTTTTACACAAGTTATTGCATATATGACATCCTTTTTCGGGGTTCAGTCTCATGCATGGCTGAGGTTAAAGATTAGGGCTAAAAACGTATACTGAAAAAAATAATGCATAAAATAATCTTTCCAGTTTAAAATAGGAGGTAGCCAGAGCCAACTGTAGAACAGCAATAAACCAGGACACGAACTTTCTACATCCTAAGCCTGAACAGATTTAATTTACTCCTGTCAATCTCAAACGCCTACAACCTACACTTTATCTACAATCAATCTCAATTTAGAGCATTCCTTCTAATGTGGCTCTTGAGCTAGGAGAAATCTTGTGCTTTAGAGTCTTGCCAAAGTGGTTAAATTGCTAATGTATTATATGCAGAAACCTGGAGAGCTTCTTAGTAGTTTAATACAAAAGTTATAAAGGCAGACTCCCCTCTTTCTCATTTTTACAAACTACCTTGGATCATTTACAGATCCAAAATGATCATGGAAGGTGACAGACATCTACCTGGATGTGTATAAGTAGCCCTCAATTTATGACCACAATTCAGCCCAAAATTTCTGTTGCTAAGTGAGACATTGGTTGAATAAGTTTTGCTCCGTTTTGCAACTGTTCTCATCACAGTTGTTAAATGAATCACTGCAGGTATTAGTAACATGGTTGCTAAGTGAATCCAGCTTCCCCATTGACTTTGCTTATCAGAAGATTGCAAAAGGAGATTACATGAACCAAGGACACTGCAACCATCATAAACAGGAGGGAGTATCCAAGTGTCCAAATTTGATCACGTGACCATGGGAATACTGAAACGGTTGTAAATGTGAAAAACGGTAGTAATTCACTTTTTTCAGTGCCATTGTAACTTTGAACGCTCACTAAATGAACTGTTGTTAAGTCAAGGACTACCAGTACAAGCTTTCTTAACAAGTCTCTTCCATAAAGTAATTTGACTCCTTTTGAAATACCCCATCCTTCTTTTAATTAAATTTTTTAAAAGCCCTATCAATAACACGTTTGTGAAATCTAATTTAATCTTATCCAACAGTAATAGGGGTCAGTCATTGGCAGCTATATATTTGCTGGATTAACCAATTCATTAAAAATAAGTGCTAAAATGTTCATTTGTCTCTGAATTTCACCACAGGTTACTTTGCGGTTCCTGGCTTCATCCATTTCTTTATAAAGATGGGTGTCAGGGTTCCAACCGATGTCCTAATTAAATCAGGAGACTCGAGCCAAGCTTCAAAAGGAATCTAGTTATTTATTAGGAGCTTCATGTCGGCACATTCCAAGTGAAGCCAACTCTGATTTCACTTAATTCACGCCCTGGCTCTGACCCTGTTTCCCCTCCCCCCAAGGTGTGTCATCAGTCACATTCCCCAATGAAGCAATTTCACAGGTTGTAGAAATCCCTCCCTCTGGCGGCCACTGTGGATCTCGTGGAGATGGCCTTGACATAGAGATGGCTGGAATGTGTTTTAGTTTGGACTGAAGTACAATTCTCTCACTGCAGCTGCAAGGCTCGGTTCCCCATACCCCTGCCTATGGCAACTCAAGAGCAGATCAGGAATCTTTCACAAGTTGACAATGGGTTCTTTTTCTTTCCCAGTATGAGGCTAAACCCTTCAAAGAAACGTACAAAAATTAACAAGCAGCATTTATATATCAGCAGTTGGGTTTTTGTTTTTGTTTTTTCATTATACCTCATAGTACAAAACGTTGTCACAATGTTATCCTCCGTGGAAAAATAAATCATTGGGAAAGCTTTTCAACAAGTGATCACCATTGATTGGTAAAGTTTACACACTTTCATAGATACAAAAAACTGCCCGCACACATTTGTATATAGATAACACATAAAATGGAGTGAAAAACATGAAATCTGGAGACATAAAAGGGATTTTTACTTTTAATATGAAAAATAATGCTTGTAATGGGATCAGGAATAGTACTTTATGAAGAGTTGTCAGTTTGAGACGTCTCAGTCAACAGCTGGGTGAGATGATGATATATTAACCTTATGAGAAGCTAAAGCACTGCAGTAAAGTGACTATTTGCAGCGTTTCAAAAGATTTTTATCTTTAAAAGATCTTTATTATTTTTATAAATAACTTAAGGCATATAAACTATATTCCTTCCTCCTCCTATTTTCGCCACAACAACTACCAAGGGAGATAAGTTGAGCTGAGAGAATGACTGGCCCAAAGTCACACAGATGTCTTTACTACTTACTCTTGTCTCCTGATTTCTAGCCTGGTGCTTTAACCACTAGAGGAGCATAGTTTCTAGATCAAAGATCACCAACCAGTGGTCTGTGGAACCACTGGTGGTCCACGAGAAAATTTTGGTGGTCCGCAGGAAAACTATTTCCATTTTTTATATTGCAATAATACTATTTATCTTTTTTAAAAAAAATCATATTAGTGGTTCGCTGATTTAAAATTATGAATTTAGTTGTCCCTGAGGTTCAAAAGGTTGGTGAACCCTGTTCTAGATCATATACTTGTGACCTCCAGAAAGGATATCAGAAGCCATAAGATACTTAGCCACTGGCCATCTTGTATGGCCTGCAGAAGTTCAAGAAATGAGTCTGGATAGTTTACAAATACATTTTTTAAAATCATAAAAGAGTGTGCAGCAAAGAGAACAGATTAGCAAACGAGGACACAATTCAATAAAGAACTTCTCTTAGAAATAAGCTCATACTACATTCCGACCGTATGCCTATGGGAATAGCCAGGATTTTAAAACCTTATGAAAGGCCCAATAAAGTTGGTTCCATTAAAATCTTTTGGGCAAGCAATCTGTTCCACAAGGGTGAGCACCAAAACAGACAACACATGCCTCCCATCAGATGGCATTCCTTGAAAAAAGTCTACAGTGTATGCCAAATCTGTTTCATCTGGTGGAATGAGCAGAACATTTGTTTAGCTCTCCTCTTTCTGCACATAAAGAGAGTCTTCTGGCCCAGAAGCATTATTTAGCTGGGCTACATCAGAGACATGTTTGTGATTGGATCAAGAGAGGCTTTAGATCCATGTTTAAATTCATCGGATACATACTGATAATGTGCCAGCTCTGGAACTAATATGCATAATTTACCACCCTTGGGAAGAAAACCATTAAAGAGAGAGGGGGTGAGAGAGAGGAAAAATAGGGAGAGAGAGATAAAAGAAAAGAAATAGATTTATTGATGTCTCTTTCAACCCAGTTGGCCTAAGTTCAATTTGCACCCAACTATTTTTGAAAAACTATGTCTATCCTTGTCTAATTTCATCACAGAAATGATTGGATGACTCTAAAAACCCCATGGGTCACTAGTGAGAAGGTCAATACTTCTCACTAGTGACCCATGGGGTTTTTAGAGCCATCCAATCATTTCTGTGATGAAATTAGACAAGGATAGACATAGTTTTTCAAAAATAGTTGGGTGCAAATTAGGAAAGAAATAACATTTTTTAGATTTATCTTTGAAGATTCCTCTTCAGTGATGAAGTTTTACACACACACACACACACACTCTTACATGTGAGTTAAGTTACATAGGTTATTTGAGAGCCAATTCATTGCTCCCCTCCCAACTCTGGTTTTAAGATGTTTGTACTTTATCCCAATTACATGAAACAGTTTCTGATAGTTAATCTAATAGTACATTACAACATTAGATTCTATCTATGTTAAATAATGTTCACTTCCTTAACAAGCAACTTGACCTCAGTCTCAAATAAGCAAAGCTACCCGCCACTCAAAAATAGCAGAGCTAGAAGAGGGGTGCTTCAGTAATGGAAAATTACCAGTTACAATGACTTTATTTCATTCAAATACGTACTGTATGCATTACAAAGAAAATCTAGCAATATCCTGAAATTCACTTTTAAGAAAAGTGTGCGTAGGATGATAGCCTAAAATTTTTAAGCACAAGAAAAGTGCATGAAAATAAAACAAGCAACAAGAGAGATGATTTCTCATTTTTCAGTATTGTTCTTTTACCTAGGCATTTATGTACAATTTTGCAGCACATCCCAAACTTGCTTGATCCTATTACATCTGAGATTGTGCAGATCCTAGCTATAAGTAAGGTTGCCACCCCATCCAGTTTCTGGGTTGAAAGCCATCATTACTGTTTGGGTGAGGGATGATACATTCATGTAATACAATTTTGTATTGCTTTTTAGCAGCTTTGACCCTTTGAAGATAATATTGTAGTGTTCTGCAGCCAGCTCCATTCATCCCTTGCTTTCAACAACAGACTATTTGCTTTTCAATTGGTATCTCTGGGAATATGAATCATTGTCTGATTGATTCTATCATTAGCACTTAAACAAGATCAATAAAGTATTAGCAGGGCAACTGACTCAGAGTATTGAGTTATAATACAAAAGCCATAGAAAAGATTTCTGAACATGCACAAAGACTCCCAGTTTACTTTTTTTGCTTTTGTCTCTTGAAGAAGCAAAACTGTTGCTCAGTTTAAACCTTACTTGTCTCCTACTTTACACAGAGGAATAGAGACATAAAGAAAACCCGAGAAAATAAAAATAAACCTGTTAACCTAAGAAACAAGATTTTCAAATTCAATCCAAGGCTACTGGAAGGTGGGAAAGTGTCCATTTCTGTTTTACTGCTGTATTTAAACTACTTTTGGCATAAGCACTTGCATTATATTTCATTTTTCCTAATTAGATAGGACATCATATAAACAGCATTAAGAAGAGATTAGAACATCATGCTGAGATCCAAAACTGGAAACATAGGGAGCTGATGGAAATAATTTGGGGGCAGGCTCATGGTGGTGCTATTGTTTACAAGGTTTATACGCTTTCAATATCTGGACCAGTTGTTTTGTTTCTTTCATAATGCTGAAAATTTTAATTCACAAACCAATGAAGACTGAATTTCGATTTCAACTTACATTAGGATGCATTGTAGCTGGTTAAACGTAATGTTTCTCAAACTTTATTTTATGTGTGTTTTCATATGCATAATGAATGATATTTGAAAGTTTAAAAATGGATCCATTCTCTTTTAGAATTTTAGGGCTAAAGATTTTAAGGATATCTTATTTATAAAATATTTGCAAATTTCAACAATAATGTTTAAGAAGACTGTCATTCCAATATACTTTGCTGATAAAATTGCTGGGTTTTATCAATTGCATTCTGAAGACACATTATGGTAAACATTGTAGAAAAGTAGAATATCAGATATTAAAAATCTACAATTAGTGATCTTTGAGAAAGTTTCTGAATTCAAACTTAAAATCAGAACTTTGATGTTCACTTGTTTTTGAAAATCCTAATGCATGGGTTGTATTCTAAAACAAATTAAGCAAATAAATTGTAGGTGAATCTAAAGATTGACATAATGGTTGAAATAGATTGATTTATGAAATATATATATATTATACACATACACACACTATATACCTACACACATATATACATATTCACATACACACATGCATATACATACATATAAAATACATAATAATAGGAGACATACTAGTTATAGTAACAATCAGAGCCGTCTTTACACCATTTTGGGCCCCTGGGCATAGAAATAGTGTTGGGCCCCCGGGCAAATGCCCAACGGGCCTATGCGTTAAGACGGCATTGCCGCCGCCGCTGGCTGCGGAGCTTTCCTTGCTCCTCCCGCTCCGACCAGCCCACCCTGGCTCCCCTCCCGCCCACCGGCTTCCCCTGCCCTGGCGGAGGGAGAACGTGTTCGCCTCTGGGCTGGCAAGATGGCGGCATCGGCGGGGTCCGGGGAGCCTGACCTGGGGGCGGGCGGGGAGCCCCGCGCTCTCTCCCCGGAGGAGATCGCCTGCCGGCTGCAGAGCACAAGGCGGGAGCTGAGCAACAGGCGCAAGATTCTGCTGAGGAACCTGCCCGCCGAAAGCAGCAGCCAGGTGGGTGGCGAAGAGGCAGAATCATTTGCCCGGGGCCCCCTATGATCGTGGGCCCCCGGGCAAATGCCCAACGGGCCTATGCATTAAGACGGCATTGGTAACAAAAACCAACAATAATCTATATTTAGTTTATTGGGGGAAAAAGGTTCTATCTCTGATTCTTTCATTAATGTTGAGGTTGCAGGAATGATTCACTACTTCTACCACAAATGTATAATTTCTACTGAAAATTTAAAACTGAGTTTGTCTGAGAAGCGAGACCTACCTGCCAGTTTGGATAGAAAACACTTCTATCTCAGGTGACTGGGGAAATGGTGGGTTTTTTAAAAAAAATTAAATCACAGAGAGGTTAGAAGTTCAAAATGAAAACTATTAATTTAAAAAAAAACATAGCTGTGCTAAGTTTCAAATAAGCACAAGGCAAGAGTTATACTGGCTATGCTATTATATAATCATAGTGAAATGTAGGCCACAATGATTCTAGCACTGGTTTAATTGAAGGGGAGCAAATGAACTGAATGGCTATCCTGTGCTGCAGATTCAATTGAAGGGCCACTCAAAATGACTCTCCTCTTATTCTCCACATATAACCGTTCTTCTAAAAAGGGAATGGGTTGCAAGATAGAACCTAAGTCAGGGATGTCCAAACTTGGGAACTTTAAGACTTGTGGACTTCAACTCCCAGAATTCCCCAGCCAGCTATGCTGGCTGGGGAATTCTGGGAGTTGAAGTCCACAAGTCTTAAAGTTCCCAAGTTTGGGCATCCCTGACCTAAGTAATGGTCTTTGTCAAAGTTTCCTGATGTGTGTATGTCAGAGAGAGAGAGAGACAGAGAGACAGACAAACAGAGACAGAGACAGAAAGAGAGTCCTTTCCTTTCCTTATAACATATTAGAAACATGCTTGTGCTAATGTTTGAATCCTTGTGAAAGGTCTTTTTTCATTGTTTGTATTTATTTATTCATTTATATATATATATATATCCCACCTCAGTGGGAAATAATTTAACAATCAATTCTCTGCCTATTTGCTGGGTAGGCATGGCCCTGGTGGGCGTCGCCTACACTGCTCACCATCCTGTGGGTAAAAATGGGCTGTGGAGGGCCCGTTTTCAACCTCCCCAGGCTCCAGGGGCTCTCTGGAGGCTGGAAATAGGCCCTTTTTTGCCCTCCCCAGGCCTTTGGGAGGCCTGTTTTCCACATTCCTGGGCTGCAGCATCCCCTTCACTTACTTGGGATCCAAACCGGACCACATGGGGACTCCTGGGAGTGGGAGGGCAGGGTGGAGCAGGGCCAGCCCGTCGTTGGAACTACTGGTTTACCAAACCAGACTTAAAATTAACATTGGGTTCACCCGAACCGGACTGAACCAGCTGAATCCCACCCCTGTCCCACCTTTATTATTTTCACAAGTAACTCAAGGTGGAGAACATATCCAACATATATTCCTCCTCTTATTTTCCCCACAACAACCCTGGCAGATGGGTTGGACTGAGAGAGAATGGCTGGCCCAAAGTCACCCAGCTAACTTTTTTCCCAGTTTCCAGCCTAATGCTCTAACCATTAGTCCAAAGTGGCTCCTGAAAGCTATTCAATTTTCCTGCTTCCCTGTTTGGTAGACACTTTGATTTCCATTTTTTTTTAAATCACATTTTTTTACAAGTGGTTTTCCTACACCTTTAGCCAGTTATACATGAGCAACAAAAAAAAAAGCTAACTGTAATTAATAAACATCTGAATGGCCAAACTCAAAAATTGTAAGAACAAAAGCATTCCAGCAATGCCTCTAATCCTTGTATTCATAAGCTAACTAAAAGCAATAGTGTAACTAAGTAATTTCAGATTCTGGGCTTCATAGTTTTAGATCAAGAGTGAACCAAGTGTGGTCCTAAAGCCAGAAGCAACCCTCCATCTAATTTCATGCTACTCGCAACCTAATTTCAAAAGCCTTCTGCAAGAGATCAGTTCAGGCTTCTACTGAAAGGCATTTCTTTCTTCCTTGCAGCCTGCTCCATGGCAGAAAGAAATGTATTTATTTAGAGATATAAATTCCATGATACCAAGTAAAGCAAAAACTTAACAAATGAAATAATTAAGGTTTTTGGTTTATAAGATAAAAAGAGATACTGCATTTCAGATATAAAATGAGACAGAGAAGTAAAATCCTCACACGTTTTGGGCTCTGGCCCTAACCACTATCCCCATACAGATTATTCTCATGGTAGTGCAAGCATTGGAAGCATTTACTCATACTTGTCTTAGAGAAGGGAGCTCATATTTAGCCATTAAATGGCACTGTGTAACACTCGACTTACCTGAATGTTTTGTAACTCCCTCTTGTGTTTGGTGGCCTTTCTCTCATCAGTTGAGGGAGACCCTGGAATTTGCCCTAAAGTCATTTCCTAACTACAAGGAGAGATAGAAAAGAGGATCGACTTTCTACATCATAATTAAAAAGAACCTTACTGAATCTGATCAAAGACCCATAACCTTCATCCACATTCTTCATCCAAGAGTGACTTGCCAGATGTCTTTAGTGGCTGGACTTTCTCCAGCAAGAAAACATGGCAACATTGATCTGCTATATGAAAGAAGTAAATGAACCATTTTGGGTAGCAGCACAACACTACCAATAATGAGTTAATCAATACAAAGTATAGATCCTTCTTTTCCTTCTCTTAAAATGTTCTGTCCCACTGTTCAGTCATTGTAAATCTCTCACTCTTACAAGAACCATAATGCCAAATTAGAGACTCATTTGCCATGTGAATTTTCACTTGCAAAGGCAGGGTGAAAAGTTCAAACAATATACACTACATAAAATCAACTCCTGTTCCTGCATTGTGCACCGAACTATAAATAAAGCATTTCTCCTCAAGCCCTGGAGAAGCTGCCATTGTTTACCATTAGCACTATCATATCTGGATGCTTTGTCATTCTCCACAACAGAACATTGGTCGGAGCAGTGCCAAATTGCAGCTTTGAGAGGGAATTGGCCTGGATTTCCCTTTGACTCTTCCCAAAGCTATTTCTGCCAGTGAGTCTTATTTTTGAGGAAAGTGTGCTCCCTAGTGTTAAAAGTGCTACAAAGGCGTACGGACTTTTTCCAATCTAAAACTGAACAGCCACTTGTGTTCACATTGCTTTAGTAATAGCTTGGTCTCTACCAAACCTTTTGGAAGATTCCTCCAAAAACAGAGCAGAGAATATAGATTTTCTGAAACAACAGCTATCTTTAGCTCTTGTATGTTCCTTAAACAAAAACAATGAATCCAAACTCTCTCAGACAAATAGACTGCTCAGAGAACATGAGAAGTTGATTCATATACATCGTGCTAAGCTACATTTTGTTAAGCCATGGGTGAAAGGATGCTGGGGGCTCCAAGTCCAGCTTCATTTCAGTTTGATGGCAGTGATGTGGCTGAGATGTTGACTGCTGGGCACAGTCAATGCACCAGTGGTGGGTTATGACCGGTATGCCCCAAACGGTACGCCCTGGTACAGGCATACTGGTGCCTACCGGGAGCACCAGGTACTGTTCCAGTACAGTGCTCCAGAGGGCCCACCAGCCCGCCCATGCTCCTTACTGGTATTTGAGGTTTTCAGGGCTTCCGCGCACATAGTGTATGGCACCTGCGCGACGCTCCGCCAAGCAGCTGAAGCATCGCGGAGGCATTGCGGAATGTCACGGGTGGTAAGTAAGCATGTGCATGCTGTGCAGGTGTGCTTGCACACTGTGCACATTCATGTGGTAGACACCCGGTTCCGTTGCACTGTTCCGGTTCCAATAGGATCCAGAACCTACCACTGCAATACCCCCTATAAAAATGATCTTCAGAGATAGGACAGACCCTAGAAACGATGAAATTATAACTGAGCTATTGAAGGAGAGAAAGAAAAAGACAGAATCAGGAGGAAAGGCATAGGTTGTTGGCTAAAAGACCATTCCAACCTTCAGTGACTCTGATAAAGGATACTTGCAATCTCCTTCCATCAAGAAAGGCTAAAGAGTACTTTTGATTCTTCATCTTCTGACATTGAGGGAGATAGAAGCAGCCACAGCTGGCATGTCAGAACTTAGCAAATCATACACAGGAGGAAAGGAAAGGAGAAAATACAACTCTCCCATGTAATCATATTGCACTAAGAGAGAAGATATAAGAACTCTACTTCAGTTCACTGTTATATCCATGCCGCAGAGCTGAGGACTGAGTCAAAAAAGAAACGTTTACAAGCATTTTATTTATAGTTGCTTAAGACCACCCAGAGCAGAGGTGTTTCTGAAAGTGATTTGCATACCAAGTTAAGATTGCCATCCTTCTCAGATATAGCATAAGTAAAACATACAGATTCAGTCTAGACTGGAATAAAATACACACACACACACACACATACAAATAATAGTGGCAATTGGCATCTGTTTGTCTCTGAATAAAGTACAAGGGAGAACTGGACAGCGTCAAACTCTCCCATCTATTTGAACACCTGGTCCTTTGCCTGGTGAAGAACAGTCTTTATACTTCTTCCAAGTATCTTTTTTCCCCATTTATAAGTCTAGACTACACTGTCAAGCAGAGTCTGGGATCAGGGAGTAGAGAATCAGCTGCTTTAATTATGTTTGGTTTGCAGGCCTAAATCTTGTGCTGTCTGAGGCCTTATTCTGGAATATATAAATCAGGTTAGTTTTCTCTAATACTCAATTCCCATCAGATTTTCTATTGCTACCTTCAAATTGCAACAAACAGTCTACTTAACATTTCCATTAGAATTCCTCTTAGGCCAAATCTAGTACATGTTTGCCTAAGGAAGCCCCATGTTGATTAAGCTGTATACAGTTGAGTTGCATTTTTAAATGTTCAAAAATAAAGATAAATGTATGTGAAGGAACCCAAGGGGCATATATATTTGGGACTAAATTTTGTTTTATCAAAACTACTCAGCCATAAACTCAAGTTAATGCATTGCCATTAGAGATTAATTGCAATCTTGTCTAGAATCCACCTCTTTGCATTTTGATTGTGGGTTCTAAACTGGGCTTTTAGTACAGTGTATATGCAACTGACATAAGCCCAGTTTATCCATCTACTACTTCCATTTCGCAAAGAAAGGTTAAATGCAATTAAAAATGGTTAAAGATGAATATTCCCCTTAGTCTAAACTTACAGTAAGAGAGAAAGACAAGCAATTCATGTCATATTAAGGCCACCAGTTCTGAACAACAAATATCTGGATGACTTCTAGGTGACAGAAAGAGACAGAGACATGCCGAAGGTGCTTGTATAGCAAGAACTAAGTTTAGCGATACAAAGCAAAGTAAATTGCACTACAATTTACTTTACATGTTACAAAAGAGATCTCTTCTAGATGCATTGGATTACAACATCCTTCAGCCATTTTGAAAATTAGTGAGATGACAGATTGTGGGGGCATCAGGTTACAGGAGATGAGATTATAGCAATAGCAATAGCCCTTAGGCTTATATACCACTTCACAGTGCTTTACTGCCCTCTCTAAATGATTTACAGAGTCAGCATATTGCCCCCCAACAATCTGAGTTCCCATTTTACTAACCTCGGAAGGATGGAAGGCTGAGTCAACCTTGAGCCAGTGAGAATCAAATTGCTGAACTACCAGCAGCCAGCAGCCGGCAGAAGTAGCCTGCAATACTGCACACTAACCACTGCGCCATGACGGCTTTTATACCATAACACCAGAAAGATCATGAACAGCATGTCATTTATCATGCCTTTTAAACAGGCATAAAGACAGGTTGTTGATAAACACATTTCCACTGAATAATTCTAAGTTTCTAAGCAAACATGCCAAGTATAACTCTCATGAATGAATGCAAAGGCATCATTAAGATTTGGAAAAGTATGTTGATTTCATAACCTGACCTAGGGGTTATTAATCAGCAATATTAAATAAGATACCAATTAGGCCACTATGGAATAACTCCACAAATCAGATAATACAGGCTCTAATACTAATCCGGACACACATCTTACTTTGTTCAAATAACTGAAGATACAAGCCTACCATGGTCTTCTGATATGTTTGATGCAACTTACTCCCAAGTAACTCTACTATATATACAACTGCAATCTTAACTAGTGTAGAGCAGGAGTAAAAAAAAGGTCACCTCTCATCCTTCTGATAATCTAGAAGTACAAATGTTAGCATACCTCGCTAGGATAGAAATAATAAGAAAAGCTGAGAGTTGCAGTTTTGCAACACCTGGCAGGCTATAAATTCCCCCACTTGATGAGGAATAGCTAGTACCTTAGAGATGATTGGGCACATCTAATGTTCCTATTGTTCCAACATTCTGTAGATCTATTCAGATAATCACCCAGAGTTCATGACAGATATCTGATAAATGGATCATTTCTTTCTGCAGGGGCTTGACCTACGGAAAGCTATAGAATGCAGATTAAACAAAAGAAGGTAATAAATAACTGGACAAGGAAAGAATTGAAGTAGGATAAATTTTATAATAATTTACTTCAGTATGGAGTTGGGTTATGTTGCTAACTAGACATTGGAGCTAAGCTGAAAAAAAGAGATGTTTTAAAGTAATATGGTCAAATAAATCATTTATTTGTATTTTATTATCAGTTATATTTCTATTTTAACATGGCTGCAAGGGTTTTAGGCTAGTTCCTATTCCTCCTTCATGTGTATTTCCATCTTCATTTAACAAAGCCAGGCACAGCTTGCCTTCAAAGTTGATTGGGCACACTCCTAATTAAAAAGTTATAGTGGCTGGAGGGGTTATGTTGAGATGTAAGTAACTTCCACCCTTTCTGCTCAAGATTAGCTTCCACGAAGATCTGTTAACAAAATCAAAATATCAGCTGATAAAACAGAAAAGTCAAGACAATAAGCAAGGGGATCAGAAATGTCTTGTAAATATTGGAACTCCTTGAAAGATGGTATCATGGTTTCCTGCCATTGAGGGGAAAAGCATATGGACATTGTCATGTATGCCCCATGTTAGTGTTTCTCAATCTCAGAATAGGATCGCCAACACAATCACCAATATCCGATGACAGATATTGCACAAGAAGAAGAAGAATCTCAGATGTTTGGACTTCATTTTCCAAGAATCCCCAACTGGCACCAGACCTTTTTCAGTCTTTAGCATCCTGTCCCAAGAAGGGCAGCTCTTGGCCACCAAAATGTTGTCCACCTCTGAACTGTACTATGCCAGTGCAAAGGGAGGCCAAGCTCAAGATAGTTCTCAAAATTTCCAACAAGTTTACAAAGCATGTTAATTCGTAAAACCCATTTGCTGGCTTTGTTGTGCCACAATGGGTAAATCTGTCTGTTAGATATTTACCAAATTGTAGCTGAAACAAATTGTGCAATGTGTAAACCCAGCCAATATCTGTCTTTACAGCAAGGCCAGGCTTTGAATGCAAACATGAAAGTTTCCATTTTATATTCTGTGAATCCTCCCCTTTGATTATTTTTCTACCACCAGCTTCCTATCTGAAATACTTCAATATTTCATTAAGCTATTTGGAATGCAATTGAATTATATGGATTTGTTTAAGAGGGAAACAAGCTGTAAAGCAGCATTCTTTCTCTGTCTCTTGTTAATTTTATTTGCATTTATGTTAAAGACAATAAACATAACCAAGAATATTCAGACCAATTGCTGTGATTTCATTGTTTCCTGGAGATAATTACAAACTCTTGTATGTTACTGCATTCCAAAAGACTCAAAAGAAGAGTACTTTTTATGTTACACGCCTTTTATTCTTAACCATGTGAAAGGTTCTAGTCCCCAGGATTTAAATTTACATGCAACCATATAGTTATTTGGGGTCACTTCATTATCTCATGCCATCCAACCCAACAAAGCCAAGGAGACCCTGCAGACAAAATTCACTGCATAATTATACTTTTTTAATTATGCCTACTAAGACTGATGTTTCCTCCCAGATCCAAAATGCCCTTGGTGAATAGTCTGCTGAATGATTTATCCAAAGCTCAAAGTGTAGCTATATAGAAATTCAAAGAGCTGGTTGCGTACATTGTAAGAATGGCCAGACTTTGAACATTCCCAGAAAACCAGATGTTTATTCAGTCTCAAGAGACTCTAAATGGCATATGCTCCAATGCTGTAGTAAAAGATTAAAACAATTTTAAAATATAACATTAAGCAAAACAAATAAAAACACTAATAGTGATCTTCTCATTCCACAACAGCCATTGCCTACTGCAAAGGGCAAAGCCACCATTCTTTCAATTAGCGAAGGCTTTTCTGAAATAGTCAAGTTTTGGCAGCTTTTCTAAATGCCAACAAGTTCAGATTAAAAAGGAGAATGGGTGTTTGCTTTGTGAACATTGGTTTTCACATTGGAGTGGCTCCTCAGAGGAGGAACAAAAGAAAATACAGACTCCAGGAATCTGAGAACAAGCAATGGGTTAATAAAAGACCAAGCCGTCTATTACTGTATATGCCTGTGATGGCGAACCTATAGCACCTGTGCCACAGATGGCACATGGGGCCCTCTCTGCAGGCACGTGAGCCATCGCCCGAGCTTAGCTCCACTGCGCATGCACATGTGCCTCCCATCAGCCAGCTGATTTTCAGTCTCTGCCGCGCATGTGGGAGATGCACACATGCGTGGGGGGGGCATGTAAACATGCATGGGAGATGGGGAGTGCGGGGCTGTGGTGTTCCTCCCACGCACCCCATTTTTGATCCCAGGAGGCTTTAGGGAGGCCTGCTAGGCCCAAAATTAGGCATGGAGTTTCACACATCTACGCACAGGGGCACGGGGGAAGCAGAGGGGTCGTGGGCACATGCATGGGGGAAGGGAAGCATACACATGCACAGGGCATAGGGGGGTGTTGCACATGCATTGCCTTATGGGTGTGGGAGCACGAGGACAAAAAGGTTAGCCATCACTGGTATATGCAATTCAAGGTATGATTGTGAGTGTGCTTGATAATGGGCACATAATTATGAAATATTACTAAAGACCCAACCCCCACAATTATCTTCTCTTTACCTAGGGCTTTTGTTGTTTTTATATTATAAATTAATGTTTTATATTGCCTGTTTTATTTGATTGTTATGTGCTGGGGAGATGGGCACCTATATAGATAAATAAACCAATAAATAGCTCTATAACTTAGCCAGGAAGTTACTGAGTCATTGGGAGATTGAAGGGGGAATCCCTATATGTGTGCGGTATATGGATGGATATGTTTTAGTTTTAGTTTTTCCTTGTGTTTCATCTATTGTATATTATAACAACACAAATTTTAAAAAGAAGCTCGTGACTGATTTTATCTGACATTGTTTTGGAGATAAATTAGTCTACCATAAATTAAGGGTACCACAGACAGTCTGGGCTGTCTGTTTGATTTAATATTTTTAGATGATTTGACTTTATTTAGTTTTGTACTCTGCCCAGAGTCCACTAGAGTTTTGTGGCTTATACATTTAAGTATATAATAATAATATCTGATCTACAAAATTCTAACCCTATCCTCCCATCTGGCAGTCATGTGGATTCTTTCAGCCCAGATCCAGAAAAAAGGAGAGGCTAAACAAACAGAGGAGAGAAAATAGCATACACATGTTTCTTTTAAAAAAAAATCTCCTTAAGTGAAAGGTAGGAAATAAATGTCACCATGTAATATAACAGAGGAGGAGGAGGAGGAGGAGGAGGAGGAGGAGGAGGAGGAGGAGGAGGAGGAGGAGGAGGAGGAGGAGGAGGAGGAGGAGGAGGAGGAGGAATAGTGTTGTGTTATATTTTAATGATTAACATGGAAAAAATAAAAGGGCCATTTGTTTGAGATTCCTACTCTACTAGTATCTTTTACTACTTATACTTCATAAAACATGCATACTGTGACCATGAAAGTTGTTAGCATGCATTGCCATGGCTTCTCATTCCTTTTGAACCATATATTCTTAAAATACATACAGAGAAATACCGTAGCACATCTCATTCTGGCGACTTGTTATTTCAAACTTGCTTCATTCGGAAAATATCCCTTACTTCCCAAATTCTTCTTTATATGTGAAAAATAGCCTAAAGAACAAATGAAATAAAGTTTCCTCTCGTGACATGCTATACCCTCCCTGGAACTGAATGTATTAAATTCTAGTTAAACTCAAATACAATGAAAGAAAATATTCAGAAAGAAAAACTGAACACAAGGCCCAGTAGATGCTTATGAAGAGAAGGAAAGCCCTGAGGAAATTAGAGTATATTGTCCCATGGAAAAAACCAACCAACTGACCAACTAACCAACCTTCCTTGTCTGGGCTTTTGAAGAGTTTCAGAAGCAGACTTTAATTTCAATCAGTCCCATAGGAAATATTGAACAAAAATGCCTGCTCCTGTCTATTTTTTTTCCTTTGCCTTATGAAAGATGGGAAAACAAACTCTCCTATAGTTACAAAGAAGCTTCACTTATTCACAAATGCACTCATAGAGGGGGGAAGGAGAACAACAAAGGCAAAGAATGAAATGCTTTGGGTGTGCTGAATGAAAAACTAAATATGATTCATATGAACCACAGAATCCCATTGGTTTATAAGGCAGACTGACTTTGAAACTCTTCTATTTTAAAAGATATTTACCATGACTTGTGGGAATCAACTGTCTGAGAAATAGAAATCTACCGCATCTCCAGAAGCATGGCAATAAGAATAACTTGTTGGGTATTTTATTTGGCTTTGTTTAGCCCAAAGCATTGAAAGGGATGACTTAAACCAGTGATGGGTTCCGGATCCCATTCCAACCGGTATGGATGGAATGGGCCCGGTGTTGCCCACATGGACATACAGCATGCGCAAGCGTTGTACCTGCCAGAACCGCCTCTGCAAGCCTTCACAACGCTCCAGCTGCTCGGCGGAGCGTCACGCAGGTTCTGTATGCGCCAAAGGCTTTAAAGGACAGGTAAGGAGCTTGGGCAGGCAGGTGGGCCCTCCGGAGCACCGTACCGGAACAGTACCCAGTGCTCTGGGCAGGCTCCGGTACGCCCATACTGGGGCGTACCGCCTGCAACCCACCACTGACTTAAACCTAAAAAGTTTTATAATATTATTAACACCAAGTGAAGTGGAGACATATCACAATAGTGCTTTAGGTTGTAATGCTCTTATTGCTTTTGAAAAAAAGAATGATTTGAGTATTTTATTTTCATTCTGCTTCAAAATGAGAGCCACTTTGGTATAGTGGCTATGGTCCTGGCTTAGAAACCAGGAAACTCTAATCATATCATGGACATGAATGCCGGTTGAATGTCTTTGGGCTAGCTCAGGGGTAGGCAAACTTTGCAACTTTAAGTCTGAAGGACTTCAGCTCCCAGAATTCAGCAAAGCTGGCTGGAGAAGTCTGGGAGCTGAAGTCCTTCAGACTTAAAGTTGCAAAGTTTGCCCACCCCTGGGCTAGTCACTCCCTCTCAGCCCAATCCACCTCAGAGGACTGTTGTAGAGAAAATGGGAGGAGGAAGAAAAACTATGTTGTTTGCCATCTTGAGTTACTTATAAAGTAATAAAAGTGAGGTTTAAAAGAAACTAAATTTAAAAATGTTATAGCAAAGTGGCTCCCAACATTTTGGGGTGTACTCTACATTTGGAAATTCGAGGTCATATATGAGCCTTCTCATAGGCCGTATTTGTCTTGGAGAATGTGGATACCCATAAAATATCCATTTAAAAGGCAAGCTGAAAAGGTTTCTCCCTCCTATGTCTTCTAGCTTTGCCAAATAAACTTGATAGCTAAACTTTAGAAATGAATTCACTTCCAAACAAAACACTAGAGAACAGCCCATATAATTTTTTTTAATTATTAGTTTTTAAAAGAAGCATTCCATATGTTGAAGATAATTATGATCTTATCCAAAAATTCTAGCCTCCCCTTTATTTCTTTTTAAATTAACAGAAATAAAAAATAAAGTAGTTGGTATCAAAAATTGGGATCACTGGGCATACTGTTTCCCAGGGACCATATTAGAATTCAGACAAGCTTTTGGATGGATGGCCAAGTCAAAAGAAAGCAAAATGTTGGGCACAACTTTGCAATCAAACTCTAAGCCTCTTTTTATCAGTCAGGGCTTTGGTTGTTCAGGAGAGGCTGCCATCTTGATTTTCCCATTGGCTGGCCCTGAACTTCAGCTGTAGCATTTACTGACCTGTCATTACTTCAGGTAATATGTTCAATTATCAGTCCAGAGTTAGTTTGCCCTTTTCCTGAAATGAAAAGAACCTATGATTGGCAAAGAGACAAGAGTCCTACAAGAGAAATATATCAACATTAAGACAGACAGAGAGAAAGGATTACAGAGAGATTTTTTTAGTTGGCTATTATTCTCCAAGAACAGGGCATCTTCTATTAGCAGGTCAATTTTAAAAAGGAAGACAAGAAAGCAGAAGTTAATCCAGAGGGAATGGAAAGTAGCCATAAAACCAAATTCCTGTTCCCATCCCAAAGGCAGAGATAGCATTCAGATATCTTCTGCAAAATGGAAAAAAATAGACTCATTCTTCTCTAAGTCTTCACAAATCACACTGGTTTAAATAGAAAGCTGTATGTAAAATGAAAAGGGTAATTTAGAGTCACAAAACATTTTCTTCTGCTGAGAAAAGTCCTGTCATCAAGTAAGAGGTCATTAACTAAATGAAAGCTAAGCTTCTTTGAGCCAAAGATACCACTGGCTTGATACTCTATAGAAGACATTTGTGTTGCATAGCAGACTTTTTTTTTCATCTTTGCTAAATAAAGTTTAATTGTGGAGACCAAAAAATGAAATGGGCTGCTTGGTTTCCATTGCATTACATTACATTACAGGAGATTCTCCTTTGTCAGTAACATTTTTTTCCCTCAGTGCTAATAAAACAGACACATATGCACACCCAAATTGCCCAGTACACAATTGTAACACAGATTTCTTAGGTTATGAACGAAGTATTTTATTGCTTAATTCTGATGGAGTCGTCTTGGCATTTTTAAAAAATAATTTAGCTTATTAATTTTGTTTACATTTAGATTGAGACAAGGCTTGTACATTTTGGAAAAGGGGAATGAGAAGCTTTCTGTTTATATTGTTGACCCAACGAATGAACAAACAACCATTTCATGAGGAAGAAATTTTACCATGTTTATATATTTTTATAAGTGTAAATTATAGTGACCATATTTTTCTTGGAAATAATAAAGGACAAACCCTGAAAAAGGGAAAAGTCTGAAAGAGGATAATAATGATGCAACAAATTAATTGTTCATGTTTATAACTTTGCTTTGCAGAGGAAAATTCAAGAGGAAAATCAAGCAAAACTGTACAAAAATGTGTATTCTAGTAAAAAAAAAGCAAAAATCAAATTATATATGTAAAATTATTTTTAAAAGGCAAATATAAATTCCACATTTTTCACCTGAATTTGAAAGACTGTGCATGAATTAATAATTCATACACTAAAAGTAAAATTACCAAAACAAAGGCCAAAAAATGGGTTTTTGAAAAAAAATATTATCTAAAGCACAGTTTTCTGGAATAAAGGATTGCCTTTTATTTAAAAAAAAAGGATGTATGGGTCACTGTAGCAAACATTTATTACTTCTGAATATTCAGGAATTTAATTTAGCACATGTTTATTCCTAAATCATTTTTATTTATATTAAAAGTTATTTACAACCAGGTAATGGGCCATAAGATTGCTGCTGAAATAATCTGATTCACTGAGAAGGAATTTATTAGGGAAGGATCAAGAGGACAGTCTAATTTCTTCCTTAATCCCTTCTACAGTAGTGATGCCATTTCTAAACATCATTCTAATGGATTACTTACAACAACACACTGTGAGACAACATCTACAATCCATTGTGTGTCTGAGGTGTGTTTCAGAATAACATACATATCAGAAGTGGGTTGCTCGCAGTTCAGCTGAACCAGTAGTAGCGGCGGCAGGAGGCTCCACTCACCTGCCTGGACGCATAAGCAAGCATGCATGGGAGTGCGCCCGAATCGGTGGTAAAAAAAATTGGCAACCCACCTCTGATACATAACTGCTGTTATGACATCGAACCACTCTTGAAGTGATTCAGGAGAGTAATAAGGGAGATTCTTCACACCAATTCTTCACACATTCCTGTATATCACCCTGGACTGGACTTTAACAGATTAACAGAGTTGGAAGGGACCTTGTAGGTCATCTAGTCCAACTCCCTGCCCAAGCAGAAGACCCTACATCTGCCTCTACTTAGGATTGAACTCACAACCTCCTGATTGGGAGGCGAGAGCTCCACCTCTAGGCCACAGCAGCAGATATTTAATAATATGGCTTTCTTGGAAAGCTTCTTCTCCCTCTTTTCCCACCCCACTCCCCCTTCTACTTTAAATTACTATTTAGCACATTCAAATATTTATTTACTCTTACAGGCCACGCTTTGCATAAATAAGCAAATTGTCTTCATCTTTGTATGAACTGAGGCACTAAAGAGATCATATTTCTTGGGAGAAGGATAGACTTTCTCACTAATGACTGACAGTTAACAGTGATGGTAATGGTTGTCATCTCTGCCAATGGCAAATGACATTGGTGGACATTTTGTCTCTTCCTCAGTATTATAGGTGACATTGTCCAGCATATTTTGAAGATTAATATTCAGAGAAAAACCTTGAGAATATTTATCATTTTCTAGGGATTGTGACTAAAAAGAGAAAGGGACATGTCAGACATTTTCTAAATTGCAAATCTAGTAAATGTTGACTTATTTAACATTAGCAACTAACAATAAAGGAAAGCAAAACATTTGTGCCCTTCTATTATTGCTTCCTTAGAGTTCCCATTGGCCTGCCTACTGATTGGCTGCAAATATATAATCCAGATGTGCACTGTATATAAGGGGGGGGTGGAATTTCTGGGATGGACTTCTCTTGCACAATCACACTTAACATCTTAATCTTTTGGACACACACACACCCCTCAATCAGATGTCCCTATCAGCATGGATATCAGTACCTTTTATGATTGGCCTTGGAAACAGATGGGTTATCTTGTGCTGACTCTAACCATAAAAGTACCCATTGGTTGCAAACCATAACCTGGGAATATAGGTGGCATACTTGCTAAAATACCTCATAGGAAGGTTCAGATTAAAAACAATACTTCACCCTCAGCAACAAAATGCTCCTATTCCAAGGACTGAAGATTTTCTCTATTCAAAAGGTACTCATTGCAAAAGTGCTTTTTAAAAGACAATCTGCATTTATTGATGGCTGGGTCACTTCAGGATTCTTAAATAGACAAAGCAGTCTATCCTCTTTGAATATAATTGTACACTTCCTTATTTTGCTTAATGAAGTAGAACATGTGGTAACTTTGAATTATTTCACATGCTAATTTTTTGTACACCATCAATTTAGTAAATTTACACCAGGGATAATTATCTTGCACCCTGCAAATGTTTCAGATTAGAAATCCCCAAATCCCAAACCACTGATTATTCTTCCTGAGACTGAAAGAAATTCCAATTCTAAATATTTAAAGGGTATCAGGTTTCCTGTGAAAAATGTGATGTATGCACTAAATATATTCGAATATAGTTTTACAAATATATGCTTCATGTAAATTCACTTTCAGAAAACCATAATAGGAATAATATCCAACCTGCATTTAACATGACTTGTGGGTCAACAAATGGAGAGAAAGCTAAATTCATCTAGCTAGGAGATTCTGTGATTAAAAATTATGGAAGATCACTAAATATTGTAAATTTTCTAAGTTATTCTGTATAATTCTATTCAGGTTTCACTTTGAAGCTAGCATTGGGGGAGGGGTGAAATAAAATAAAAATTGAACAAAACTATTAACATTTGTTCCACACAGCAATGCGATCCTGATTATAAAGTTTATTTCATTATTTATTTTACTACTGGAAAACATTCACAACATAATATGTTTTAGGATTTTTTATGTTGGCCAATCATTTGTCATTCAATTATACATATACTATGGCAAACAAATATATTTTAAAAGACTAATATATTACCTGCAATTAATTTGTTTATTACACTTGGTGGTTTAAAAAAAACCCTACTAAACAAAGCTATAAGATCTATAACAGCAAAAAAAAAAAAAATCAAAAGCAGAATATATGCCAAACCACAACCTATAAATAATTTAGAGCTGAATTTAGGATGCTTTTTGTAAAAGATCTTGGAAATTTGAAATGATTTTCTACTTTTACAGTTTTGAGATATAAATGCTAGTTTTGCAACAGAAGCAAATAACAGACTTCTTAGAAGGAAATATAGTAATTTAGGAAGGCTTGTTTACAGGAAAACAGATATAGCATTTCTATCTTGGACTGCAGTTCAATACTTTCTTGTTTAATCAATTATTAAAACACAGCACAACTTATTTCTAGATAGAAAGGTTGCACTTATTTATTTATTTATTTATTTCGAATTTATACCCCGCCCTTCTCCTTGTTAGGACCCAGGGCGGCGCACAGACATTACTAAAACCACAATAAAAAACAATATATATCATTAAAACATATTAAATTATTAAAACCCGTGCTAAAACCCATTTAAAACCTTACCAAATTGTAATTTGTACATAAAAAGTCACTGCTAAAGTTACAGTTTAAAGTTACAGTTTACAGTTTAAAAGTCACTGTTAAAGTTAAAGTTGTAATTGAAAGAAACAAGATTGAATTCAATGATGCGTACTCCAATATCAGCATAGAATCAGATAGCAATTGGTTCTGTTTTATCTCAGAATCTTATAAATCATAAAAAATTCTACCAGCATTTTCTGTACTAAGAACATATTCGTTTTATTCCTTCCAGATCTATTTATTTACTACTGAAATGCCAATTCTGATGAAAATCCTGTGATGAATGAAGATTTCCTTTTGTTCAATGGGAGTGATGGGCGTAAAGGAAATTAATAAATAAATTAAGATAAATGAAAATGAAATTCTATATTATTATTTTTCAGGTTGGTAAAAATACATTCAGCATATGTATTCTTGACATTAAGGATAGTTTTGTGAAAAAGCTACTCTGCTTCTCTTTCATTTCTTTAAAAAAACACTTCAGTGAAAGCAGACAGAAGTTATGATAGGTGTGGGATAGGGGAGTAGGAAAAAGAAAATTAAAACAAAACTAGAGGAAACTTCTGAAATTCAACATTATCAAAAAAATGTGATGTCAGGAATTGATACTGGCTTTGTAATCTCTTTGTTCTTTTGAAAGTTTTAACTAGAATTTTCTCCATCAAATATCAGGCTCACAATTATCATAATAGTACTTCTGGGCCATCTAGCCATGCAAATTATAAAAGAGCTACAGGAAAAGAAAGATTTCTCTTTTTACAAATGAAGGAGATGGAATTCTCCACAATACACTAATATACCACATATAGCCTACCTGGACCAAGGCTTAATTTGTATCATTTATATTTATAATTTATTAATACACTATTCTCTAATCCAGTGTTTCTCAAACCCAATAACTTTTAGGCCCTGGGTCCCTCGTGGAGAAGGGCGGGAAATCAAATTAAAATAAAATAAAATAAAATAAAATAGATGTCTGGATTTACTGGTTGGAGGATTCTGGGGATTGAAGTCCACAACTCTTTAAATTGCTGAGTTGGCAAACACTGTTCTAGTGCAACAATAAGTAAACAGGTGCTTCCAGAAATTTTGAATGTCAGTTTCCAACAGATGCAGCCAGTATCTTCAAAGAAAGGACTGTGGGATCTAAACTTCATATCTTTTAGAAGGGATTAATGTGTATGTACAGAGGAAGTATACATAAAATTATCCTATTATCAGGCAGCAGATTTTGATTACTGTTGAGAGAAATAAGCATCTATTTAGAAATCAGATCTCTTGGCTGGTTCTTAACAATTCTGCTTCACCATGCAAGGGATTTATTTCTACAGGATGCTAATGGATATTCCTTCAATGCGATCTCAATGGTAAATAAAGACCATAGGATAAGGATAACTTTCCCAGAAATGAAACTGGATTCAATTGTGGCTTCCACTGTGTGGTAATCCACAGGAAATGCCTCTACCCAAACCTGAAAGAAAAGTAATCAAGTAAAAATCAGAAGTCTGGTAATACATGTTTAGATTAATATTAATAACATTCGTTAATCTGAAAAGGTGCTACCTAATTTGGGGCTACTGTCGTTTTTCTCTTGCAGTTTCTACATTATCAAGTGGACTGTCCCATGTTATTTATACATATGCCAAATATGGCTGAATATCCATGAGTTCCTCTGTTTAATAAGGAACTAAACATTGTACCTTTCACTGCCAGAAACAAGTATTTCCCATGAATGATGTACTACTACAAAATACACAGATACAATATCTGTGGTACCTCGCTCAATAGGAGTAACTGTGAGATGGATCTTGGAGTCCTAGTGGACAACCATTTAAATATGAGCCAGCAGTGTGCAGCAGCTGCCAAAAAAAGCCAACACAGTTATAGGCTGCATAAACAGAGGGATAGAATCTAGATCACGTGAAGTGTTAATACCACTTTATAATGCCTTGGTAAGGCCATACTTGGAATACAGCATCCAGTTTTGGTTGCCATGATGTAAAAAAGATGTGGAGACTTTAGAAAGAGTGCAGGGAAGAGAAACAAAGAGAATAGGGGACTGGAGGCTAAACCATATGAAGAACAGTTGCAGGAACTGGGTATGTCTAGGCTAATGAAAAGAAGGATCAGGAGTAACATGATAGCAGTGTTCCAATATCTCAGGGGCTGCCACAAAGAAGATGGAGTCAAGCTATTGTCCATAGCACCTGAGGCTAGGACAAGAAGCAATGGATGGAAACTAATCAAGGAGAGAAGCAACCAAGAACTAAGGATAAATTTCCTGACAGAACAATGAATCAGTGGAAGTTGTGAATACTCCAACACTGGAAGTTTTTGAGACGATGTTGCATAATCATTTGTCTGAAATGGGGTAGGGTTTCAATACAATACAATAATACAATAGCAGAGTTGGAAGGGACCTTGGAGGTCATCTAGTCCAACTCCCTGCCTAGGCCTTGTTTCGTGCCTTGACAGGGAATTGGACTATAAGACTTCCAAGGTCCCTTCTAACTCTGTCATTCTGTATTTACTATGCATTATAATTTATATAAATCATTATCACCAAGCTCAACAGAACAATATATAATTAATTGTTTTTCTTGCTCATTGGATGGAGAAGGTCATGGAATTTCACCCCAACTCATCCTATTTCTTCTTTTCAGTCCTCAATAGGTTTGTCTCTCTATTCCTTTATAGAGAAAAAAGTTAGAAAGCTTTATCTCCTTCTGATTTAGAGATATGATCTAAGATGCTTTACATAGAGATAAAAGTACATTCCAACCACAGCATTCCCTACGTATATCAAACTATTCACTGTCATAAAAAGGTAAGTATACACTGACACAATTCATCCTTGACAAACCCATGTCAATTCTTGTTAACGGCAGCCTTGTCATCTAAATGCTCACAAATATTGTATTTTGACAGTCTGTCCTGGTATTTTGCCTAATCTAGATATTACTCAACTGATTTGTATTTCCAAGATCCTCCCTGTTCTGTTCCCTTCTCACCCAGAATCCCTCCAGACAAATGTCCAACAGGGCACTATTTCTCTTGCCACCCATTGAGATCTCAGTAATAAACAGGTCTGCAGGTTCACCAACCATCTTACCATGAATAGATACAGCCTTATTAAACATAGGTCTGGAGTTTACCAGCAGCAACAATTTGCTTGGGATCAGCCAAAGAAATAGCTGTTTAATCTTTCTAGCCAAATCATTGTATTTTGCCTCAAGCTAAAACATCTAGCACTAGGTCTGTTTGTAATAATAAAAATTCTCTCTCACTCCCCCACCTCCTTTTTCTTCCTTTCTTCTCTCTCCAGAAAAAAAGAGTACTGATAAAAGCTCCCCCCTTTATTATACTAAATCTATCTTATAGACATTACATCATAATTATCTTCACAGTTGAGCAGCTATGCAGACACCCTTTTTGTAGATATTTTAATGAATTATTCACAAGCGTGCCAAAAGGGCCCTATATTTGGGAGGTATGTGCATACACGTGCGCGCGCGCGCACACACACACACACGGACAAAATGTCTAATCTTGTAACCCGCTTGGCAAAAGTTAGGAAATAAAGAACAAATACCTACAGTACATATGTCCAGTCCACAGTGCTTCTTCCTCTTATCAAAAACAAACAGTTCAGAAGGTCCTGAAACTCATTTAGTTGGAACAGACAACATCTGAAGGAGGTTTTAGAAGCAGACTAAGAGGTAGAAACTGCAGAAATGCTAAGGTCCGTTGAGTGATAGAGTAACAGAATAATAATTTCTGTGGGGAATCTATCATCACTTTGAATGCTCACTAAGCCACTGGTCATAAGTTGCAGACTACCTGTACCCTCAACACTAACTAGCTATATTTGACCAGGATTTCAGGCAACATTCTCTCTGGGAATTTTTGAATTTGAGCTAAGTGCTCTAGCACTGAACTGAAGTTACATTGGTTCATTTCTGGTATGGAGAAAAAGTTGGAAGCCATTAGAACAGCTTATTATGTCAGAATATTCTGATATTCCCCTATTAGTAGCTGTTTCGTGTTTCTAACAGCTTTGAGAAGATATACTGGTTAATTGCATTTAGGGAGAAAACCTCTTGGGGGTTTTTCATGATCAAATCTATCCTGCATTTAAATCAACTATCCTTGCACATCATTACCCATAACTGACTTTACAAGCAATAACAGAGCCATGATGCTAGCATAGAAATCCTGCAATAAGCCCAGATATATTTTTCCCTTACATTTAAACCTTTAGCATCATCACAAGTCTCAATAATTTTGCACACAAGATTAGAGACACTTTCACATGCTCTTACTCCAATATGGTTTATGCCAACATCTGCCAGCAATGCCCTTCTCAATTCTGTCTTGGACAAACAGGCCAAAGTTCGTAAAAAGAAAACAAAAGTTATGGATGCAAAGTTGATATTGTCTCAAAACAAGGATAAAGTAGTAGAGTATCAAAACATTTAAATCCCCTTGGACACTTCACTACATATCTCAAGTAGCTTTTCTGAAATAAAGACACTTTACTTTAGTTTCTCTTCAGATCGTATGACTCTTTCACCTTTTACTAATGCCTATATATTTTAAAGAAATGTGCTAATCTGAAAAGGTGCTACCAGACTCAATTGGATTTTTTGCCTATTGTAGATTAATACAGCTCTCCTTCTACCATACCTATTCTATATTCCATGTGGTATTAGGCTTGAACATAAAACCGTGTTTACCCATGAACATTAAATGAAAAAAACTTAAATTAAAAAAAAGATTTATTTTTGTTTATTTTTTCATATTTTTGTATTGCCCATCTTCCTCAAATAGAGACTCTTGATGATGTACAATGAAATGTTAAAATATAAAATATAAATATAAAGCAGTATCTATAAATGTTTTAAAGATTTTTTAAAAAATAAGAGGAGGATTTGATTATTTCACCATGCTATCGGATTGGGTTATCTGTCAGGTTCAAGAACCATTTCTTAGAGCTTTCTAGAATCCAGCTAGATACGTACATTAGCTTTGTAAGTGAGAATTGAGTGAATTCAGTCTTTGCCTCTATGAAGGTGAATTTACTAGGACAGCCCAATCTTTATAAGTAAACAGTTTATTCATAAGAGAAGCAAAACATGATGGGATAACATGTGACGTCTGGATATGGGCCAGCAAATGAAGGACTGAGGCTGAATATGGCTGGATCCAACCAAGAACTATGGAGAAAAACAACTTAGTATAAAACCTGTCAGTGCATCTCTACGGTGAAGAAAATGTTATTTGTTTATTCAATCTTTATGTCACCCAACTCAATATTGAAGTGACTCTGGGAGGCTGTTGGATCAGAAAGTTGCAGATTGTACCATCCCGAGTTTCCCATTTCTAGTCACATGACACAGTCTATCTTCTGCTTCCTAGTGTGTATATATAGAAACAATTATGCAAAGATGAAACACAAGGCAAGAGCACAAACACCCATATTCAAGATGTAACATGTTATTCTAATGCACAGAAAAAAAATTGCAGCTGCTTTCCTTGGCCACTGCTGGTATAGGGTTGGGGAGAATTCCAGGCGCTGTGCATATGCTCCCTTCTATGTTCATTAATTCCTGTAACATAATGAACAATAAGGATATCAGACATGCAAAAAAGGGAGAAAAAGAGAAAGGAGGAGGAGAGAAAAGAACAAAGGAAATAAGCTGAGAAATGAAAAAAATTGTCCGTCTCTCTCTCTCTCCCCCTCCCTCCCTCCCTCCCTCCCTCCCTCCCTCTCTCTCTCTCTCTCTCTCCCTTTCCCCCCCTCTCCCCCCCCCCCTCACATTTAGAAACTATCAATTTTCCTCACAAAGGGATCCTTCTTATCAGCTGCTGTTGTGAGGTATTGGTATTCTTTCAAACTCACAGGAAGTGGTTTAGTATGCCTATCTGTTTACATGCCTCTCAGTTTTTTTCCTTTGGATTTTACAAGCCAGACTCGCTTCATTCAGGCACCTGCTTGCCAGCTTCCTAGAAAAAGCTTTTGTGGAGATGGAAACAGCTTTTATTCCCAGAAAGAACACTTTTCTTTGCAGAGTGGCAAATCTTCTGTACTGCTAAGGATGGCAAATTCAACCCCACCTTGTTTTTTCCTGTGTGGCTCTTAATGCTTTCTTTCTTTTTTAAAGTTAAAATCAGCCATGCTACTGGAGGAAGAAGAGTTTTACTTTTCCACCCAACTGACCTGCTGAGTTTTATTATCCTCATACTCCAGCTAGCTGCCTTCTTGCAAATCGAAAGGAAGGCATCTCATTAAGCCAATTAAAGAGAAGTAAATAGTAATGATATACTATTTATTATACTATGGCATAATTAGAGTAGTGTATCAGAAATTACCCATCCCCATCAGCATGAAAAGGTTGCCTAATAAAAAAGCAAGCACGCACTTAACCAGTAACACCTCAGTCCCAGGTTTTCTGCGTCAAAGGTTTGAACTGAGGAGACTCCAAAGCACATTATCATCGCAGCCACTGTCATCAGGACTTTCTGAACCTTTATCAGATATCACAGCAACAGCTGCCCTTGCGACAGAGCAAACGGCCGTGGGCTAAAAGAGACATCTGCTTGCTTACAATCTTAGATCAAATGACAAATGGTAAACAGGAATCCCAGTAGTTAGCAAGGTCAGAGGGTCTCCTAAATGCTACAGGCTGCTGTAGGCCCCAAAGAGTTCTTCTGTTGGGGCACCAAAAGGAAAATAGCTGCCACTATAGCAATTAACATTAGTGTCAACTACCTTTATGCTGGCTATAATTAAATAGAGTTTGAAAATGAAAAGCATACTGTACAGATGTTCTCAGGTACAGAGTTTTCACAGACAACAATTTCCATAAAAAATGTAATAAGCCATAATCTTTTACAGATAAAAGCGTGCCCTGCCTTCACTAAATATAAGCCGCTGTACTCACAATAGCTGTTGCAATCCTTCTCGCATGATTTTGATGAAACCAAATAATAATAAACTCCAAACAATGGAACAAAATAAGGACTGTTCTGAAATGTATGAACCATGATAAAAATCCATTCCATAAAGTCCTCATTAATGAAATCTTACTTGGGTTCATCGTTTTAATTTTTTTTAAAAATAACTTCACCTGTTCCTTGTTTCCAGTTTCCTGAATCCATGTCATTTTAAATGCAATTTTTCTAACATAAATTTCACTTTTCCTCTCTTTCAGTTACTTGACCTGATGCATATATTTTATGGTTCATTTAGTTAAATTTAATGTAACCCTTTTGATTGATGCTTTTCTTTTTTTAAAAACAAATATCCCTAATATATGAATATGTACATTCTTTTGGATGCAATTTTTCATAAATAGATCCTGGTTTCGAGTAGATTTTTAGGTGGAAAATGATGGATGGACACTACTGAGTTTTAGTCTTTTTAAATGTCCTTCTGTAATGGAGTCCATTCTGATGGATTGTAGATTTGTTTTAATTACTTATTAAGAAGTAATAGATGGCATTAAATCACTTGGTCCTTCTTTCATTCTAATTTTAAAATTCTAATTTTATGTCACAAAATTCCATAAGAATGAAGTATACTTAAGGAGAAAAAGGAAGTGCAGAGACAAATGAAGAAGCCCTTCAGATGCTTTATCAAAAATTAAGTATCGTCCTACAAAATTACAACTTGGCAGAACTTCTGATATTTTCTTATGGCTAATGAATTCATTAAACTAGGCATCAATTCCAATTAATGATTTTATGACAACTTGTTGTACCTAAACTTAAAAGCCAAACCAAGATTCCTGTTTGTTGATATTCCAAGACTCAATCCATTGCTGGGTCAACTATTAAGCTATGTGCTTCAGTAAAAATGGAAGATGGATTTTTGGAAAAGCCTGTATGCAATGCAATGTAAGGAATTAGATCAATGGAATTCAAAGAATGTTTCAGTTTCCTTTAGGAATACAACATACACACACACACACAAACTGGCACTTACATCTGTTTTCTGGCAAAAAACACCCAATGGAACAATGAGTTCGCTTAATTATCATCATGATCACTTAACAACCACCATAAAAACAATTGTAAAATCAGGTCAGTCATGTGAGGCTCCATTAAATAACTGGCATGACTTGTGACTGTAATTCCAGCCCAATTATAGTTATAAGTTGAAAACTACCTGCAATGACCTAGTCAATCATCTCAGATGGTGTAAGTGCCCAAAAGAATGTTACGCTGCATTTCCTCCTCCTCTTTATATTTATATATCTCCACTTAAAATATTTACAGCTAACCTACTGCATGCTGGGATTTAGATTGTGTGTACATCCCAACTCATGAGGAAGTGATGACAAATTCTCTGGCTGAGTCAGAATGTTTTTCCCAATAAGAAAAACAGCCTGACTTTCATCTAAATGCATTTCTGCTCCAGAATCACACAGTTGCAGAAGTTACTGGGTCTGACTGATCAGGAATCATTTCTCTGTCTTCATATTCTTTGCAAAAAAAGAATAAAAAGTTCAAGTTGTAATGAGATTTATGGGTTATTAAGATGTGAAAATGCATAATTATATCAAGTCTTTCTCAGTTATATCTAACCAAGTCCAATAAGGATGTAATCTCATTAGACTCAAATTTACTCTGTGCTATATTTCTAATATTTGTAAAACATTGTTGCCTGGTGATTAAGGGAATGGCATAAAGACATTAAAAATCTGCAAGTAGGCAGTTCGCTACTATATGAACAGCATGAGTACTTGAGAAAAAAATGTATCCAAGAAATTATATGATCCTGTCTCTGCAGGAAATACAAGGCAGAGTGCTTGGGATCGATTCCACATCCATTACAATTATACAAACCTGATATGGAATCATATATGTCCGATATTGCGAAATAGATATTTGAGTCTATCCCCAAATGTAAGAGGCATCCCAAAACATATAAACAGAAAGGGTTTAATAGAATAACATCTTGAAAAAAACAGATTAAACAACACGAGCAGGATTGCTTTATGTCATTCCTTACCATTAAAATGATAGGACTGCAAGAAAAAGAGAGAAAAACAATTCACAGCAGATGGCAAGTCTTCTTAAGCAAATTAATGGATCATACATCTTTGAAAAATAAAGCACTGGATTTATTTGACATGCTCTGTAATTACATTGGACATTTTGCTTTTGGTAAATTTTAAAGGACAAATTAACAATATGGCTTTTTTGCCTATGTTCTCAATGTATTTTTAAGCTTGTAATTAAAATGGTAAATTATATTAGTGCAGAAAATTAGAAGATTTAATATAATTGAGATATTATGATCATTTGACCTGGATTGTTATTAGATTAAAAATATCTTCCTCCTGAACATTGGATATATAATACAAATAAATATGCATACATTTCCAAAGTGTGATATGGGAATAAATGATATAGAATGGGATAATCTAGATGTCAACTGTGACTTTTCAGTGTGATTATAAGTAACTGAAGGGGCACATAAGACAAACATAGCTGGAAGTTTCAAAAGACATTCAAGCATAACATTTAGTATTAAAAACACTAACACTGACCAGATAAACTCAGTGTGATAATCTATCAAGCACAGTTCCGAAGTCACAGAGACTGGGTGTATTTATTTGTATGTGTTTGTTTGTTAAAAAATTCAAATAGCCACCCATTTAATGAAAGTATCTTAATGAACGTAAGTATCTTAGTTGGGATGAAATTGGGAGGAAGAGCCAGATTGAAATTTCCTAAGTAGGACACATTTTGTCCTATTTTTAACTTCCTGGTCTTGGTGTAAATGATCACTCTGTTCACATTCACACAATCCCCCAGACATGGTTGATATAAGCTGGGCATTTCATGCTGGGAAGCCAAACGTTGTAGACTGTTGTAAAAGCAGGGCATTGGGCTGAGCCATTGAAGCTTAATCTTGAGTAGGGGATTCTGCAAACCAATTTTAGTCTAGTGAAAAGAAGGACTAGGGTGACATGACAGAAATATTGCAATATCAAAGAGGCTGAAGAAGAGGAGGTCAACCTATTGTTAAAAGCACCAGAAGGCAGGATAAGAAACAATGAATGGAAACCAACCAATGAGAGAAGCAACCTAGAACTAAGGAGAAATTTCCTGATAGTGAGAACAAGTAATCAGTAGAACAGCTTGCCTTCAAAAGTTGTGAATGCTTCATCACTGCATATTTTAAAGAATAGACTGGACAGCTATTTGTTTGAAATGGTAAAGGATCTCCTGCTTGAGCAGGGAATTGGACTAGAAGACCTCCAAGGACCTTTCTAACTATTATTCTGTGAAACACAACTATAATAACAGATTCACAGCATTGATTTATTAATAATCCCCAAAGATATACTGATAGAACTCACATTAATGGCTTCCAGAATTCTGTATGATAAGGGTCAATCTAGTCAGTAGCTCTTACAAAATATATTGACACCATGGTTTTGGGGTGGAATACCATCTGTACGCTGACGATACTCAGCTGTACATATCCACCCCAAACCACCCCAACGATGCCGTCGAGGTGCTGTCCCGGTGTCTGGATGCCGTACGGGGCTGGATGGGTAGCAACAAACTCAAGCTCAACCCGTCCAAGACCGAGTGGCTGTGGTTTCCGGCACCCCGGTACAGCCAGGTAAGTCCAACACTGGCCATCGGGGGCAAACATCTAGCCCCCGTGGAGAGGGCGCGCAACTTGGGTGTCCTCCTGGATTCTCGGCTGACCATGGAGGACCATGTGATGGCCGTGACCAGGGGGGCGTTTTATCAGGTACGCCTGATATGCCAGTTGCGCCCCTTACTGGACCGGGGAGCCCTTCGCACAGTCACTCAGGCATTAGTGACATCCCGGCTGGACTACTGCAATGCTCTCTACATGGGGCTCCCCTTGAGGTGCACTCAAAGGTTGCAGTTAGTCCAGAATGCGGCCGCGCGGGTGATTATGGGTGCTTCAAGGCAATCCCACATAACACCTCTCCTGCGCGAGCTGCACTGGCTACCTGTGGCCTTTCGGGTGCGCTTCAAGGTGCTGATGACCATCTTCAAAGCGCTCCATGGCTCGGGGCCTAGCTATATACGCGACCGCCTCCTGCCCCATACATCCCTTCGACCGATCCGCTCCCACAGAGAGGGCCTTCTCCGGGTACCGTCGGCCGGGCAATGCCGGTTGGCGACGCCCAGGGGAAGAGCCTTCTCTGTGGCGGGCCCAGCCCTCTGGAACGAACTACCCCCGATCTACGCATCATCGGGGACCTCCGCCTTTTCCGTCAACGTCTTAAAACTTATTTATTCCAACAAGCCAGCCTAGCATAACCCCCGTTTCTGACTTGTATAGGGAAAATTTTAAATTGTAGAGTTTTATTAGTTTTAGCACAGGAATAGTTTAATAGTTTTAAATAATTATTATTTTGGTACTTTTGTATGGTTTTAATAACGCCAGTGCGCCGCCCTGGGTCCTTTTTTAGGAGAAGGGCGGGGTATAAATTTAAATAAATAAATAAATAATAATATGAACATTTCCAGATTTAGGCCCCTTACCTTCACTAAAAAGCATCCAGCAGTATGTATTACATATAATAATGCACATCATGTTGTCATCTCAAAATATTTCATGATAGACATCACTTGCTCATCTACCCCAAACCACCCCAACGATGCCGTAGCGGTGATGTGCCAGTGCCTGGAAGTCGTGCAGGCCTGGCTGGGAAGTAATGGACTCAGGCTCAACCCGACCAAGACCGAGTGGCTGTGGTTTCCGGCTGCCCGATTCAACCAGCTGATTCCATCGCTGGCCATAGGGGGCGAACATCTTGCCCCTGTGGATGGGGCGCGCAACTTGGGTGTCCTCCTGGATACCCGGCTGTCCATGGAAGATCAAGGAGGGCGTGGCCAGGAGGGCGTTTTACCAGGTTCGCCTGGTACGCCAGTTGTGCCCCCTATTGGATCGGGATGCCCTTCACACAGTCACTCATGCTCTTGTGACATCCCGACTGGACTATTGTAACTCTCTCTACATGGGGCTCCCCTTGAGGTGCACCCGGAGACTTCAGCTGGTCCAGAATGCAGCCGCGCGAGCAATAATGGGAACCTCAAGGTTTACCCATGTAACACCTCTCTTGCGCGAGCTGCACTGGCTGCCTGTCGTCTTCCGGGTGCGCTTCAACGTGCTAGTTGTCATCTTCAAAGCGCTCCATGGCTCGGGACCTAGATATCTGCAGGATCGGATCCTGCCCCATACATCCTCACGGCTGATTCGCTCCCACAGAAAGGGACTTCTCCGGGTGCCATCCACTAGACTATGTCAGCGGGCGATGCTCAGGGGAAGGGCTTTCTCTGTGGCAGGCCCAGCCCTCTGGAACGACCTTCCCCCCGACATTAGAACAACTACGGACCTCCGCTCCTTCCGTCAGAAATTAAAAACTCATTTTTTCTGCTTGGCCGGCCTAGGTTAGTCTCTACCCAGGGATTAGGGATTGTTAATTTTAAATGGGAATTTTAGTGCAGGGATAGTTAAATTTAATTTGTTTTTAGTGTATTTATGTATATTTTTTATGCTGTTTTAATTTTCTCCCTGTACACCGCTCCGAGTCCCCTAGGGGAGAGGACGCGGTTATACAAATAAATATTCGTATTCGTATACTATGTTGTATTATCTCTAGGATAATAGAGATCAGTGGCCTAGATGTCAAATTTTAGTAGTTTCTACAAGGTGCCTTTTTTGTGAATGAAGTTTTCCATAACTACATTCTGGATGTTTTCAAACAGGAAGATTAGAACCATCACATCCCCAATGAACTGCTGAGATATCCAAGAGAACAAACAGAATGAAATTCCCCAGTGTTCACACTGCACCCTTAGAGCCACAACATTCTCAGTCCCATATCACAGCTGAAAGCCTGCATAGAAAGAGATATTATCTTGGGGGAAACGATTTTAGAATTGCCTTCAGAAAAAAAAAAATAGTGAAGATGATGATACTGTTCCTCCCCAAGGAAGTGTCTATGTATTCATCCTAAAATTTACTTCTCCGTTGTTTTATCTAAGAAAAAAGAAGTGTTTTTCCTTCCTCTTCTCCTTTTTCAAAAGTGATCTTAAGACATTTATGTCATCTTAAATCCTTTTAAGATGAGTTGCCTAAGTCTTACAGTTAGCTTCATCCCATTCTCATTAACATAGCAACATATTCCTAAATCTTGAGTATATTGTTCCAATAACTTTCCTGACATTCAAATAACCCAGACAATGATTCAGTCAACAGTTTATATAGCTTAGATACTCTGCCCTTTCACTCTATGGATTTAGGACTTGAAAGATTTATCTCTTCCAATTATTCTTTCATATCAGCTATTGATATATGCTATTTCCCATGACTAATCTTTCAAAAACAAGGTAATAAACTGTAGGAATAGATATCCCAAAATAATTTTATTTCTTTCTCATTTTATTTGCCACCAAAAGATGTAGTATTTTCCATACCAAAGTTAACTTAGATTTGGGTGGTTTTGCTTTCTAATTTCAACAAGTGTACCGAAATAAAACTAATCACCATACAAAATAATAAGACTGATGGCCCATGAAATCTATTCTTAAGTAGACGTCTAGTTTAAATACCAGTGGTATTTACAAATTCCAGGGAAACAGTCAAATAACAGAAAATATCAGTATAAACTGTATGACTCATTTGATACTTGTTCTGTCCTCTTGGGTATATTGAAAAAAAGAATTAGATACAGCTCACAGCAAAAGAAGGATATGTTTCTTAATAATATTAAAGTAAGCTTCTCAAGGGCATCAATGAAAAAAGATGCCTCAATCCCTAGAAGAATGCATTTTCACCTATCAGGACAATGGGATGTGTGAATCATCTAGATCAGTCATTATTCTGATAGTTGCAATACCAAAAAGTGTGTATCTTGCATATTGTGATGCATATGTTAGTTCACTAAAGCTTTGCAAAGTGTTGGAACAAGATGCTTTACAATGTAGCTTCAAACGATTGAGGCAGCTGCTTCAAAAGCTATTCCCATCTGCCTCTGGATTCAGGTGGATGCATAACCAATTCACTTTGTTTTGCAAAAGCACCTGGGAAAATCTAAAACAGACACGGGAGCCTTGCCAGAGAAGCAACCATGTTAACAATGCAAAGAGGGGTGTTTTATTCACAATCCTCACTCCCCATTCTGAAACACATTGCTTGTATGTTCTCCACAGCCCTAATGTAATTCTACTCATATATTTTCTTCTTTCTGCTGGTGAACTTCCCAGCACGGAAGACATGAATTCACTGTAGTGATAAACATTTTTTGCATGTAGGTCTGTGTTTCCTGCATTTCTAGCAGTGGTGGGTTCAGTAGTAGCCAGGAGCAGCAGCCACCATACGGGTATGGTGGCTCATTTGGCCCGCCTGCCCGCCCACCCGCGTTCCATAGCTGTTTATAATGCAACTGGCCAATTGCACACGCACACAGCGTGCTGTGCCTGCATGACCTCCGACAAGCAGCTGGGTGTCGCAGGGCAGTGGCGTGTGCATGCATGTGCAGTACATATGCAAGACTAGGACACCTAGCCCCGTGTGCAGCATACCAGTTGCGACAGGATCCGGAACCCATCACTGATTTCTAGGTTAGGTCAGAAGAATTAATTTTGAAACCCAATGAAACCAACTAAAGTGGAGTATTTTGGATTCAAGAGTGTTTTTAAAGCCTTGAGCCGAAATCCCAAAATTTCAATAAAATCAGGTCAATGCAGTTGATGTATTCAATATTTTCTCTTTCTGGCACATTAAAATTGCAATTGGGTGACCACTTTTAGAGGTCCTTTGGGGCTTCACTTAAGACTTTAAAGGGAGGACAGAGAGTCCTAGGCAGAAATTACAAACTGCACGCTTGGGGTAGAAAATATTCAGTAGACAGTCCATTGCTCTGATTTAATATAAGACAGCTTCTTATGATCTCTCTTTTTTCCTCCTTTTTTCCTGTCAGCCCACTTATCACATAATTGCTTTTTATTCTTGCAATTGTATTTAGTCCTTGGCCTGTGTTAAATTATATTTGCAACTTTATAAATGAAGGTGAAATCATTATGACATATAACCCACTCCCTGAGAATTGTCTCTGTTTCATAGTTTATGGCTTTAATAAATGGCTTAATTCTACAAAAACTATTGTACCAAAAAAAGTTTGGGAGACTGAAAAAGGCATTATTCATAAACCTCAAAGACCTAGTTCCTGGTTTACTTAGTCTTTTTCCGTAGCTCTCTCTTTTTTCTTTCTCGTGGATCTGTAAATGGAGAACTAAGAATGATGCAATTGCAATGTAATTAAAATAATTTTGCCGTTTCCAGATGTTTTAAAAACATGTTGAAGGATACATTTAATCAGCTTTTCCTCTAGTTCTTTTTTAAAAAGTGAATACTTCTGGCTTTTGAAACCAATATTTATTGGTCTTTGAAATGTTCCTGGCTTGAATTGAATGGAAGTTGAACTGTATAGGTCATTTGGTGCAACACTTCTGTTAATGCTTCTTTTCACTTGTTTGGCAGTCCTAATGGGTCATTTCTTTTCAAGTGGCACATATTCCATCCTTTTCGTCTTATTTCATTTATCCTAAATCTTTTCAATCCCCCTCTGATCCCTCCAAAACTCAAGCTCAAAATTAAGGGATTATGTACAATAATATGTATACACAAATACAATTTCCTGGCAGCTATCTTATCAATATCCTATTTGCCTTATAGCTACTGGGTTTTTTTTCCACCTCACTTACATGCTGCTTTGTTATTTTATATGGCACCTGAAATCACCCCAAGAGGACTGGCTATGAATGGGTCTCTGTTGATTTTTATAATATGTAAAATATGTAATATGTAAGTGTAATATGAAAAGCATTTAGAGTAAAGGCAGACTGACAGTGTCATATATTATTTTACCTAGTGTTCTTGAATTTTTAAAAGCAACAGTGAATACTCAATAGAATTTAAGTGTTAAGATGCAATAAATGTTCTGCTGTAAAATGATGTATATGTTACAGGCTAACGATATTTAAAAATATGAGCAATGGATCTTGATATGTCAGACAGTAATATTAGTATTACTTACAAGAATCCAATACCTAACAGCGCCATTGCTAAAAATATCAATAAATCTACAATCTATTTAAAGGACATTTTCCAAAATTTATTTTGGTAATGGGTAACATTTAAAATTAGCTATCTCAGAAATATCAGGTGAAACATATAACATGTTGATGTGAGGAACCAAGCTTCTCTTCTTATTTTTTCAATTATTCGTACAAAATGGTGAGAAAAGATAGGAGTGGAAAAGGGTTTGAACTGGGAACATTTCTACAAAAAATCTTATTGAAGACGCAGATTATATCTGGGTTATCAAACTCAATTCCCTTGAGGGGTGTATCAGGATTGTGTTTGACCTTGGGAGACCAGGGTGGGTGTGGCCAAGGGGGGGTGCATGACCAGCTCGACGTCATTCATACCGGGGGCACCTGCGGTGGCCCAAGTGCTCAGCCAGTGAAAATGGGCTCCCAAAAATAGGCTCCTGCAACGGCTTGCTACAACCCTGTGCCAGTGAAAATGGAGCTTGAGCGGGCCACACAACCCTCCCAAGCTCTGTTTTTGCTGGCTGAGGCACTACGGACCGTTTCGTTGCTGTTTTCAGGGCAGCCCCATAGCCAGATCTAAGCACCCCACAGGCCAGATCTGGCCCCTAGACCTTGAGTTTGACATCCCTGAATTATATTTTCAAGTGTATGGGTTGCATGTGTGTGTTTTGCGATTGTGTTGTCTGTTTTCATATGCAGAGAGACAGAAAAATAATGCTTAAACCCACATATGCAGAGCATTGCAGTGCTATCCTCACTCTATTGTTTACCTCTAATGTCAGATGATATATTAATCTTTTAGAAAGCAGTAGAGTACAACCACATTTCATAGGTTTCCCCTTTAAACTATCTCCCTACTTCCCACATATAAGCACATATGTGTACAAACAGATATGCAGGTCTGGATCCATGATACATATTGTGCTCTGTGTGTCCCGGTCTGCTTTGAAACTTGTTCTTTTCCTTTGGATTTATTCCATCTCTGTTACTTTTGGTCTAAAAAATGGCCCGTCAGGATTTCAATATGTACTTTTTCCTCCAGTTCTTTGGCAGAGCATTTATGACCATCTGAAGATGTTGAATTGCAGAATAGTATTCTGTACATTGCCCATTCTGAAAGGGACCAGCCCTGTAGTTGGTGCCCATTGTCATCAGTAGGTCAATCATGTTTCAGCAACTGCAAAGCCCTGAAATGGAGTCTATAGTCATGTTCAGTTAAATTTGATCCACCAAATATTTTTATCTTCACACATCCAATTCTTGAGCTGTTCATAAAGCCAGAACACCTCCATTCTTTTCAATAGGAAAGAGAATTTGGGAAGTCAGCAATTGGTTTTTCTCTTATTATAGTGGCCAACCAGAATTTCAACAAAATCGTCAACATTAGCTCCTAGGACATTCCAGGCAAGGACCCATTGATTCCAATGGCAGATCATTTTTCTACTCCCCTTATCTCTTCAGAGTCTGTCAGAGTATGAATATTCATAGACTGGAATAGGTAACAGGTCAGCCAATGGGGACTGTTTGGAAACAGTACTTGCTGTATGAGCAAACAAGGAAACAGCAAGGAGCCTGGGTGTGGCTTAGCTCTATAGCTCTGAGTCTGCTGAACTCAAAAATAACTAGTCTGCTGCTCTGAACTGAAACTAAAACTGTTCTTTCCTCTGTCTGTATTTGTTTGTATTTACTACCACATTAGAAACCCCACTTTTAGTATTGTATATTTACTTCACGTATTATTATTGTATATAAAGAAGTTTTGAATCCTGCTGAATTGTCTGGATGTGTGTGCTACAAACTCTGACAGGGTCGCAGAAAAGGTAGCCTCCCTCTTTCTAATTCTAACTTTGGTCAGCAGAAAGCAATCTTGTATAAGAATAAATCTTCCCTGAATCAAGCCCTATAGATGCTGTACAACAATAGTTCTAATTTAAATTCAAGTTGAACTTAATTAAATTAATTAAAGTACGTTTTAGTGAGAAAACTCAAAACTCAATCCTTGGTAAGACATTTTTGCCTGGTATGATGGCATTTTTTTAATGTCATAAGCAGAATTTATCAAAAATATTGACATATTTATCAAAAATGTTTCATTTTTAAAGAATTATTTCTCTGTTATGTCCTATCAGTCTAATATTTCTAAACCATGTAAATCAATATTCAACCACATCAATCCATTTATTGCAAGGGTTTAGAAGTCAACATTGTACATCAATTATAAAATGTAATAGTCATATCATTCCTAAACAGCCATTATCTTGTACTTGAATTCTGTTTCAAAATAAATACTGCACAGCTTTGCACACCCTATCTCATTGCTAGATTTTTGAAAAGACTTCTATGACATAGTGTAAATGATTATCAAACCTAATTCACAATAATGGTTTTTTTTATGAATATTAATATAACCTTATTTAATTTTCTATAGCTGACCTCTGAATTTAATGTATTCAGTCTACAATATTAGTCATTACTACTGTGACACTGTTATTTCTTGTTCTAATTGTCTAATATTTAAAATACTCAACAATATATTAGTTTTATAAAGGCACTGATAGAGGTTTTTATCCTTTCTGAAAGTGTCTCACAGCAACCAATTATTTTGGAATAAATTGCTACAGTTAAACCAAGAAATAGAGGGACACTTCAAGTAGCTTTGAAATGATAGAATACTTCCATGGATCATAGATTCCTAATTTCTTTTCTCTTCTGTGTTTTAGCTTACTACATTATATTTAGTAATTATTTGTACTCTTGGGTTCTTGGAATAACAGAAGAAGAAAAATTGACTAAATAAACACTGATTGACTCCGGAATATCATTTTCTGGGCTTTTCATAAATTCACCCACTAATTCTGTACATACAGGCATAATTTCATAAAATCAACAACAGAAACAAATAAAAAATATCAGCTCTGCTCCTGCTGCCTTGACAAAAATAATGCTACTCAAAATTATATTTCTCAATTAGATCCTCCAAACAATCTCTTTCATCTCAAATAGGTTTCAGCCCTTATTATTTATAATATCAATAATGATCATAGTATGTATCACATTTACATCCAATTTTCTTCCAGGAGCTCAAGGCAATGGAAATAATACTTTTTTCTTGCAACATTATCATCATAACAGACCTTGCAAGGCATATTAGGCTGAAAAATAATAAATGGTTATTCTGAGTAAAGATTTAAACCTGACCATTACACTATCCATCAACTCACACTATGGCTTGGTCATAATGGTCTTTTTGTTTTGTAATACTTTAGGTAAGGAGTGTCCAACTTTGACAACTTTAAGACTTGTGGACTACATGGAAGTTGAAGTCCACAGATCTTAAAGTTGTTATGGTTGGAACCTCTACTTTAGATGATGGGATTGCATCTTTTTCTTTGCATTGTCCTTATAATTGGGAATATTCCATTTGTTAAGGGTAACTTCTCCTGCTCCATCTTTACCACCTTAAGAACTAAACATTCAAGTGTTTTTATTTCATCCCTTTAAGCTACTAGAATTTTAGCTAGCTTTCAGCTTTATATTATGATGCTTATAATCACTCTCATACTGTTTTATGCTATTGATGTAAAAGGAGTCAAAATAAGAGTGTGATTTTGCTTTCTCAATTCAGAGAGAAATGTGTATAAAATGGCAGTGGTAATAAAGCAATTGAACTCTATTTGTTTATTTCATTCTCAAAATGACAGTCTGTGACTAGTGCCATGGTGGGACGAATCTCATCCTTCGTGTGCTTGTATTTTGACATCTCACATAAGTAGGTAAATCATAATATTTGCATTAGCCATATTTCATCAATAGCCCATTTGGAATGTCCATGTTTCCCAGAATCTTCTGCCTGTCTTTCTCTCTGACCATTTCATTATTCACCTTTAAAGCGCTCCATGGCAAGGGACCTGGTTACTTGCAAGACTGCCTCCTGCCAAATACCTCCCACCGACCAGTCCGCTCCCACAGAGAGGGCCTCCTCAGGGTGCCGTCGGCCAGGCAATGCCGGCTGGCGACCCCTAGGGGGAGAGCCTTCTCTGTGGCAGCTCCTGCCCTCTGGAATGACCTACCCCCTGACCTACGCACAATCACGGACCTGCACCTCTTCCGTCGGGCCCTGAAAACCCACCTATTTCGTGCGGCTGGCCTGGTGTAGTTTTAAATTGTTCTTACCAGGGGTTTGTATTGGGATTTTAGAGCAGGCTTATTTGTTTAATATATTTTAGCCTATTTATTGTATTTCTTGTTTTTCTTGTTGATTATATTGCTGCATGTTCACCGCCCTGAGTCTCGCTAGGGAGAAGGGCAGTATACAAATGTGAATAAAAATAAATAAAATAAATAAATAAATGTTAGAAGTTGTTTGCCTCACTGCCATTCACATGCTGATTGGAGGGATGGTTTAAAACTCAACTTTCACTGTATACTCTCGATAATATAAAATAGTTTTCAAAATAAAGTTTGATGATATGTCAAATAAAAGACTATTAGGGGTTTAAGGAAAGGTTATTTCACACCAATGAGAAAAGAAAATAGATCTCATCTCCTTTTGGAGAAAGAAGCTAAATGGTGCCTCTAGTGGCTAAAAGTACTATACAGGTAGTCCCCAATTTACAACAGTTTGTTTAGTAGCCATTCAAAGTTACAATGGCAGTGAAAACTGCCTTATGACTATTTTTCACAGTTATGCTATGCTTTCCAGCATCCCTGTGATCATGTGAAAAACATTTAAATGCTTGGCAACTAGTTCATATTTATGACCATTGCTGTGTCCCAAGGTCATGCGATCCCATTTTGTCACCTTCTGATAAGCAATGGGTAATCCAGATTCACTTAACAACCAGGTAGCTAACTTATTAACTGCAGTGATTCCCTTAACAACTGTGGCAAGAAAGGTTGTAAAATGGGTCAAACTCTCTTAACAAATACCTCACTTAACAATAGAAAATGTGGGCTCCATTGTGGTCGTAAGTGAAGGACTACCTGTACAAGTTACTATAGCAAGGGTACTGAGATTTTTGATGGCCAGAGTTCCACTAAGTGTGGAGAAGCAGACTAGAATAGGCAAGGCAATAAAGCAACGTGCATAGTGCACATATTTGGAATGACAATTTTGGAGGGCTCTTGGCTTTGGAGAATTGTTTTCTTTTCTTTTTAACTCTGTTAAAGCTATTTTAGGGATCAAAAATGAAACCCATAGAAATATTTTAGGGCAAGAGCAGGAGTCAGAGGAACCCAGAAAACAGCGGAGAAAACACATGTAACTTGAATTATCCTTCCTATTATAGGGAGGGAAAGACAGAGAAGGAGGGAGGGAGAGAGATAGAGAGGGAGGGAGAGGGAGAGACAGACAGATGGAGAGAGAGAACTTTTTGCAATCTTCTGATAAGCAAAGGGTAATCAAGATTCGTGTGTGTGGGGGGGTGTCTGAATGTGTCTTTTTATATTATTATGTAAACATCTGTGTATATGTACATGCATTCATACCCACACAATACTGTTGTGTCCTGGTATAGTTTATTATGTATGTTTATATATGTATGTACATACTGATTCATAGACAGAGGGTTATGTTCGGTAATCCATTTGAGAAAACCATCCATACAAGAAAAATGTTTTAAAATGCAAGATCTTCCCCTGCATTTTCCCTGCATTTCTGTACAAAGGACACATAATAATTTAAAACTATAAGAAATGCAGATCATTTGTGGAATACATGATATGTCCAATGCTTCTTTTCCAGGAAAACTTCTCTGGCTCTTTCAGTTTTTGGAGTAATGCCAGTTTCCATACAGTAAAATAAATCCTGCTGGGCCTCTATCCTATCAGTAACTGAACAGATCATTTTCTTCGCAGAAAACTCATTTGCACAGTATTGAAATTTAAGGTAGGAAGAACTCTGGAAGCTATGAGGTCCAGCTGAAAAGTGTAAACTAATGAAGTATTTTGAAGAAGTTTTCCTCATATTTAACATGAAGCAGCAAGTAGAAAAAGCAAGGGAAGGTATAGTGACTTTGGGGTTAGAGGAAGGGGATGAAGCCCAAATGGAAGACTTTATGCTCTTAAAATGGGGAGTCAAAAAGTTCTTTGAAAAGATAATTAGATTAGTTTCTGCCCCATGGGAAAGATCAAAGGTTGTGCCAAAAATAGAATGGGTCAAAGAAGTCAAAGTTGTTCTTCATTTAAATGATTAAAGCTGGTTTAAAAATAAAAGTCTCCAGCACAGCTCAAAATTCATGGAACTAAGCCTGAGATGACAAGGAAAGGAAAACTGAGGCCTTCTGTGCCAGCAACAACATTTGTTGGAAATAAAGAAATACTTTTTTAAAAAAAAATCATTTTCTTAGGTGCAGGAACCATGTGAATATGTGATAGATAAGACAAATGTAGGATGCCAATAATGGAAAAATTGGAAAAGTCTGATGTTCTGTTCCTGAAAAGGTATCATTGCTCTCTTAAGCCATTCAGAGAACAACAAACAGGAATAGAATAGAATAGAATAGAATAGAATAGAATAGAATAGAATAGAATAGAATAGAATAGAATAGAATAGAATTCTTTGTTGACCAAGTGTGATTGGACACACAAGGAATTTATCTTTGGTGCCTATGCTCTCAGTGTACATAAGGAGAATAAAAATGCATTCATCAAGAATAAAAAGATACACCACTTGATCATAGTCAAGGTTACTAATAAGCTATCAAATTATACTAGGAAACAATAAAAACAATATAAATTGAAAGATACAAGCAACATAGTCATAAGTGAGAAGAGATAGATACTAGGAAGGAAGAGAAGAATACGGTAATAGTAATACATTCTTGGTAAATTATTGACAGTGTTGTGGGAATTAGTTGTTAAGCAGAGTGATGGCATTTGGGGAAAAATTGTCCTTGTGTCTAGTTGTTCTGGTATGCAGTGCCCTATAGCATTGTTTTGAGGGTAGAAGTTGAAACAATACAATACAATACAATACAATACAATAGCAGAGTTGGAAGGGACCTTGGAGGTCTTCTAGTCCAACCCTCTGCCTAGGCAGGAAACCCTACACCACTTCCGACAAATGGCTATCCAGCATCTTCTTAAAGACTTCAATGAAACAGTTTGTGTCCAGGATGTGAGGGATCTGTAGACATTTTCATAGCCCTCTTTTTGACTCATGCAGTATACAGGTCCTCAATGGAAGGCAGATTGGTAGCAATTGTTTTTTCTGCAGTTCTAATTATCCATTGAAATCTGTGCCTTTCTTGTTTGGTTGCAGAGCCAAAGCAGACAAACAAGGTCAGGTGTTTTAAAACGATCTAAAAAAGAACTGGATTTAATGGGCCGGTGTTTACAGCGACATTGGTGCCCATTTAAAGCAGCATGGGATTGCACCTAATGCTTACAAAAATGATACTCAGGGTCCTGGCAAACGTGTCCTCTCCCCATGTACCTTGACCTGCTGAACCAAAGCTGACAACCTGTCCATTTCAGCGTTCAATTGGGCTCATGTCTCCAACACAGAAGCACTGAGTATTAAATGCAGTGACGAGCTGCTTTAACTTGGCTGGGCTTTGTTCCATTTGCAGTTGTGAACTATCAACATAATTGACCCCAGAGGCAAATTAAGGGAGGGCCTAATGTTTCTCTTTCTTCCTCCCCCCCTCCCCTTCCCCACTTTTCTCCTTTTGTTTGTTTGCTTCTTCCGCCCCACTACTGTGAAGAAGTCAGGACAGATTAGTTTCACTTGATAATCTGAACAGCGATCTAATAGAGGACAGCTGTGGCATTTGAGTCCCAGGGCTATTTACTGCCAATTAGAATGAAATCCCAAACACATTCGCCTTGCTTAGGCTCCCAACATGCTCTTCCACAGCACACAGCCTTTCAGATGATGATCTCCTCCTCTTTCCCAGATCAGGATGTGTGGCCTCTAAGTCAGTCGACTGAATCTGAACATTAAGAGAGAAGAAAAGCTCTGAACAAATTAGTACCTGGCAAAAGTTAGCCACTCACTTAAAGGCTATCTGTCAAAAGGTCCACCAAAGCATTTAGCAAATGGAAACTAGAGGGGACCAGCGATAATCAAAAGCACACTGTCAGCCCCTGTTTGTCTGCAGCAAGAAACAACACATTTATCTAAGTAAACAGCTCTCTGAGGTGCCCGTTTTCCAAACAAGCCAACGGCTTCCCAGAATGTAAAATGTCTTCAAATGTCTTACGCTGAAAAGGTTACAGCCTCAATTCTGTGGGATTTTGCAGTGGGAAGGAGTGTGAGCAAAGCACACACAGCAGACTGAAGGGACTGCATATGCCAGCATGAAAACAAGTATGTCAGCAGGCTGCTGACACCATTTCAGAGTTTGGTAAAAAAACGAATACAGAATGTAGTTAGCATTTCCACTCACACCTGCAGCTACATATAGGCATGTACCTTCTTAGGCCTCATGCGTACATTTCTAGATGCTTGGCAGCTCAGAATAAAAATGTAGCAGGCTGAAAGACAAGGGGGAAGACAATAGCTCTCATCCATCTCATCACTGTCATTTCATCATAACTGTCCCATCAAGACGAAGGCGGTAGATAGAATTACTAGGCAATCATGAGCAGCTCTTGCCATGAATCACCGTTTCCTCCTTCTAGGTAACTTTCTGCCTTCAAACTTTGCCTTCAATAAAGAAGGTGACATGAGTTGATATAGTAGACAGGGACCACAATTTTATTCAAAATTACATGCAGTTTTCAACTTATGACTTACATTTGAGACCTAAAGTACTGTCCTAAGTTTTTGAAGTCATAAATTGAAGCATCATATGATGAGACTTGATTTTTCAACATTTTTGCTGTTATAGTGGACCACCCAAAAGGCATTTACAACCTGATTTTGAAGTTATGATGGCCACAACTCCTCCTCTGGCCACATTTTGGGTGAATGGCACTGGTTCATCTTTAGAGCCGTTTACATTTTATGTCAGTTCGCAGCATTTATTTCTGGTTTCCTGCAAAAGAATTCTGGTTGGGTATAATGGATCCACTTAACAATCATTGCATTCACTTAATGACCATCACAAAATCAGGTCCAGCCTTGTGATATATCAATTTACAACTGCAACCACTTATGACTATAATTCTGGGTTCAAATACGATCATAAGTCAAAGGACTACCTGTAGAAACTATGATCAAAGGGCAACCTAATAACCTCCCAACCTCTAAGCTCCAGATCAGCTAACTAGACAATCTAATTATTCATTGCTTGTCCATAGGGATTCTGAAAAGCCCCATATGAGTGTTTCATTTTGAAATCTCCCCAGGCTCTATCTCCTTTTCTTTGAAAGTTAAATGCTTCAGATGTGCATGATTACTTTCTCATTTAAATAACTAGTAGATGTGATTTGAACATTAACCATGTATAACTTTTTAAGTTGGATGATTGTTAGAACAAGCATTTGTGGGGAGGCAAGTTCCATCCTCCCGGTTGGGGACACGTGGCCGTTGGTTGCAAACGGTCAGGTGCCACAACCCCCGCAGGCTAGGTGGTCAGGGAATACAGAGCCAGAGCCTGAGGCTGATGTTCTGTAACGCCAGGTCCATTGTCAACAAAGCCCCCCTCATCCATGACCTTGTGTCAGAGGGGGAGCCGGACCTGACTGGAATAGCGGAAACCTGGTTGGGCCACGAGGGTGGACTCCCCCTCGTTGAAATGTGCCCACCAGGCTACCGTGCTTTTCATCAGCCCCGGGCCCTAGGTAGGGGTGGTGGGGTGGCGGTCATAATAAAGGAAGGTCTTGAGCCGAGAGAGACCATTGTGCCACAGACCACCGGTTGTGAGTCCCTCTGCGTGAAGTGGGGCCTAGGGAGGCAGTTGGGCTTGCTGGTTGTATACCTGGCTCCCCACTATGTAGCAGCAGCCCTGCCCGAGCTCCTGGAGGTGATCGCTACGGTGGCAGTGGAGACCCCCTGTCAGTCTCGCTAGTTCCTGCTTCGCTGCCATGGAAACGGGGAGGGTGGGGGGTTTGGGATGAGTGTGTTCTGCTGGTGGACAATGTTGATGGTTCGTGTTATCTTCTGTTTAACGGACCTGCATTCCAGGATGGTGAAGACCTGCCCACCTGATGTTGGATATGGAAGCATATTGGACAATGCACAGGGGGGGTTTGGGGATTGGGATGGGCTTAAGCTTAATACTTTCTGTTCGCGCCTAAACTATTCATTCTCAGCTTTACTTGGTCTGTACGCTATCGTAACTTAGTAAAAGGAGCCTTAACATTTCAAAATAATGTCTAAGTGTGGTCTTTCCTGAGTCATCGAAGAAACAGGCCTGACATTAAGCTGAGAATCAACAAAACCAAAAAACCTGCCCTGATGTCGGACCCTTCACAAGAGGAGCCTCCGTTGGTGGAAGTCCTGCCTGAAACCATTTTGGGAGCTGAAGCATCGCATCCTCCTGTTCAAACTGAAGGGATCAGGTCAGTGATGGAAGGCTTGGCTGGCCTAGATCTAAATCTGCCAGCTGAAGAATCAGTCAAACCTAAACGTTGGTCTGAAGGGGTAGGAATGAGTGGGGTAAACGTCTCCAGACGTCGACTTTCCCCAAAGAACGTCATTCTGGAGCTCTTAAGAGAAGAAAGGGAACTAAAGGAGATGGCTCAGGACTTACTCCGCCAGGCAGATGAGAAAAGATTAGCCCTGGAAAAAATCTGGGGGAGGGAGGCGGATCGCCCACAGCCAAGAGGTTCACAGGCAGCTCCGGGCAGACGAAGCAGGGTTTCAACACCATCCCCTCCTCCTCAAGCCGGCAGGGAATTGCGGAGAGAGGCAGCTTCTGCCAGGCAAAGCAGGAGAGCAACACCCTCCCCCCCCCCTCAGGCCGGAAGGGAAGCCAACCCCATTAACCCCCGCCGACTTGCGAAACTGCCTCCTTTGGGTGTGAAATACGACGGAAGTGCCGACAAACTGGCGTTTTTTCTAATTCACGTCGATAATTTCATGCAGTTTTACGCAGCTGATATGGACGATGAAATCAAAATCAGAATTGTATCTATGACCCTAGAAGATCAAGCTTCTAATTGGCTGGTTTCATTGCATAATTGCCGCTCACCGGCACTGCGCGATTTCGATCGCTTCATGAATGCTCTTAGAAGGCGTTTTGAAGACCCCCGTGTTGAGAGGAAAGCAAAAATGAAACTAAAAAGTTTGCAGCAGGGGGACATGTCTATTCAGGCTTACACGCAGATTTTCCAGGAGCTATCAGTGTTTATGATTGGTTATAGTGAACAAGCCCTAATGGACATTTATGTTGAAGGGCTGAATAAAAATATTTATCAAACATGTGTGAACAGATTTCGCCCTGAAACTTTGAATGAATGGATAGATCTAGCTTCGGATGTCGAATTGGATCAAGCCCGCTTGCAGGATCCTGTCCGCTTGGAGAAAAAAACACAAGAAGATAGCCCCAAATCTCACCCCCCTGCGAGGGAGAAACGCATGCAAAAGGGGGAGGGGAGAACAACCCAGCCTCGTTCAGGCAGCTGTTATCGCTGTGGGAAGGAGGGGCACTGGGCAGACAAATGCCGATCAAGACCACCTCCACGCCCACCTTCTTCCTCGGACCGGAAACAGCCTAGGACGCCAACTGTGCGCGCCAAACCGGCTATGAGTGGGATGGAACCCATCAACCTCTCTGCTGACCAGCCCTCCCCATGACCTGATGATTGGGAAGCGTCTTCAGACTCTTCTGACGACAACCTGGTGAGTCATCGCTCCGGGCCCCTTTATATTAATTTAATGCTTTTAGCTCCATCTACTGGACGTACATGCAATGTGCAGGCTCTCATTGACTCTGGTTGCTCAAAATGTCTCATAAGCCAAGACATCGTGTCTAAAATGGGTTTCCACCTTAAAACCTTGAAAACTCCCATAGCCTTTTGCCAAATGGATGGTTCTGTAGCTGGGGGCACCCCAGCATCTTTTATCACCGAACCAATTCATGTTTCTATAGGCACGGGCCATACTGAGACCATCAACTTTATTGTAACTGCCATTGCCGATAATGATGTAATTTTGGGGGTCAATTGGCTTCGTAAATGGAATCCTCTGATAAACTGGAAGGAAGGTTGGGTACGCATACCTTTATCCCTCCCGGAACATACCTCTCTTCCATCAAAAACTGATCACCCCCCGCAACATCACCCAACCCCCCATATTGAATCTGCTGCACCTTTATTGGATTTCCCATCACCCGAAGTCATACCAGGCGAGGAGAAAATTCCCAAAGAATATTGGGACCTAAAGGATGCTTTCAGTGAAAGATCTTGTGATTCCCTTCCTCCTCATAGGGCTACTGACTGTTCAATTGATTTTCTTCCTGGGGTTCAATTACCCAAACCTCGTATGTATTCAATGACCCCGCGGGAAATGGAGGAATTACGTAGATTCATCGATAAAAACCTTCAAAGGGGTTTCATTGAACCAGCTACGCCCCGTGTAGCCACACCAGTTATGTTTAGGGAAAAAAAAGATGGTACTCTAAGATTAATACAGGACTACTCATATCTCAACACCATTTGTGAACACAATATTTACCCCCTTCCGCTCATGAAGGACATGCTTGCTCACCTGGCTACCGGTAAGATTTTTACGAAGTTGGACTTACGTGAAGCCTATTACAGGGTCAGGATCAAAGAGGGGGACGAATGGAAAACAGCTTTTAACTGTCCGCTCGGATGTTTCCAATTCAAAGTCCTCCCTTTCGGTCTTCAAGGTGCCCCTTCAGTGTTTATGCAACTAATAAATGAGGTTCTCCACGAGCACCTTTACAAGGGAGTTATTGTTTACATTGATGACATCGTCGTCTACTCACAAACACACGACGAGCACGTTAAACTAGTGCGCTCCGTATTAAATAAGTTGCGTTCCGCTGAACTTTATGCCAAACTCTCTAAGTGTGAGTTTCACCAGGAAAGAATTGACTATTTGGGTTACCGTATCTCCTCTGAGGGAATTGAAATGGATCCTGCTAAAGTCAAGGCAGTGACGGAGTGGGCCCCTCCCCGTACCCGTAAACAATTGCAAAGTTTTTTGGGATTTGCGAATTTTTACCGCCAATTTATTCCGTCATTCGCTGATATTGTCTTGCCCATTACAAACCTTCTGAAAACAAAAGGAGAAGGCAAGCCTCGTCCAGGAACCCCTCTCAAATGGACGATGGAATGTCAGGCCGCTTTCGAAAAGCTTAAACGGTTGTTTGCGGCTGAGCCTGTTCTTAAACACCCCGATGTGAATTCCCCATTTGTAATTCAAGCGGATGCTAGTGATGTCGCGGTGGGAGCAGTCCTGTTACAACTCAATCAACATGGCCAATTACAACCCTGTGCTTACACCTCTCGGAAACTCACTGCGTCCGAACGTGGTTGGGCGATTTGGGAAAAGGAGGCTTTTGCTGTTCGGTGGGCTCTCATGACTTGGCGTCATTTTCTTGAGGGTGCCCCACATCCCTTCGAGGTCTGGACGGACCATAAAAATTTGGAAGCTCTTACCTCCTCTCGGAAATTGTCCCCAAGGCAACTTCGTTGGGCTCACTATTTCCATCGTTTCAATTTCCACCTCAAATACATTCCTGGGGGCAAAAATTTCATGGCTGATGCACTTTCCAGATTGCCACAATATGATGTATCTAAGCTCACCATAGTACAACCCATCATGCCACTCACTTTACCTGCTTCTCCAGTATCTACTATAGCCCAAACTACTGTCCAAACTACTCCACCTGCTGACCTGATTGCTCGTATTAAGGATGAATTACTTACTGATGATTGGTATTCGGCTCATTCCGGTGATTGTACTACCAGAGACGATCTTCCCTGGATTGGCTCAAAGATCTATGTTCCTGCTACATTACGTCCTTTTGTCTTGCAATGCGCACACGACTCACGTTTAGCTGGTCATTTCGGTTTCGTTAAAACTGTTCATCTTGTCAAGAGACAGTTCTGGTGGCCCTCACTGAAGAAAGATGTTGAGTCGTATATTGCCAGTTGCCCTGTATGTGCGGCCTCAAAACGTGCGCCGGGTAAGCCACAGGGTCTTCTCCAGTCTGTAGCTACGCTGGAAAGACCTTGGAAGGAAATTTCAATGGACTTTATAGTTGATCTTCCGCCCAGTCAGGGTTATACCGTTATCTGGGTAGTTACCGATCTTTTTTCTAAACAAGTTCATTTTGTCCCCTGTACTAAAATTCCTTCTTCCAAATCTCTGGCCCGACTGTTCGTTTCCCATATCTATCGTTTTCATGGCGTCCCGCAACGCATCATCTCCGATAGAGGAACCCAATTTACTTCCCATTTTTGGAAGGAGTTTTTGAGACTGATTGGCTCCGCCCAAAGCTTAAGCTCCGCCTACCACCCTCAGACGAATGGATCTTGTGAAAGGGTTAATTCCGTTCTCGAACAGTACTTACGCTGCTTTATTAATTTTCAACAAGATGATTGGGCTGATCTTCTCATACATGCCGAAGTGGCGTATAATAACTCTGTTCACTCCAGTACGAATATGACCCCCTTTAAAATCATCTACGGGCAGGACTTTGTACCCATACCCGAACTGCCTCACGACTCGCCGACGGTTCCCTCTTTAACTGAATGGTCCTCTAGACTGTCTTCTGTTTGGCCGGTTCTCCGGAAAACTTTGAACGATGCCCATGACTCGCACAAACTGTACGCTGACAAGAAACGAGCAGTCCCTCCCTCCTACAAAGTTGGTGATCAGGTTTATGTATCTACCAAAAATTTGGATAGCCCCCAAAAATGCAAGAAGCTGGGTCCCAAATTTGTTGGACCTTTCACGATCACCAAAATTATCAGCTCTGTGTCGGTCCGTTTGGATCTCCCCAAGACCTATCGCCGACTATACCCTGTATTCCATGTTCACTTACTGAAACCTGCTCGTACCTCCCATCTCCGCAAAAGATTACCTGATACTCCTACACCTACCTTGGTGGATGGTCATCAGCATTATGAGGTGCGAGACATTTTGGACTCCAGAATCCGCAGAAATAAAACGCAGTTCCTGGTCATCTGGAAAGATTTTCCCCCTTCTCACAATGAATGGGTGGATAAAGAGCATCTCAAAGCTCCTAAACTGGTACGCCAGTTTTATGCCAAGTATCCACACAAACCTTGACTCTTTTTCCTTCTCCTCTCTGTTGTTTTGTCTCTCCCTTCTTGTCTTTCAGGTGTAGCCTCTCGCATGCCTATTGCTGCCCTGGATTTCCCGCTGTTCCTGGAGGAGGTCCGGATGTCAGTCTCGCTAGTTCCTGCTTCGCTGCCATGGAAACGGGGAGGGTGGGGGGTTTGGGATGAGTGTGTTCTGCTGGTGGACAATGTTGATGGTTCGTGTTATCTTCTGTTTAACGGACCTGCATTCCAGGATGGTGAAGACCTGCCCACCTGATGTTGGATATGGAAGCATATTGGACAATGCACAGGGGGGGGGGGGTTTGGGGATTGGGATGGGCTTAAGCTTAATACTTTCTGTTCACGCCTAAACTATTCATTCTCAGCTTTACTTGGTCTGTACGCTATCGTAACTTAGTAAAAGGAGCCTTAACATTTCAAAATAATGTCTAAGTGTGGTCTTTCCTGAGTCATCGAAGAAACAGGCCTGACACCCCCAGACTTTTGGTCATGGGGGACTTTAATCTGCCATCGGTGGGCGAATCATCCGTGGCAGCTCGGGAGTTCATGGCTTCCATGATGGCCATGGACCTGACCCAATTAATTCAAGGCCCCACCCACGAGGGTGGACACACACCGGATCTCATCTTTGTCTCTGGCCAATGGAAGAGTGATCTGGGTACAGGGGATATAGTCATCACACCCTTGTCATGGTCAGACCACTCACTTCTCCAGCTCGACTTTCCGACCGCTGCTCCCCTCCGCGGGGAGGCGGAACCAGAGCCACCGATCTGGTTCCGCCCCAGGCGCCTTATGGACCCGGATGGGTTCCAGGCGGCGCTTGGGCCACTTCCTGTATCCCTGACCCACGCCCCGATGGAGGACCTCGTGGCCGCATGGAATACTGCGACCACGGGGGCCTTGGATCGGGTCGTGCCCTTGCGGCCTCTCTTGTGGCGATGTGTCGCCCCGGCTCCTTGGTTTACCGAGGAGCTGAGGGTGATGAAACGCCACAAGAGATACCTAGAGAGAAGATGGAGGTATACCCGTTCTGAATCTGACCGGACACAAGTAAGAGCCCAGTTACGGACTTACATTGTGGCGCTGAGAGTGGCCAAACGTCATCATTGTGCCACTCTCATAGCATCCGCAGAAAACCGCCCTGCCGCCCTGTTCAGGGTGACCCGCTCCCTCCTTCAACAGAGGGTGCGGGAAGCCCCGCTACAGGGCAGAGCAGAGGAATTTGTGACTTTTCTGCAGGAGAAAATCGCTCAGATACAGAACGAGCTAGCCCCCATTGATGGTCCAGTGGGATGCCACGAGACAGATCTTGTTTGGGAGGAGTTTGACTCTGTTGCTTCCGAGGATATGGACAGGCTACGTGGGCGACTGCGAGCCACCACATGTTTATTGGACCCGTGTCCCTCCTGGCTTGTACTGGCATCCTGGGAGGTGACACGAGGCTGGCTCCAAGAGGTTGTCAACGCATCCTTAAGTGAGGGTTCCTTGCCTGCTTCCCTAAAAGAGGCTATGGTGAGGCCCCTCCTTAAGAAGCCCTCTTTGGACCCAGCTTTATTAAACAACTATCGTCCAGTCTCCAACCTTCCCTTTTTGGCGAAGGTTGTTGAGAGTGTGGTGGCACAACAGTTTCCCCGTCACCTGGAGGAAGTTGATTATCTAGACCCGCGCCAGTCCGGCTTTCGGCCCGGGCATAGCACTGAGACGGCATTGGTCGCATTGGTCGATGATCTCTGGAGGGCCAGAGATGGGGGTTGTTCCTCCATCCTGGTCCTATTAGACCTCTCGGCGGCTTTTGATACCATCGACCATGGTATCCTATTGCATCGGCTGGGGGGGTTGGGGGTGGGAGGCACCGTCTTACGGTGGTTCTCCTCCTACCTCTCTGGCCGATCGCAATTTGTGTTGACAGGAGAGCAGAGGTCGACCTCGAGACCCCTCACATGTGGGGTGCCTCAGGGGTCGGTCCTCTCGCCTCTCCTGTTTAACACATATATGAAGCCGCTGGGTGAGATCATCCGTGGTTTTGGGGTAGAGTACCATCTGTACGCTGATGATACACAGCTGTACATTTCTACCCCAAACCACCCCAACGATGCCGTAGCAGTGATGTGCCAGTGCCTGGAAGCCGTGCGGATCTGGATGGGAAGTAACGGACTCAGGCTCAACCCGACCAAGACCGAGTGGCTGTGGTTTCCGGCTGCCCGATTCAACCAGCTGACTCCATCGCTGGCCATAGGGGGCGAACATCTTGCCCCTGTGGATGGGGCGCGCAACTTGGGTGTCCTTCTGGATGCCCGGCTGTCCATGGAAGATCAAGTGACAGCCGTGGCCAGGAGGGCGTTTTACCAGGTTCGCCTGGTTCGCCAGTTGCGCCCCATATTGGATCGGGACGCCCTTCGCACAGTCACTCATGCTCTCGTGACATCGCGACTGGACTATTGTAACTCTCTCTACATGGGGCTCCCCTTGAGGTGCACCCGGAGACTTCAGATGGTTCAGAATGCAGCCGCGCGGGCAATCTTGGGTACCTCCAGATTTGCCCACATAACTCCACTTCTGCGCGAGCTGCACTGGCTGCCTGTCGTCTTCCGGGTGCGCTTCAAGGTATTAGTCATCATTTTTAAAGCGCTCCATGGCTCGGGACCTAGCTATCTGCGGGATCGGATCCTGCCGCATACATCCTCACGGCCGATTCGCTCCCACAGAGAGGGACTTCTCCGGGTGCCATCCACTAGACTCTGTCAGCGGGCGACGCCCAGGGGAAGGGCTCTCTCTGTGGCGGGCCCAGCCCTCTGGAACGACCTTCCCCCCGACATTAGAACAACCACGGACTTCCGCTCCTTCCGTCTGAAATTGAAGACTCATCTTTTCCGTTTGGCCGGCCTTGGTTAGCCTCTCTCTACAGGGTTTAGCTGTTTTTAATTGGGTATTTTAGTAGATTAAGGGGATTTTAGCACAGGCTCATATTTAATTTTTTCTTAACTGTATGTGTATATTGTATTGTGGTTTTAGTTTCCCTGTGCACCGCTCCGAGTCCCTATGGGGAGAGGAGCGGTCTATAAATTAAATTATTATTATTATTATTATTATTGTGAACAAAGTTATATAACAAAGCCTTGTGGAAAATATATATACACACTAGAATAGAATAGAATAGAATAGAATAGAATAGAATAGAATAGAATAGAATAGAATAGAATAGAATAGAATAGAATAGAAGGGATTTTGGAAGTTTTCTAATCCTACCCCCAGTTCAAGCAGGAGATCCTGTACCATTTCAGACAAGTGGTTATCCAATTCCTTCTTAAAAACTTCCAGTGTAGGAGCATTTACAACTTCTGGAGGCAAGTTGTTACACTGGTTAATTATTTTGTCAGGAAATTTCGCCTTAGTTCTAAGTTGCTTCTCTCCTTGATTAGTTTCCACAATTGCTTCTTGTCCTGCCCTCAGATTCTTTGGAGAATAGTTTGACTCCCTCTTCTATTTGGCAGTCCCTGATAACACAGCTATCATGTCACCCCTAATCCTTTTTTCATTAAACTAGACATATCCAATTCCAGCAACCATTCTTTAAATATTTTAGCCTCCTTTCCTCTAATCAACTAATCACATATATTACACATACAATAGCTTTACAGTAGTACATAAAAGTCACAATTACACTTACATTCCCATCCATGTGCACACTTAGAGATACTCGATCCCATCCTATTTTTTCTTAATTGCTGTAACATTCAGGAGAGGAAAATGACTGCAATGTGATAGAGAGGAGTTCAGAATGGGACAATTTGCCATGGCCAACTCATCACAGTCAACTCACTGCAGCCAATTTACTGTGGTACAACTCACTGTGGGATAATTCAACAATCCAATATAGTTATTTAAAATATTTTTTAAAAAAAGAACATTTGTCATTCACATTTCATTTTGTCCCTTATTTTGCATCCCTCTTTTAATGTTTCTGTTCCACCATTTCTTTGATATTAGTGTAATTCTTGTTCTGTAGTACATTGTGCCGTAGCAAGTTGGTCATGGTAAGTTGTCCCATGGTGAGTTGGTTGCGGTGAGTTGTCTGTGGCAGTTTGGCCACAGTGAGTTGGCCATATAGCAAGTTAGCTGTGGTGAGTTGTCCTAGACCCAGAGGAGCTACCAAGGATTGACCCTCATAGTCACTAGGCACTATCCATAAAAATAACCAGGAGTGAGGATGGGAAGTTGGTTATATACCTCACTTACTCTTGCCGTGCACAAGATTTGCAAAAATATAGAGGTGGGGTTGTCACTTATTAATGAAGAAGGGCTAAACTGAACCTTTTCAGAATTAGTTGAATCCACATTGTCTGGAACTGAGTTTTCCATCCATTACTTTGCACAGTTCCCCTAGGCCAGTGTTGGCAAACCTTTTTGGCACCAAATGCCGAAATGAGAGCGTATGTTTGTGCTGGAAACCAGAAGAGCAGCCGCCCAATGTGCATGTGGCCACTGGGAAAATGATCTAGTTTCTGGTGTGTGTATGCACACTGGCCAACAGGTGTTCTGGTTTCTGGTACATATGCATGCACAAAGACCAACTGGCCGGTGCACATGTGCACACTGTAAACCAGAAGGTCATATTCCCAGTGTGAACATACACACCGGATGGCTGCTTTTCTGGTTTCCAGTGCTCCCGTGGGCATGAAGACCAGCTGGCTGGCACACTGGAAGCCGGAAGAGCAATGGGCGATGGCTTACGTGCCTAGAGAGATGGCTCTGTGTGCCACTTACAGCACGTGTGCCATAGGTTCGCCATCGTGGCCCTAGGCAATCTGCTAGTCATTCCATGAAAGATCAGAAAGACTGATCATGGACTATGTTCCTTTTCTCCTCTCAAAATACACATAGAGGAGAAAACACCTACTTAAATAGAGAACATAAAGATCACAGCTGGGAGTATAGGAGGAAAATTACAGTGAATAGTCCAAAGCAAATCAACCACATGGCCAGTTGTAAATGTAAAGAACATGAAGAGTGATGCAGTTTTTTTTGAAGGAGACAGAGTAGTAGGCAGAACAGTCTCACACCTGCTCTGTTTTTCCTCTTTCTGTGCTTGTTAACTCACATTGAATTATGAATACAAATATCATGTTTGTTGAGCTTCAAGTCAAGATTTATGATTTTCTCTATCTGCCTGAGAGAACTTAAATATGTTTATAGTTCTTCAGCAAATCTGGCATCCTACATTCATTTTAAGAGAGTTTAAAATGGTATTGAAGATCCTTTGGTGTGCAGATGTATACAAAAATTTAAACCACTATTGTTTCTGGTAAAAATTCAGGGACATTTCCCAAAAATAACAATGAACTTAAAACCATGCAATGTGTTTTCATGAAAAATCTTTGGGTCTATAAAGTAGCTCTTACCTACTTGTAGGTTAGTAACAATATATATGAACATTTCTAGAAAGGTAATATTTTTCTTCATAACACCAAAAGCATGACTATTAAAAACCTCAGTTTAAGAGTGATTAGTGATCATGACTGTGATTAGAAATAATAGGAACTTTATTTTTTTCCTCAACAACTTATTTATTTTAAAACCTTTAACATGGTTCCCCCACCCACATTTATCCGTCTTTTTCTATGAAACCCAAGAGGTAAATGATGTACAGCATTTTCCTATTAGATTTTTGGGTTTCTATTTGAAGAATCAGGTAAGTATGGCAGATTAATATTGTTCCTTTGTGACACTGTCTTCAAACTGACACTGAACAAGCTCAACAAATTGTACATTGTGGTCTTATCAGCTTTGTGCTAAAAAGATGGTGTTACTGTCTTTTAATGTCATATGTTGGTTTGGAAGGCAGCATGAGTACTTCTAATGGAAGTAATCAGTATGGAAACAAATTCAAGTTGATTCCAATGAAAGAATTTGGTAGTGGCATACAATGCAGATGGGTCTCTATCAAATGCTCTCTAATTTTGGCATTTATCTGAATAGAACAGCCTTGAGTAAAATTAAAAGATGAACAAACAATTTCATCGCATTTTACATTCACATTCAATGTATGCTATTTGGTACTTCTTAATTTGCACTTGCTTCAGTTATTCTTTGTTATTCTCCTCTCCATTGGATATCATTTCCACATACTGAAATAGTTTAATTCCACTAATTTTAAAGGCGTACAATTGGTTGTATATTTGCAACCAAACATTGTTATCACCAAATCAATGGCAGAAGTCTTAGAACATTTCCATTCCATCTAAAATGTGTATTATTCAACCTATAAGTGTAGGAGATGGCCCAGAGGTGGTTTCCTCCCTAAACCGTCTGGTACGCCAGAGAAGGTAGTGAAAATCTGGTGTACTGGATAGGACTGGTAGTAAAAATGGTGGTTTGGCCACACCCTAAACCTGTTCTCCTGTCAGAAGCTTTAAAAAAGCTTTAAAAAATAAGAGAGGGAGGGAGGGAAGGGAGAAAGAAAGAAAGAAAGAAAGAAAGAAAGAAAGAAAGAAAGGAAGGAAGGAAGGAAGGAAGGAAGGAAGGAAGGAAGAAAGAAAGAAAGAAAGAAAGAAAGAAAGAAAGAAAGAAAGAAAGAAAGAAAGAAAGAAAGAAAGAAAGAAAGAAAGAAAGAAAGAAAGAAAGAAAGAAAGAAAGAAAGAAAGAAAGAAAGAAAGAAAGAAAGAAAGACACTTTTCTGAGAAAAGCATGCTATCATTTTAAATCAGAACTAAGCATGCCTGGCTGTGGAATTCTGGGAGTTGAAGTCCACAAATCGTAAAGCTGCAAACTTTGAGTCCTGCTTTAAATTGAAAAGCTGCTCAGGTTTGCAAAGTGACATTCAGTTATGGGGGGGTGCTTCCCACAGAGGGAAGGGAGGGAGGGAGGGAGGAAGGGAGGAAGGAAGGACAACAATTTAGGGATAGAAGTCTACTCAGAGGTTATCTAGTCCGACCCCCTGCTGCATCAGGAAACTTTACATTGTCTGGATTATTTTGGTGCCTCTCACAGAGAAGAAAATTGCCAGAAAGAAGAAGGAGTTTATGAGGACAAGACTGCCATGCAGAGAAATTGAGCCCAAACTTTTGGTTGCTAAGCAAGAGCATTGTTAAGTGAGCTTCACCATATTTTACCCAATCCATGGCATCTCCTGGTGCATGACATCAAGTGGACCCAGTCACATGACCGCCAAGCCATGCCCACATAATAGGTCACATCCACTGAATAGATAGCAAAAAGTTTTGAAACCCACCCCTGAGATGGGCAGACTGAGGCCAATGGAGGTTTCAATTGCACCATCAGTTTCAAGACAGTTCTTTCATCTGTGACTCATCCTTCTGTCTCCCAAGGTCATTCCCAGATACCATTACAGAAAAGGAGAGGTTATAACTGAATTGTTGCGCTAAAACGTCCTTCTGGTTAATTCCAATTATGAAGGTATATAATAAAAGGTAATTAATTCCAATTATGAAGGTATATAATAAAATTGGGAGAGTGGGTCAATAAAGCTGAGCAGGGATGTTGCAGAAAATTCCAATAGATTATCAGCCATTCCCAATAGCATTCCAATGGTGAGCTTCTTGATCCTAATACCAATGCTATCAATTTGGAACAATTTAAACAGTAACATTCAGGGGAGGGCGCAATGGGGAGCAGAATAATGGAAGCATAATCATGTTGTCACTATGCAAGCCCCATCCTTTTTGTAGGGCATTAAGATGTTGAGAATATGTAGGAAAGGGTAGAGCTTGTAACAGAGGTAACAATGCTACTTTCCTCATTTTGGAATGAGAACAAAAGCTGAAAGTTTTATTTTTTTCCTTAATTAGCCAAATGTATATGGTCACCCATCTTATGGAAAGTTCCTGAAGATGTCTCTGAATTTAAAAGTAAAAATGGGGTTCCTTCCTTGGGGAAGTTATGGGAGCAGTGGTATGAACATTACATTATGGATGAAAAGTCTGAGTCATCATGCAGCCTGTCAGAAAATATTATTGAGGATTAATATAACTGTCTGGAATTGGCTTGTGTGCATTATTCTGGATGAGTGATAGTCTACCACTAATATTATTTTCCAACAGTTGCAGAAGAAAACTACACTTATGTAGCAGTGCCCCAGCCTTTTCTGAGGAAAAAAAAACAATTAGTTTTGTCAACCATTTGCTGCAGCGACATTTCTCTCTTGCTGCCAGAGAGTAAGATCTTGTGTTATATAAACTAGTGGAGAATGGGAAGAAAGAAAGCATTACAGAATTAATACCTTCTTCCTGAAATGATTTGCAGTACGGTACTTCATCCCTGTGAAATATCTCCAATTTCAGGCAAGATTTTCAGCTATCAAAACTATGCTGATTTACAGTCCAGCCAGTTTGGCCTCCCTTTTTAACATTTATAGTAATACACTGAAAATTAAATTTAGAGAATGGAAGACAAACTCTGACTTTCAACCTTCATGCAATTGATCACAAATATTCACCTTCATGCTCGTAGAACTACCTCTCCAAATTTACAACTGCAGGGTTGAATATAAATATCACTTTGCATCTGTATATAGACATTGTAATCCATTCCTGATGACTGCTGTAACTCAAATACATACTCTTCCACTTCAGGTAAGTAAATTCAAATGCACTTTTGCTCTAGGTCAGCAGATCCCCTTATATTGGAAGAAATATTAAATGAAAAGTTGACTCGACTTCAATTACTTGGTGGGATTGCAAATTAGATAAATGGAGTGGGATAAATAGCCACGGAAACACCGAGAGAAGATTATAAAGGGGCATCCTTGTAACTCTTTAAGCAAGCGATATAAAAGCTATTTAAGGAGGAACATGGGTTACTTTTAAGAAAATTATTTTGTATTATTGATATTATTATTTTATACTGCATTCTAACCACAGACCCCTGGTGGCACATTGATTGGAATGTCATGTTGCAGGCTAATTCTGCCAACTGCCAGCAATTTAATTCACTGGCTCAAGGTTGACTCAGACTTCCATCCTGCTGAAGTCAGTAAAATAAGGCCACAGATTGTTGGGGGGGGGGATATGCTAATTATGTAAACTGCTTAGAAAGGGCTGTAAAGCACTGTGAAGCAGTGTATAAGTCCTATTGCTATTGCTATTATTATTAGTTATTTTACTTTATTTTCAAGTCAAATTTTCCACTTTGGTATTTCAGTGGGTTTCTTTTTTGGCATTTTATAACTCAATTCTGCAGTTATAATGGTGGCTGTGTTGTACATTAGTTGGCTTGTTTCACGTAGTGTGCTGGATGGGATAGAAGTTAAAGTGTTATTCATGGCATTTAGTAGATCTTTCTCTCGTTTGCTATGCACTTCATGAATGGCAGGCAGTCTTTTTCTTTCTGTGTTTTGTTTTGATGTGGCTTTCAATCTTTTCTTTCAGCATTTTCACTAGATCACTTAGCTCTACACTTTCGAGTTGTTGCACATGAGGATCTTCATTCTGCATGTTGATTTCTTCCACTGGTTGTTGGGTTTGTTCAGGTGTTCATCATTACTTGTTCTCTTTTTAGCCCATGTTTCTAGATGTTGTATTTCTGCATCTGAGAAAACTTTTATTACAGATGATGAAACATTTTTAATCCATTAATCGTTGTTCAGTTACATAACTTTTGGGGTGTTTTTCCTTCCACAGTTGCCTCATTCTTTTTTGAAATCCCCTGGCTGTTGGTTCTGCCTGGTAGCAACATTTGATGGCTTCATATTATTATTATTAAATACTTTAGTCATGAAACATGAAACTCAGCAGAGGTGGGTTCCCAGCTACCCAGGCTGGCCACGCCCCTGAACTGGTTTCCCAGGCACCACCATCACTGCCATCACCGCCATCACTGCCACCATCTTTTTTTGGAGTTCTGCACATGTGCAGAACAATTTCCATGAAACTGTATATTTATTTATTTATTTTTCGAATTTATACCCCGCCCTTCTCCTTGTTAGGACTCAGGGCAGGGACTATGAGCGCATAGCATGTGTGCACAAACAAACCGGCAGTAACGCCAGTTAGAACCCACCCCTGAAACTCAGCCAATTGAACATTCAAAAATGCATCACAAATACCATTGACTGTTGCTAATGATTGATATGGGATACTGCAAGCGTCCTAGGTATCAATTTAATTTTTCAAAATTAATATTTTTAAAAATATTTATTCAAAATAATTTATTGTTATTGTTATCATCATCATCATCTGATCCTCCTTTACTTGTCTTATTATTGCCAGTGTTTTTCTGTTAGTATTTCCATCTCAAAAACCACACCAAACGGTTTTCTTGAAAGCATTCTCCCTGCCCCCATAAGAAATCCATATTGCCCTCTTTCTGGACCTATTAAATAAGTCCTTAAAATTTCTTCACTTCCTCCAAAACTTGGTTTAGGTGGGCAGCAGGATATCTGTGGTAGTTTTATGTCTTCCAGATTCCTTTCTCTTTTTTTTCTTCTTTTTTTTCTTTTCTTGAGTCTGGAAATCAACTTCCAAATGCAAGGAAAGTGTAATGTTAATCATAACCATGTCTCTGGTCTATGACTGTAATAAATTGAATTGAACTTAACTTAATCATAACCATGGCTGAGGAAATTGAAGCTGAATCTATGGTGTCCTCAGTGGCCCACAGCCTGTTGATGGCCTTTTGAAAAATGACCGTGAATACTAATTGAATAGAAATCTTATATCAGAATTTGGTGGTATATCAAGTCAATTCAACCAAGACTTTAAAAATGTATAGAAGCAAAAGACAGGTCATGTCAAGGCAGAGGCGTAGCGTGGGGGGTGCAGGGGGTGCCGGCCGCACCGGGCGCAACATCTGAGGGGGCGCGCTCGCACCGCGCACCCCGCCTGCCTCAGGCCGGCCTCCCGCCTCAGCCCCGTCCCGCCACCGCCGCCCCGACAAAGTTTTGACACTCGCGGGAAGGGAGGCGGAGGCGCCACGGAGCTTCCCCTCCTGCGGCGTCGAGGGAGCACGGAGAGGCGGGAAAAGGCCAGGCGGCGCCGAACGGGGAAGCCTGGGCGGAGGCGGCGGAGAGAGTCCGGGTGGAAGTCGCTCGCTCCGGCGGCCGGAGGGGTCCCCTGCTCAGCCCACCCGGGGAGGGCTGAGAATGCGAGCGAGGGGCCGGGAAGGAGGAGGAGGCGGAGGAGGAGCTCCCGCTGCAAATTGACACCCCGGCCGAGCAGGAGGAGGGGGGAGGAGGAACGCCCCCCCCCACCAGACACCCCCTTCTGCTCCTCATCCCCCTCCGCCCCCACCCTTTCCCCCGGGACCCTCCAGCGCCGCGCCCCCTCCCTGCGCAGGGCGTCCCCTCCCGCTCCCCCCCCCGCCCCCGATGCGCGCACTTTTCCGTCTCTTCCCACTTTTATTGTGGTTTGAAAACGGAGCGAGGGACTATCTGGGGGAGGGTTAGGGGGCGCAAATTACTTGCCTTGCCCCGGGTGCTGACAACCCACGCTACGCCACTGTGTCAAGGTCTTGTAGAATTAACTTAGCTAGGAAGAAATCAATAGCATTTTTGTAACTCATTATCTAGTGCTTAAAAGACACTCTAAGATATGAATGGCCCTGACCTGGCAGCCTCCCATAAAGGAAGGAGGCTCTGGTTTTCCCTCATGCATTGGCCCAGGTGGTTAGGTGACCTCATTCTCAGTTTTATTTGTCTAGATACTGTATGCTTATTACTTCAGATGTGATGTGTTCTTCATTTGTGCTTTGATAATTGTGCTGCTGCTTATAATTGGATATTAGTCACCCAGAATCACACAACAGCCATCCAAACTGAATAATAGATGAACTCACTGTAAAGGCTGATAGAACAAGTGAAATTCAGCAAGACTGAGGGAGGGAGAATGGGGCTAGAAGCTGTGGACCTCCAAATAATCAAATATATTAAAGCTTGTTTTGGATAAGAAGGTAGATAAGAAGGAAAGCAGAGGATAAACAGACTCTGAATAATTATACGCTATGCAGAAGGGACATGGGGGCTCAGTGGCTAAGATGCTGAGCTTGTCGATCAGAAAGGTTGGCAGTTTGGCCGTTCGAATCCCTAGCACCATGTAATGGAGTGAGCTCCCGTTACTTGTCCCAGCTTCTGCCAACCTAGCAGTTTAAAAGCATGTAAAAAATGCAAGTAGATAAATAGGGAACACCTTTGGTGGGAAGGTAACAGAGTTTTGTGTGCCTTCAGCCTTTAGTCATGCTAGCCACATGACCACGGAGATGTCTTCGGATAGTGCTGGCTCTTTGAAACGGAGATGAGCACCGCCCCCTAGAGTTGGGAACGACTAGCATACATGTGCAAGGGGAATCTTCATCTTTACCTTATGCAGAAACCAGACGTTTCATCAAATTACATGTCATGATTTCATGATCTTTAGATATTTCTGCATGATATCATTTATTGTGGGGAAACCATGTGGTGTGGAGCCTTACAATTGGGTTGACCCAGTGAAATTTGTTATGATAAATAAACAGAAAAAGAAGCATGTGTAAATTGTACACTACAACATCCAGGGGAGAACAAGAAAAGAAATGCTAGTAAGACAATAATCATAGGTTTTAGAACCTATGGCTCCATTCCTAAGGGTCACAATTCACTGTTTGGCTACCTAGAGATCTCTACGGGAACCTCCATAAATAATAAAACCAAGTATTGCTATTCTATTCTCAGTTCACAAGTAATGAAAGATAATAAAAGTGATAGATATTAAAACATCCAGAACTTGAATGGGTTTTGCCTCATTTTACCACCTTTCTTGCCACAGTTGTTAAGTGGATCACTCAACTTGCTAAGTTAGTAACCCAGTTGTTAAGTGACTCTGGTTTCCCCATTGACTTTGTTTGTCAGAAGTAGCAAAAGGTGATTGCAGGAACTTGGGACATAAATAAGAACCAGTTGGCAAGCATCTGAATTTAGATCACATAATCATGGAGAATGCTGCAAAGGTCATAACTGAAAAACATCATAAGTCACATTTTTCAGCGCCGTTGTAGTTTTAAATGGTTTCTAAATGAACTGTTCTAAGTTGAGGACTACCTGTAGTTCAGATCCTTGTAGAGCAGGGGTCTCCAACCTTTGCAACTTTAAGTCTAAAGGACTTCAGCAAAGCTGGCTGGAGAAGTCTGGGAGCTGAAGTCTTTCAGACTTAAAGTTGCAAAGGTTGGAGACCCCTGTTGTAGAGAGTTTGAGTTTGCAATGAACTTTTATACTCATTTGAACTGCATTTCTCTGTTGCTTGACAAGCAATCGACCTAGGCCAGGCAAGGACAGCTGAGGCCCAGGGGCCATAAAATGCCTAGGTCTGATGTAAATGAACAGTCTTTTAATAATCTGAATGAATCCCTTATAAATAAATATCCAGAAGATATCCCTCTGCCATGAATTAAAGACCTCTATCACATTATTAGGAGAAACTGCTTTTCAAGTGTCCAGTGTCCATCATGTCACAAGAAGGAATAATGCCTTCTCTGTTCTGATACTTTGATTCTACAGTAACTACTGCATGCACTGATGTGTGAATATTAATGACTCTTTGGTGCAAGCACAATTGTTTGTTCATTTATTTACTTACTTCTTAATTTTCTATTTTCATTCCTTGAGATAATGTCTTCATTTACACTGGGTTTTTTTCAGATTTATTATAATCTATTATTAATTTGATATTGTATGATGATTCTCTAAATCAGCCTGCTATCTACAAAGATGAGTGGGTATAAATTCCTAAACGCATATACACACACTTACACAAACATGTACTGGGCCAAACACAAAAACAGGAACCAAGCAAATCTCTCAGTTGACTGATGTAGATATTAGAAAGATTAATGTCATCAGCATAAAGCACTCAAGCATCCTATATAAATAATACATTATAGCAAAAGCTTTGGAGGAAAATTGTTTTCCACTGTTCAAAAATAATTTTTAATTTGAAATGCTGAACATATATAATTAACACCCAAAATCAGGGCTGAGTGGATATTGAATACTTTATCATGTTATCCGCCCAGCTCCTTTCTATCCATATGAAGTATGTGCTATTTCTTCAGTTCATTCCCTTCAAACAAAAAGCATATATAGCTTTATATTGAATTTCTTTGTTTTATAAATTCCTCAACAGAGAGGTAAAGTACAACTTGAAAATATTTTAGTCGCAAGTTGCGTTTATCTCTTGTTTATTTCAGAGTTGCTTGATTGCAACAGCTTGTTAGGTAAAGAAATAAATAAAAATTGTAGCAGCTTATAAACCCTGTAAGCAAGTAAGGAAGTAACTTTGACACAGACATAAATTCAATATTTCTTCTTTAGATGTTTAAATTTGCAACTCTCTTCATTTTTCTTAATCAGACTTTTAAATTGTGTACTATGATCAGGCAGCATGCAAATTAAACTGATTAACCTGTAGTTAAATTAACCTTGCATTATATACTATATGTTCCAACATAAACTTGCAAATAGGTCAGTACAGTTCCTTATCGTGATTTTCTTTAGATGGGCCTTTGACACAAACACCAGCTAAATAGAAATACATTTGACTTGGCCCTGAATTTTTAGAAGGTATGAACTTTACATGCAGCTCTCAGAAATCCTTCTAGTTATTCCTCATCATAAGATTTATTAAGATAGTCAGGAGATCCCATATTTGACACAATGTTAGAAGGTCACATGCTTCCAAGTCTGCAATACAACTTCCAAGGTCATTGTTGCTCTAATATCAGCATATGACATACCATTCTGAGGTTCTGCTTAAGTGTTCATTGTAGAGTTCTTGGTACTCCCTTGTTGGTTGGTTGGTTGCAGACATTTCATTATCCAACTAGGTAATATCATCAGTGCATGTAAGGGTGGGGTTTACTGCTGGTTTATACATATTAACCTCCATTACTAATTTTGGTGGGAATGTAATTTCCTCCTTGGTAGTTCCCTAATCAGAATATTGTTTTGCAGGTGCTGATCCCTGCTAATCTGAACGTTGGCTTTTGGAGGGGTTGCCTTCTATCTTTTTGTTTCAATCCTAGTTTTTTGTCTCTTTTGAATGGTAGGTAAATGAGGTTTATTTCTGTGTGTCTATTGTTTTATTATTAATCCAATTTATACCCCGCCCTTCTCCTAAAAAAGGACCCAGGCGGCGCACAGGTCATTTAAAACAAAACATACATATAAATACCCATATTAAAAGCTATTAAATAATGATCCCGTGCTAAAATCAGCTTATAAAACCTCTAATTAAAATTTTCAATGTTAAAACTCAGTATCGGGCGTTATACTAGGCCGGCTTGTTGGAAAAGAAGCGTTTTAAGGCACTGGCAGAACAGGGGGAGGTCCGAGATGGTACATAGTTCGGGGGGCAGGTCGTTCCAGAGGGTAGGGCCCGCTACAGAGAAGGCTCTTCCCCTGGGTGTTGCCAAGGGGAAGATGGCTAATTTGCCCGACGCCAGGCTTCCAGGAATTCCCTTGCATTTTTGGACATGGCCTGGTTTAAGATGCTAATAGTTTCCCAGTTGAACTCGGTTTCAACTTATGTTATGTGCTATGAGATCAAGGCTCCCTTAAATATATACCTCCCTAATTCACGAGGTTATGAGAATGGCAGGAGGCACAGCATAATCAGACTAGCAAGTTTCTGTAATTATAGCCACTCTCAATAAAAGTATTCTTAGTCTTCTGGGATGTTGATTCTTGGCCTGGTCTTTCTAGTGAGGCTGAAAAACACCAAAGAGACATCAACATCCCTATCTTATTCTCTGTTTTAATACAGAACCAATTACAGTATTAAACACTCATTCATTCTTATGCATACTTTATTTTTTTTATGAGACATCATTCTTATTGCTTTTATAATCTACTCTTCAACTCCATACAGATCAACTATTCCACATTGTAACATTTTGCCTCCTACATTGCCTGCGTCTGCAGCTTGATTCCATTCAAAATTTCACAGCATTTAAATCTTCTTTTTTATCCATGTCTTCTTGGACACAACGTTTACAGTGGGCATTTTTAATTCCACTTTTCATCATATCAATGCAATTCCAAAGAGGTCTCAGTGATAGTTCTTTCAGGGTTATCTCACTTCACTTTCATCCCAAACCATTTCATCACTGTCACTTTTAGTATTCGTTTTGCTGGGGGTTCCTTGTTTAGCCCTTTTTTCTAAATACATATTATATACGATCCATTTTTCTGTCTGGATTTTCTTTTATTCATTTTCTCTCATCCGCAAGTTCTACCAACCATCCTTTTTCATATTTCACATTAGCATAACGTAATACACTTCAGTGACACTTTGTAACATAATTCTTTTCTCTCTGCTCCAAATAGACTCAATATCACCTTTCTTTATGGCCCCTTTCCATTCATTTTATGAAAAACCCACCTATCTTCTAATAATTTCCCATATAGGACTTCTATTTTCTCTTCCTGTGGTCATTTACTTTGTCTCTTTCTTCTTTCATTATTTTTCTTTTTTCAATGTCAATTTTGTTTCTTAAGATCCACCTTTGATCTTACCTCAAAATTATCTTTTCCAAATTTACGGCCTTTGATCACCCCGCGTCCTTCACCGATTCTATAAATCCTTCATCGTAAACGATCAAATAAATTACGGTTTTAGAATGTATGTTTACCCCTTTGCCATGTGTACATGTGACTAGACTTGCCTGAACTACATATTCACAAAACGAAGGCATTTTTCTTAGAGGATACCCACCAAACAGCCATTTGCATTTACTTTAGCCCTCCAAAATGTCAATCATCTGTATAATACTGTCTCACATTTTTATCCTGCACTCTCTCATATCAAAGAATGATCTTTTTTTGACCCAGATTGTGTTCATCCTGAGTCACCATTCACTGTAGCATAACATGCATCTATTAACAAGATGCAAATCCCCACTTCTCTGTGTTCGTGTAGAGGACAGAGCATATTTATTTAATTAATTAATCAATCTGTATGGTTGCCTAGCTCTCCAAGTGAAGGCCTTGAGGGACAGGAGGAAGAACAGAGCTATCTAGGTCAGATAAAAGGGGCTGAGTTTGGGGCAAGAATGCAATGTGAATAAACATCTCAGACAAGGCTTCTTTAGTTCACACGAAGATGGAGATGGGTGGTGGGGGGCGGAGGAAGCATGTCAAACTTGCACATTTCTGTTAGTCTAGCTTTACAACAAAAGTGTTACTGACCTACATGGCTTTGGTTTCTTGATCCTGATCTACGTTGAAAGGCTGACAGCACCTACAACAGCCTGTGACGTACCTGTAGCCCTTGCATTCATAATGAAACCTACATCTTCACTTCCCTGCATAGATTCATCCATTCCACTGAGCACAATCAGACCATCTTCCTTCAGACTCATCAGATCCTTTATCTTCATTTCATAGATTCATACTGTATCAGCATGGAGAGGTAGGGTGAGGGGAATGTTCCTTATGTCTGACTTTAATGCTGCAAAGTGAGAGAAGAAAGAAGGAATGTTTCATGGGAGCAGATTAGGCATGACTTATTTGTTGATACTTTAAAATATGCATCTCCTACTAAAGGACATTAAAATTGCAATTCAAGAGATGTTAAGCAAGAACAATAGCTCACAAGAGACAGCGTTCTAAACAGAAATGGTTTTCAGGCAGAAATAAGCACAATTAAAACGCTAAGTGATTATTAATATTAATGCTTATATTGCTGTAATGGTGATAGCAACTGGATCAGCACTGCACTGAGACTAAATAGAATTCATGGATATGCATGAAAAGAGAGGAGAAGTTGGCTTCCGGGCTCAGACAAATGTGTTTGCAAACCTTCAACCCCATAGCTCTTACAAAAATAGCTATCGTCCAGATCTATTTACATCCAGATGCATCTATCAGGGATGTAAACTAAAATATCTCTATCTTGTAACCTATGTAATGATGTTGAACCTTACACACTTTCATTTTAAATATAAATGACTCCTAGAGGCACCTCAGTCTCACTGAACAGAACCCGGCACTAAACAAAGACATGTTTAATTCTAAACAGTATGTCATACTAAAGGCTTGTGTTAAATAAAATGGATTTGGAGACTTGCAGAAAAGGGTTTAAAATAGGAGAAATGATAGATGTTGGCCATATGTGGCCCTAGGTCAGTGGTGGGTTCTTTCTTATTGGTTTAGTGAACTGCAAATGCCCATCAATTCCTATCCTGGTGACCCTAAACAGGAGATGGATCACATTTTTTTTTTATTAAATTTATACCCCGCCCTTCTCCAAATGGACCCAGGGCGGTGCACAGGGATGTTAAAATAGATACAAAATATATAAAATATATCAAAATTTAAAATACTTATTCTAATAAATAAACCCTGCGCTAAAAACCGAATTAAAATCCCAAATTTAAAACTATCTAATAATCAGTATGGAGGTTACGCTAGGCCGGCTAGGTGGAATAGGTGTGTCTTCAGACACTTGCGGAAGAGGCGGAGGTCGGAGATGGTGCGGAGTTCAGGGGGTAGGTCGTTCCAAAGGGCAGGGCCCGCCACAGAGAAGGCTCTTCCCCTGGGTGTCGCCAGTCGGCATTGTCCAGCCGACGGCACCCTGAGGAGGCCCTCTCTGTGGGAGCGTATCGGTCTGAGGGATGTATGGGGCAGGAGGCGGTCTCGCATATAATGTATTGTTTGGCATAAGATGGAATTGAATGATGAAAATTAGTCATTTTTGTGTCCAGTCACCAGAATGGGACACCTTGCCGCAGCCAATTCATCATGGCCAGCTCACCAAGACCAACTCACCATGGGATAACATGCCATGGCCAGCTTCACCATGGGATATCTTATTGCAGGACAATTCAACAATTTAATTTAATTATTTAAAATATTTTTAAAGTATTTTAGTTTTTGTCATTCACATTTAATTTTGTCCCTTCTTTAACACCCTTTCTTTAATGTTTCTATTGGATTATTTCTTCAATATTAGTGTAACTCTTGTCTTGTGGCAAGTTGACCTGTAGTGTGTTGGCAATGGTGAGTTGACCATGGTGAGTTGGCCATAGCGGGATGACTGCGGTGATTTCTTGTAGACCCCCGGTCACCACATGGAATATGGAATTAAAGCTTCTTATATATTCCTCACCAGGGGTGAAATCCAGCAGGTTCTGACAGGTTCCGGAGAACCGGAAGTGGAAATTTTGAGTAGTTTAGAGAACTGGAGGACCGCTTCCGCCTTCCGGAGGCGACGGATGAGTTTTCTTGGCAAATGCCACTTCTGGCTGGCCCCAGAGTGGGGTAGGAATGGAGATTTTGCAATATCCTTCCCCTGCCACACCCACCAAGCCACACCCACCAAGCCATGCCATGCCCACATAAATGGTGGTAAAAAAAATTGAATTTCACCACTGTTCCCTACTTTTCCATTCAGCTATACACCTATACCTATAGCATTTTCCTTCCTAAGGTGAAAAAAGCACAGGTTCCCCCACCCTGACATCAACAGAAAAATGCTCAGATAGAGAGAAACAATTTTAGTGGAAAAAGAAGAAATATTTATGCTGCTTCAGTTACTCTCCATACAAAGCTTTGTATTTGTTTTTAGAGCAAAATATGCTGTTGTACATCATATGACATATGAACCAATGTGCTAGCATGAAAATAGGCATTTCATGTATTACCGAGCAAATAGGCATTTCATGTATTACCAAGCTCCTTTCTAAGGAAAATTATGTAGGTCTTTCTTTACATAATAATCTCATATTGCGCAGAGCTGCAGCCTATAAAAGCTAACATAGATTAAAATAAAACAATTCATGTACTTCTCATTTAATGAAAGATACTAATAGGAAAAATTTCAGCGAGGCAAAATGCGACTTGAAAATAGCAAGATAGAAATTATTTTATATAACTATAGGGTTGCCTAAGAGGAAATGGAAACTATTCGCTCTCCATTCAATGGCTAATTATAATAATGATGTTAACTTGACAGAATATCATAAGATCTGACTCATGTTTGTTAAAAGGCTTTTATGTGTTCTTGAAATGTTAGCCAGTGCTAAGGTGGAAGCACCATTAAGCATATCCAAAGTTTCCTGCTCTACCTTTGAGAGCATTAGAAAAAAAAATCTTTACTAATGCAACCAAAACGAATTAGAGCTAATGGAACAGACTTGCTTCCTATTCTTTAAACAGCGGAAGAGACATATAGCCACTACTATAGCATTCTATATAGACTCATCTCTTGCAGCTCTTAAGCCCTATAGGACTATACTCAAGGAGAGAATTGTGATCTGGCACAGACACATAATGAGATTCTTGACCTTTGATATAGCAGCATTGAACAAACCTGGATCATTTGCAAGCCCCAAAGCCAGCAAATGCCCTCTAAAAGTTTTGCCAACTAGCACTTTAATGGAAAAAAATGATAAAATGACTAAATGTACAGGGAGTAATCATACTACTTGTATTTAATCAATGTAATGCAATTTTAATTATACTGATTCAGACAATTAAATTATATGAAATTTCATTTTTGTGCATCTTCCATCTACTTTTCCAGGTGCAATTTCCATCCTTCCATTCAAATACCAAATGCCGTTTTTAGACTGAAAAATTCAGTATACAGCTCCCTGCATTAGTAATATTGTGTATGAAACTGTGAGAGTATTCTTCCCTTAAAGTAGGGATAAGAAAGAACTTTTTTACATTTAAATTTATTGCAAATGTACTAATCTTGCATTGTTCAAACAATATGTGAATTTAGTCCTATCTATTCTTTGACACATTTGCAGCTGCCCAAATTATATGATCCAACTGACCAATTTTTTTTTAAAGGCAAATAGTCTACAAATTTATTCTATGCATATATATCTCTCTCAATGTGTGTGTTTGTGTGTGTGTGTGTGTGTGTGTGTGTACATAAACACATATACAGATTAAATATGCCTGCCTAACCCAGTTCTGCTGTACTGCCTTGGCAGATATATATCATATTTTTCAGAGTATAAAATGCACCTTTTTTCTCAAAAAAAGAGGGTGAAACCTGAGTGCATCTTATACACCGAATACAGCATTTGTGGCCTACCAAAACCCCTCTTGCTTTGCAAAAATTGGTGTGCATGGAGTTTGGGAGGCTTGCAAAGTACTCCTAGGAATGGGGAGGGCAAAAATGAGCAAAGAATTGTATGTTTTTGTTTGTTTTTGCCCCCCCCCAACCCCCAGGAGCACTCTAAAAGCCTCCCAAAGCCCTGCATGCCCCCCCTTTTTTTGTGCAAAAAATGAGGTATGCAGAGGGTTTGAGAGACATGCAGAGTGCAAAAAACTTTTTTTAAAAATTTACCTCTTCAAAATCATGGTGCGTCTTATATTCCGGTGCGTCTTATACTCCAAAAGATATGGTACATATACATATAACATCAATGTAAAAAGTTGCTGGAGAGAAGGCAATGATAAATAATTCCTATTCTTTACCAAGAAAACCACATGGGTAGAAAATTTAGAATAACTGTGGTGCCATTTGATGAGCCCCACAAGTCATCCTAATGCTGTGAAAAATTTGATGATCTTTCAGAATACTAATGGTATTCATGACATGGCTATTCTAGTCCTTGAAGTGTTTAGTTCATGATGTTGCCATGTAAGAAAAGATAAACTACAGGGTGCAAACAGAGAATATACAATGGGAATATTGAACATGGGACAGCACAGCACAATGAAAGAGGAAATGAATTGACTACACATTGACATTTTAGGCATCATCAAAATGATGTGGATCAGGCCTGGACATTTTGAAGTTATCACATTGTTTATTGCTCATAACATGAAAACAAAGGAGGGCTGATGCTTTCTTGATTAGGAAAGATACAACAAGAGCACTGCTTGGCAATAGTGCAATCAATGACCAAATAATATCAGACTTCATGGACAATCCTTTAATATAGGGGTCCCCAACCTGCCCAGGTACTGGGCTGTGGCCCATTCAAAACCAGTGGCAGGCAAGCATCCGCAGCTCCACTTCTGTAAGTGACAGCCACTCACACTCAAGTGCAAAGCTCCATTTGTGCAAATGGTTGGAAATATGAAGGAGGAAAAACTAACTGGACTGAATGACCCAAGAAACCAAAATTAATTCAGAATTCTCACTCACAACATAGATGACAAGACCCAGATTATCCTAATTCAGAGATAGGTGAAACTTCAGCTCTCTAAAGAACACTATAGTGATGGGAAATATATAATAAAGAGAAATTGAAGCCGTTCAATGGTAAGGTGAATAGGCTCAATTACAGCTGCAACAAAAGCAACTTTGAAAGACCTGAAGGTCCAGGTTGAAAACAAATCCTATGTGGGTGCTAAGAATTAGCATCAACTTAATGGCACACAATCAAGTGTTTGCATGATGGGTGGGTGGGTGGATAAATAGCCGTGTGTGTATTCATACAAAGAGATTTTTAAAGAAATTTCTCCAAGGGTTGTGGAAGTAGAATGAACAAAAAAATGGAAAAACAAAAAGACAACAAGATGAGTCCATTCATTCTTCCCTTTTACAGAATCATGAAAAGCTCATTGCAGCTAGCGAGAAAGTAGATAGTTGTGCTCAAAAATTACACCATCCATGCTTCAAGGACACACTACCAGGAAAAAAACTCTTTCCAGGCATGATTTGTATACCCAGTGCAAATTATTTTGAAGCCCTTTGTCTTCCTTTACCTGGTTTTGAGTGGCAGGAGGTGAAAAACAAATGTGTGGATTTCATGGAAGTATTGATACAAAGGCATGGGTATACTCCTTCTGTCACCATCTGCTGTTGCCATTGACTCCCTGTATGTACCCCCCCCCCTGCCAGACATGCTAGTCTTTCTAGCTAATAAATAGGAGCTAATCTTAAAATGAATAAGATAGATTCCCATAATTTTCTCTTAGGCAACACTTTCTCATAGGAAATGGAAGCTATTGTTGAATTGACAAAATGGAGGGGACAGGAGACTTAAAATAAAAAGAATGGAAAAACAAAAAGACAACAAGATGAGTCCATTCAAAGGATGAGAAATTGAGTTCATAATGGCTGACAAACCAAGATCAATCTAGACCAGGGGTTCCCAAACTTGGCAACTTGAAGACTTGTGGACTTCTGGGAGTTGAAGTCCACAAGTCTTCAAGTTGCCAAGTTTGGGAACCCCTGATCTAGACAATATCAGATGTTGAAAGTCTGTTGTCACCAGGAGGATCCAAGTCAAAGCCTTTAAAGAAATCCTATGTTGGAAAGTGCTGAAGACCCACTTCAGCAGGTACAGATTTTATTTATTATTTAGGATATGGCATCTACAGAGGTCATGCAATCACTGATACACAAGAGCAATAAATCACATAGATACAGACACAACTGTAAGTTTAAATAAAGCTATCTATCTAACTATTTATCCATCCATCATTTATTTAAATGTGGATAATACAATATACAAGATAAAATATTAAATTAAGGTAACACCATAATAGCACCCCCATAATATAGCACCATATAGTGGCAATAGGATAAATGCTATAATTCAATACCTAAGGAAGCTAAATATCTAACTGCTTCTGGTGTAGCTGTGATAGATCATCTCAGGTGCCTTGAAATTTCCTGAGGAGATGTTTTCAAACTATATGTATTATCATTTGGTCCAATTCACCACAGTCACATTGTGAGCTCTCAGCCATTCCCCACTGAAAGAGCTTTATCTTTATCCTGTCATGTCCTGTCCTGTCCTGATTCTATTCAGGTAGCTTCATATTTTTCAGGCAACTGCATTCCCGGAAGTAGATTTATTGGAGCTGCATAATCTGTTTGGTTATAGTTGTTAAAGGTCACCCATTTTAATTGCAAGACTGAAGTATATTATCCCAAATTGAGTTTCCTAGACTTAAGCCATACCCATGCCATGCTGGGGAATTCTGGAGAATTCTGGCAGTTGAAGTACACAGTCTTAAATTTGTCAAGGTTGGACACCTCTTGAATGAAGGTAATGGGCAGAAAGTAATATCACCTGGAATCAAATGAAGAGCTTGTGTTGCTTTGCTTGCTGACTAAAAAGAGGAAAAAAGTAAATCCGTTGTGCATCTTGAATCAAAATCTGAAGAGATCATAAAGGCTGATAACACTGTTTCTGTCCAAATGGCAAGAACATTTATTATCTAAAACAGGGGTCTCCAACCTTTGCAACTTTAAGGAGAATTCTGGGAGCTGAAGTCCTTCAGACTTAAAGTTGCAAAGGTTGGAGACTCCTGACCTAAAAGACCCAACTTTTTGTCAAACAACTAATAATTCTGAGAAGCAGTTGATAGATTAGCCAACTGACCTTTGCCATAGACACAGATTTGCTCTCAACCCTGATAGAATGCTATCTATTGTTCTGTATGCATGCTTAGAAACATATTTCCATTTCCACATTCCTTTCAGGAAGATATCATTAGCTTTCATTAGCTTTCATTAAAATATCTGTTTAGAAGTACTGGCATATTACGCTGTCTTATTTCTGAAACTATAGAAGAGATTTCACTTTAATGCACCGGCAAATGAACATTGCCTGCAGAAGAATTGATGTCAAGGTCTTCATTCTGAAAAATAACAAATGATTTAATGGTGTAGTTGATGCCCTAAGTAAAATGAAGTTAAACTTCCTTGTATGCAGTTTGAAAATAAAGGACATGGAATAGTATCATCTTGACAGATAAATAATAACATTTTAAAAAAAGTGCAGCCAACAAGAATAATATGAAACAACCATCTCAAAAAAGAGGGCAATGTTTTGAAGGGCGAAAAGGAACAAGTTTCTATCTATACGTGTATGTATATAATGAGTGGGAAACTGACAAACATTTTTAAAAAGCAATAAAAGAAGACACAAATAAAGTACCATGAAAGTAATTACATTTTCAATATAAGAAAAAAGATGTTGGGTCAGATTCTGCCTTCAGTTAAAATCTGGCAACAGGAAATCAATATGGGTATATTGGGCATTTGTAACCGAAGGAGATCTTGGTCTGTGTTCATTGTTGAAAGACATTTTGTTGACTATCAGCTTGTCAAGCTGGAGGTTTTGCTTTGCATAGCATCACTTCACACCCTCACTTTAATCATTCCTCTTTTAAAACAATATTCAATTTCAGGATCTAAACACGTCCAGAAAAATAGACTTCTAATTGTTGTTGAATGCAGCCACACACCCTCTGTGAGTTGTTTCAATTATATGTGCAGGTGTTTGGTACTAGCCACAGTAACATTGCATGCATCTGTAGCAGTGGTGGGTTTCTGCAGGCTCCCACCTACTCGCGAGAACCGGTTGGTGAAATTTAGAGAACCGGTGAGAGGGGGTTCCACTGGCGTACCTGGAAGTAAATCTGGCCCGCCGCTGCCAGTGACCCAACGGGAAGGGAAGAGAAGGGAAGGGAAGGGAGGAAGGAAGGAAGGAAGGAAGGAAGGAAGGAAGGAAGGAAGGAAGGAAGGAAGGAAGGAAGGAAGGAAGGAAGGAAGGAATTTATCATCACAATTGAGTCTAAAATTTTGGTTGCTAAGCAAGAGCGTTGTTAAATGAGTTTCACCACATTTTAAAAGGTGGCCACTCCCACCCTGTCACATGACTGCCAAGCCACGCCCACAAAATAGGCCACACCTACAGAGTAGGTTCTAAAAAAATTGAAACCCACCACTGATCTGTAGCAAATAATTGTAAAATGTGCATCATGTGTGATGATGCCATGAAGCTTGTGTTGCTACTCCAACCTCTCAGATATACCCGTGATTTCAAGCAGCAGTCATCCTGCTCAGCTGAGGCTAAACTAATAGTGGAATGAGATTACTGGCATCTTCCTTTTTGGACCAAAATAATACTCTACTTTCCTTTTCTAATTTTCCCATTATCTTCCAGGTTTGAGCCACTTCCAGGCCTGGTCCTTGAGGCCTTCTCTCTTCTCAATCCCCTTGCCTTCTCAGAAACGCACCCATTTCTTTTCAGCAGTGGCTTTATGCAATGGTGGGATTCAGCAGTTCGCACCACTTTTGGAGAACTGGGTGTTAACTTTCTGAGCAGTTTGCGAACTGGTTATTGGAAGAAATCATTAGAGCAGAGAACTGTTGTTAAATTATTTGAATCTTTATGCCATCTTTCCCACAACTCCATGGTTTTCTGCAAGATGCTGTTCTCAAAGAGTCAAAATATTGTACTGTACCCTTTATCTTATTGATCAGGAACATTGGGAGTAGATACAAAGGTTTCTCTTTTTGGCCTCTGTTGCTCTAATTTCCACCATTGAAAGACTCATGGGCTTGCTTCCTACCTTCTTCCTGTCCTTCTTCCACTAGGCATTGCTCTAAGTAATTTCCTAAATATCTGTTTCTTATGGTTTAGGACCTTAAGGATTTGAAAATAGATTCTCCTATTGGACTTGGTATTACTTACACAAATATCTCTAATACTCATAGCAGTGAATCATTTGAAAGATACCATATAGTTATCTCAACTTTTTTTTCCCCTAAAGACGTTTTCCATTCAGTAGTCTGTTCTTCTCTCAACCTGCTCTTAAAACTATTTTACTGCACCATCTTTTTCTTGATTTGGCCTATCTTCAAGGGCTGACATATCTGGTCCTTCAGCAGATTCACCCCATTCTTGCGTGAAGCATCACTGTTGGCATTTGTTTTTCCTTCTGTCTGATCACATGCCAGAGAGATAGACAATATATCCAAAGGAATGGACCAATTACTTGTTTTACAAACTCAGCACATATAAAACCAGGGTAGTGCCAGCTGGCAGTGATTTAGAACAGACACAACAGAGGCAGAATGAAGATCAGCAATGGGGCTGCAAATTTCACGCTCGTATTGATTTCCGCTGAATCAGGGATGGATAAATAGCATCACACTCAGAACTACAAAGCACATCCAATAATTATTCTTTTATTTATTGTGAGGGTGTGAGGGTGTGGGTGCGACGTGGTATATAGTGTGTGACACTATGGATTTCATTTATTGTGAATATACATGGATTTAATTACATTAAATGAAAACCAATAATCTATATAATTCTAATCCATTTAAAAAAACATATAAGCATTTTGTTACATTGGAAGAAAATCCATGTGTATTTTGTATTTTTCACTCAAATAGCAAAATGTCTTCTTCAATTGTGACAGATAAAAATAATAATCCCATAATCTTTAACCAAAAAAATGAAATTAATTTAATGTAGAACTAGACTACTTAACTACCTTTTAGAAACCTGCTTTGCCTACTTTCCTGGGCAACCATAACCGAGTCCCTTCGGGGAGAGAGAGCGGGTTATAATTAAAATTATTATTATTATTATTACACAGTTTGTAAATCCCTTTCTGTGGTGAGCTACAAATATGGGTATACTAAGCATTTAAAGGAAAGCCAGGCACAGGTCAGCACCAACCAGGAAAGATTCTGGAAAAGATAATTAAACAACAAATAAGTGAACACCTAGAAGCAAACAAAGTAATAGCCAAAAGCCAACATGGGTTTGTCAAAAACAGATCATGCCAGACGAATCTAATTGCATTCTTTGACAAAGTGACAAAATCAGTGGACCAGAGGAATGCTGTTGATATAATGGACTTCAGTAAGGCATTTGATAAAGTAGACCATAACCTACTATTAGATAAAGTAGAAAATTGTGGGTTAGACAGCACCACCACCAAATGGATTTGCAACTGGCTGAACAACCGCACTCAACGTGTAGTCCTCAATGGAACTGCATCTACATGGAAGTATGCAGTGGAGTCCCCCAAGGCTCTGTTTTAGGCCCAGTACTCTTTAACATCTTCATCAACGATTTGGATGAGGGGATAAATGGGGAACTCATCAAATTTGCAGACGACACCAAGTTGGCAGGAATAGCCAACACTCCAGAAGATAGGCTTAAGATACAGAAGGATCTAGACAAACTTGGACATTGGGCACTGTCTAATAAAATGAAATTCAATTGTGAAAAAAGTAAGGTCCTACATATAGGCAAGAAAAACCAAATGCACAAGTACAGTATAGGTGGTACCTTGCTCAATAGTAGCAACTGTGAGAGGGATCTTGGAATCCTAGTGGACAACCATTTAAATATGAGCCAGCAGTGTGCAGCAGCTGCCAAAAAAGCCAACACAGTTCTAGGCTGCATAAACAGAGGGATAGAATCTAGATCACGTGAAGTGTTAATGCCACTGTATGGTGCCTTGGTAAGGCCACACTTGGAATACTGCATACAGTTTTGGTCGCCACGATGTAGAAAAGACGTGGAGACTCTGGAAAGAGTGCAGAGAAGGGCAACCAAGATGATTAGGGGACTGGAGACTAAGACATATGAAGAACGGCTGCAGGAGCTGGGTATGTCTAGTTTGATAAAGAGAAGGACCAGGGGAGACATGATAGCAGTGTTCCGATATCTCAGAGGGTGCCACAAAGAAGAGGGAATCAAACTATTCTCCAAGGCACCTGGGGGCAGGACAAGAAGCAACGGGTGGAAACTAATCAAGGAGAGAAGCAACTTAGAACTAAGGAGAAATTTCCTGACAGTAAGAACAATTAACCTCTGGAACAGCTTGCCTCCAGAAGTTGTGAATGCCCCTACCCTGGAAGTCTTTAAAAAGATGTTAGATAGCTATTTGTCTGAAATGGTATAAGGTTCCTGCCCACGCAGGGGGTTGGACAAGAAGACCTACAAGGTCCCTTCCAACTCTGCTATTGTAAAAAACCTGCAAATAACGGTATTATTTCCAACCATTAAATTGGGAATGTAAAGAAACAGATTGTCCATTTGTGATGATTGGTGATAAGCCACTTCTGCTTTACCGCTACACATAAAAGCACCTTCAGAACTTCCTGATTTCAAATGTAGGTAGCATTCCTCATATGTTCTGCCCACAAGGTTCAGACCTAGCAGAAAATCAATACTGGCCAACTTCTCAGCAATTCTGAAATGCAAAGGATCATAGACGGGAGGCATGTTGAAGAAGGGGCCAGATAAAACATAAAATGTTCTTGTTTGAGTGTCAAAGAAGTTGGCAGTCTATCACCTTTCCACCGTCACTGTGTTCACATCCGTCTGATTCTGCTTCACCTGCCACCGAGAGGACATTCTTGAGATTATGCGGCTGGATGTGCTTCAGTGGTTTTGAAATGCTCACTTTCATCTGTTGCCACTTCACATGGGTAATCCTCAATGGGAGATTATTTTACCCTCCATTACCTCCACAATGACCTTTGACAGAAGCAGGGCTATTATGAAATCCCTGGTTGAAGCCAGAAATTTTCCTATCATTTTTAAAGTACTGAACAATCTTCCCTTCGCGCTGCTCTCTTTCCGCTGGACCTGCTGGTTTATGTGACCTGTAAGTCTCTCTCAATCCATAATGACACTGCAGTCAAAATGAAAAAGTGCCTTTTTTGCAGGAGGAAAAAGGGGAGGGGGGGGACCCTGGATTCAATTGAAATCGCTTTGATAAAAGATAAGAGTGTGACCTAGCCATTTCAGCTCGGTTTCAGAGTTCTTTCATGAAGTATATTCATCTGATTAAAATCGTTCTGAACCATCACAGTTGAGGCTGATAACCTGTCAGTTTAACAAATCATAAAAGACCCTGTGTTCTTCAGTGACATTCAGAAGGGTGAACCCTGCTCTTTTTTCAAAAATTTATTTGCCTTATGTGAGCCAGAAAAAAGAAAAAAGAGGGCAATTACAATCCAATTTGGCTTTTAATAGATTCAGCACAAAATGAGTCAACCTGTGTTTATTGGTAACTATTGGTTTAATGCAGGGGTGTCCAAACCTGGGAACTTTAAGAGTTGTGGACTTCAACTCCCAGAATTCCCCAGCCAGCATGACTGGCTGGGGAATTCTGGGAGTTGAAGTCTACAACTCTTAAAGTTGCCAAGTTTGGACAGCCCTGGTTTAATGCGCATAACTGACCAATTGCTTTAATACACTACTTAACAGAACTAGCCCAGTGTCACAAAATTCTCAGTAAATTCTCAGAAACTTTCATTGTTAATGAAAGCAACTTACATTCTTCTGGGTTACTCTATGTATGTGCTTGTTTCTTTTAAATAATTTTTAACAGGATTATGTTAAGTTTATCATACAGGGACACAGTGGCTCAGTGGCTAAGATGCTGAGCTTGTCGATCAGAAGGTTGGCAGTTCAGTGGTTCGAATCCCTAGCGCCGCATAATGGGGTGAGCTCCCGTTACTTGTCCCGACTTCTGCCAACCTAGCAGTTCGAAAGCATGCAAAAAATGCAGCTAGAAAAACAGGGACCACTTTGGTGGGAAGGTAACAGCGCTCCGTACCCTTTTGGTGTTTAGTCATGTCGACCACGTGACCACAGAGACATCTTCAGACAGTGCTGGCTCTTTGGCTTAGAAACAAAAATGAGCATCGCCCCCTAAAGCCGGGAATGGCTAGCACATATGTGCAGGGGGAACCTTTACCTTTACCTTTTTAAATTGACCATGCAGCCCTGAGACGGCTAGTTGTGTCTGTTTTCCTTTCTTTCTGTTATCCATTTTCCTTATTCTACAGACGCCCTGACTGACCCGCATCTTAGCCTGAGATACTAGTATCTATGATTCTGAAGTGAGCTCTTTGGTATACATGCTGCCTTTATGACTGAACAGTGATTTTCTTCCCTGGAAGCCCCAGAGCAGAGTTCTGGGATCATAGCATGCACAAATGCTAGGAGTTAGGACTGTACTAAGATCCTACATGCCAATGTGGGAAGACTCTGGGCCTCTCATTGTAATCTGATTCACAGTTGAATTGAAAGGTCATAACAATGACAATTCATCCTCGCCCTCTAAAAGACTTGAGTTATTCATCTTAGCCGTACTTGAAATGCATTTTTTTCATGGAAAAGTCTAGCGCGGTGCCTCTTGGGCTCCCAGTATTCTCATATTCAGGACACAATTATGTGCATATCTGCTTATCTTCAAAGACCATTTCTGAGACTTTCTGGTATGCAATATCTGAAGGCCTCTGAGGACTGATTCACAAATGGATGTACGTGGAAACTTGCCATTCAGTGCTGAACGTGCCCATTTATGTTTCTGAATAGTATTACATTTTCTGTGAAACAAAGTAACATGAAAGCTCTTTCTGTTGTCTCCCGTCTTCTACATTGAGAAATAGTTGTGAAGAAAACCCTCAAGAAAAGGAATGGGATGTAACAGTAGAAGATTCCCATAAAAGAGTTTTAAAAAAACCCCTTAAGTTGACATGTTAGAAAATTAGCCTGGAGAAAAATTAATTCTACAAGTTTTAAATAAGGATGCGCACTGCCTGTGCTAGAAGACTGATTAACTGGTGGGTGTGAAAAGTTCTTTCATCCCAATTTTAAATCCCTCCATTCTTTTCTTGTCTGTTCTGCATCAGTACAAAGTCTCCAACAGGGATGACAAGCAGACTTTAGGAAAAAGAGCTCACAAAAGACGAAAGTTTAATATTTCACAGATTTGGAAGGCACCAGCTGAATATTTACTACTAGACAATATTTATTTTGCTAGACAAGCTTAAAAGACATTTCCTTCCATCACTAGGCAATTGTTTATGGGAAAAAAGTGAGCAGCGTCTAATGTACAGTCAATATATCATATATATTAAAATTAAGGGTTCGGCATTCAATTCTCCTGCTGATCCTCCACTCCGAAGAGTAGGATTGCAACTCAGCACTAGAGCACATTTCGGGGTGGGAAAAGTTTCAGCACTCCCAGTAAGCCAGGAAAGATGCTATCTGGGAACCTGGAGAGACTCTGCCTTGCAGTTTAACCTCCTTGGGCATTTCTGTAGGACCCATGGAGATAACCATGGAGAAATGATTCCGAAACTATTGCAAAAACAAAATGCAAAAAAAGGACACTTTCAGCCCAGGAAAGGAGAGTATTAGGAAGAGATTCAGGCAGACTCCTCCCTGGCTCTCTGGTGAATAAGAGGGAGAGAAGAGAAAATTTAGTCAGGTTGGCAAGATTCTGTTACAATGGCCTCTCTCAACAAAATATAGCTCCAGTCTTCTCACAGTCAGCCTTGGAAGGTTGACATACCTCCATAGAAAGATACTGGGCAGTGGTGGGATTAAAAAAAAATTACTACTGGCTCTGTGGGTATGGCTTGGAAGGCGTGGCAGGGGAAGGATATTGTAAAATCTCCATTCCCTCCCTACTCCTGAGGAAGGTTACTGCAAAATCCCCATTTCCTTCCAATCAGCTGAGACTTGGGAGGCAGAGAATAGATGGGGGTGGGGCCAATCAGAGGTGGTATTTACTGGTTCTCTAAACTACTCAAAATTTCTGCTAATGGTTCTCCAGAACTGGTCAGAACCTACTGAATACCACCTCTGATACTGGACATTTTTGGGATGACAGTGCTAGAAGCAATAAAAAGTCTCTTGGTCTGATTCAGAGATCTCTAAACTTGGCAATTTTAAGACTTGTGGACTTAAATTCCTCATGCTGGCTGAGGAATTCTGGGAGCTGAAGTCCACAAATCTTAAAGATGCCACGTTTGGAGACTCCCCAGTCTCATTCAAGGCTAACTATTTTCCTATGATTTGAAAATCACAGCCCTTAAGGTAATTTCCAGTTTTTGAATATATAGCACAGAATTTGCCCTTGGGAATCACAGGGCCTACTTGATATGTCCCGATTTTATCACTGGCATGCATGCTAGTCCTAAAGAATATTTCAAGTACAAGGAGGCTACAAATCACTAGGCTCAAATTATCCTACTTCAGACACCTAATGCAACAACTAGCTCTCCAGAAAGGGCTTCAATGCTGAGAAAAGTAGAAGGAAAGAGAAGAAGAAAACAACCATCAGCAATAGGTTATAGTGGGTGCAGTGTTACATTCCCCAATCTTTCTGGATCGGCAGATCAGAGGGAAAAGCAGGGATGGAAAGGGGATGATTATGTGCCTGCACGCACATAAAGTGTGCCACTTTAACAAATGCAGCTTCACACACACACTCGCCTACCACTTTCACAACCCAATTCTGGGTTGAGCTGCACCCTGACACCAGGCTGCAGATGAAGGGTTGGGACCAGGGTTGAGTTCCAGCTACTGCCAGTTCACTCGGAGATGTGTTGCATGTGCATGCGCTTGATGTGCGCTGCACAGTACTAAAAGCACAGTACTAAAAAAAAGTGCTTCTGCGTATCCGCAGAAGCAAAAAACAAGATGGTGGCTGGCGCCTACAGCGACGCCAAGACAACCAGGTCGGGGTCATGGCAGGCCAAGTTACTACCTACTCGGCCAAACCAGTCTGAACCAGTCTGAACCCACCTCTGGTTAGGACCTTGTTGAAAGGGATAGATTGTCATGGAGAAAATATGTGTCTGCTTTGCATTAAGACATTCTATGCCATCAAAATGATCTGGTGACACATTATCAATCAAATCATGACATTGTGGGGTTTTAAAAAAGTTTTAATCAAGTTATTTTATTAAAACAGATTTTTGTTGTCCTGATTCTGATTTTTTTTTTTTTTTTTGGCTGTTGTTATTCATGGACTTGTCTGATGTAAGGAAAGCAGGAAGCAGATCTAATTGCTTTGTCTGCCAGATCACTAATCATCTCTTTTTAGGTGTTGGCTCACATACCTCATTCCCCTTGGATTTTAGGCTCCAGAATAGCCCCCATTGTTCCCTCTGTTTTTAAAATCTTTAGCTGTCTCCCAAACAGTCCAGTCAGCAGAGCTATCATGAAGGACAATGTAGTAAAATGAGGATGATATTTGCAGTGGAAATTAGTTCATTAACTTATTTTGCGAAAGCAGCTTTATAGAACTTCTGAAGAAAAGGAATGCTTTGTTATTGCTGGATAATATATCTTTCCTGAGAAAATCACTTACTGCAGGGGAAATATCTAGTTTGACAATTTATAAGAACTTACAAACCAGGTCTCTATTTATCTCAGTTTCTGTTATCAGATTATATTTACTAAGAGTGTTGTCACAGCCTATCAGTAATTCTGATGGATACTTTGATATCAAAGCAACCTGTAAATTATCAGATCATTCCCTGCAAGGGAATTGTCCAGTGAACAACTCCCCTCCTGTGTTCCTGTGATAATGTCTAATGATTTCTGTTTGGTTTCAGGAGGTTACATAATAAATATGTCTTTCATTGACAGAGAAAGCACCTGCAGTATTTCTCAGAATTCTCCTAATCCACAGGGTATGTCCATTCAGTTCAATAGAGGCAAAAAAATAGAGGCAAAAAAAAAAGCCCCTACTGTATTAGAACAGTTTTTCTTCTCTTGAAATAATAAAGTCAGGGTTTCCTAAAGTCCTTGTATATTGGCTTGGAGAAGAGTTACTTGCTTGTTAATTCCCAGCTTCAGACATTTGCTACATGCACAAAATTGTCTTCTTTAATTAATAAAGGAAATAAAAGCAAATATGCAGCTGCTGGAAATTCTCATAAAAATTTAATCAAAACTAAATGTGTACCTTATTCTATTTTTAAACCCCAGGTTATTTAGAAAAATCTCTTAGACAACTCAATAATCGCCCACGAAGGTGTAACAAGAAAATTAGTGCTTATGGAAGACACATTAGCAAAAACATATGATAGCAGCTGCAGGTTTTTAGTAGACAATTTTAGCAGTGACATTGTTTAAAAAGATTAAATAATTTAGAAGATTAGCAGGTCATTTGTAACCATGGAAATTGTATTTTCTCTATGCCTAATAAACTAATTTTTACATGAAGCAAAACAACATTTGGTCATCTGCCTGTTTGATGCGTTATTTTCAATTGCCTTTATTTATTCAGCAGAATTTACATACAGGTACTGGAACTTTTGGGAAGAAGACTGTGGCATCATAAGGCCCGACTCACTTTGCATCACTATTCCACTCACTATGGCCCTCACCTTTCAGAACAAAACCATATAGGTGGCTCTGGTCCAACCTGGTGAAAACAATTTATAACCAGATATGGCAATAGTTTGACATAAGAGTAAACAGTTAAGTGAGATAGATAGATGATGGATGGATGGATGGATGGATGGATGGATGGATGGATGGATGGATGGATGGATGGATGGATGGATGGATGGATGGATGGATAGGCAGGCAGGCAGGCAGGCAGGCAGATAGACAAATAGAAAGGCAGACAGGTAGAGATTCACAGGCTGTGCAATGCACATAAAAACTATTGCAACTATCACAACTACATTCTTCACCATTCCCTGCAAATTCTCCAAGTTTGTAGGTTTATTTGGCGATCCACAAGAATCAATTGATTATTAATTATGTAAAATATATGATTTTTTTTCAGGGGTATTCATGTATAAGTGTATGTGTGGTGTGAGAGGGGGAGATTAGAATAGAGGCAGTTTAAGACTGGCAAACAATGGAGGAAACATATTCCAAGCTATAAGCAGGGCCAATTCTCATATTATCAGAAGCAGTCAAGTGGAACTATATCAGCGTATACTCATTTTCCCCCCGGCATGTAATGTATAAAGAAGAAATCTTAGGAGTATTCCCTGGAGACATAGGCTTACCATAGGCATTTGGAAAAATGTATTTGAGTAGCACATCAAGATCCCTGTTGAAATCATTTTATGCTTCTTTTTCTAAGCAAGAATTGTCTGCTTTGGTACATTTGCTTATCAATTGATTTTCATTTTGAAAAGTAAAGTTGAAATAGACAGTGGAATATTTCCTAAAATTGACATTAAAGTCGTCTTCCTAGATGTGGAAAATATATCACCTTTCCTATGATTCTTGGTCTTGAGGCCATATAAAATAGAGCCCTACTTTGAACCCTGGCATTTCCTGCTTGAACAGGGGATTGAACTAGAAGACCTCCAATGTCCCTTCCAAGTCTATTATTCTATGATCTAAGGACAGGGGTCTGCAAAGTCGGCTCTTTTAAGACTGGTGGACTTCAACTCCCAGAATTCCCCAGCCAGCTATGCTGGCTGGGGAACTCTGGGAGTTGAAGTCCACCAGTCTTAAAAGAGCCGACTTTGCAGACCCCTGATCTAGGATGTCAATGGGCTACCTTCCTTTTCTTTTATCATGTGCTATAAAACAGTAGCAATTTTTTTAGGGTTTTCTTTTCTCTCTGTACTGATTTCTGCTCATTCTAATGTACTAAAAGGCAGAACTGCAGGCCAGGACATGTTTCCCTATTCATAAATTTGTAACTTTCTCAATTAATGTTATTTTTATTTTCACACTGTCATAAACCGCCCTGCTTGCTATAAATCAATAATGCTACTTAGCATCCCTATCTTATTCAATGTGCACATAAAGGAAACAAGGAACAGGAAGGAGAGAGAATAAAACAGACACGAATGAACGGCAGAGTAATCATCGTATTCCCTTTCAGATCTGGAATGTTGTGAGATAAGCAAGTATTTCATTTTCTTTCTTTTTCTTTTCACCTTTGCTTCCTGCCAGGTGTAAAATAAAGGAATAAAAAAATCTATTGCTTGTAACAGACAACAGTGATTATTGTCTGCAAGCACTCAAAACCACATAATTTCAGCAGTTTTTATTCACAAGAGTACCATTATTTACACTCCTGGTATATTAAGGTCCTTTTTTAACCTTATTTTCTTTGGCCAAAAGAAAGAGGGAGTGGGGGAAGAGTTATCTGATATAGGCCTCAATTGACAATCTGAGAACTATTTCAATGTGATACTGTATATTAAGCCATTGTGTTAATGCATCTGTCAACATGGCAATATCATAAAAGCAAGATGGAAAAAGAAAAGGTTTCACAATTTAGTTTTCCAAAGATTCTCTGTCTCCGCCTGAACATAAATTACAAGAAAGTAACAGAGCAAGTATGGAAGGAGTGGATCACATTTCTGAACGTGGAAACTTCCCCACAAATACAAATGTCAAAAAACAGGTGAGGTGTTCCAAGGTTCCCCCACTTTCTGAAGTGCTAGTTTCTCAACTGCAGGGTTTATACACAGCAGTGGTGGGTTTCTGCAGGCTCGCACCTACTCGCGAGAGCCGGTTGGTGAAATTTAGAGAACCGGTGAGAGGGGGTTCCAGCGGCGTACCTGGAAGTAAATCTGGCCCACCGCTGCCAGTGACCCAACGGGAAGGAAAGAAAGAAAGAAAGAAAGAAAGAAAGAAAGAAAGAAAGAAAGAAAGAAAGAAAGAAAGAAAGAAAGAAAGAAAGAAAGAAAGAAAGAAAGAAAGAAAGAAAGAAAGAATTTATCATCACAATTGAGTCCAAAATTTTGGTTGCTAAGCAAGAGCGTTGTTAAATGAGTTTCACCACATTTTAAAAGGTGGTCATTCCCACCCTGTCACTGACTGCCAAGCCACACCCACAAAATAGGCCACACCTACAGAGTAGGTTCTAAAAAAATTTGAAACCCACCACTGATACACAGCATCACTAGAAACTTCAGGAGTTTTGTTATACTAGTGCAGTCTATTTGACTAACCCAGAACATACATTGTCTTCCTCTCTGACTGGATTGAGACTCCAATTTCCACTAAAAGGTAAAGGTAAAGGTTCCCCTCGCACATATGTGCTAGTCATTCCCGACTCTAGGGGGTGATGCTCATCTCCATTTCAAAGCCGAAGCGCTAGCAAGGTTCGAAGACATGATCATGTGGACTGCATGATTAAATGCCGAAGGTGCACAAAACACTATTACCTCCCACCAAAGATGGTTCCTATTGTTCTACTTGCATTTTTTACGTGCAAGTAACAGGAGCTCACTCTGTTACACAGCACTAGGGATTCAAACTGCTGAACTGTCGACCTTTCTGATCAACAAGCTCATCATGGCCTATCCTTTATTGCAGCGGTGAAATTCAATTTTTTTTACTACAGGTTCTGTGGGCATGGCTTGGTGGGCGTGGCTTGGTGGGCGTGGCAGGGGAAAGATACTGCAAAATCTCCATTCCCAACCCACTCTGAAGCCAGTCAGAGGTGGCATTTATCGGTTCTCCAAACTACTCAAAAGTTCCACTACTGGTTCTCCAGAACCTGTCACAACCTGCTGGATTTCACCCCTGCTTTATTGTACCTACCACTAAATTAAGCAACTGGCATTTACCTGCTTATAATACCACGATCTGCTACAAAAAGGTTTATTTAAATGTAAAACAAATGAACAAGGAAATAAATACAACCTTACTGGTTTCTCATTCATTTATAAAAGAAAATATTGAAATGAACCGAAGGAAATTTAAGTCCAAGCAGAGAGTAAGAGCAAGTGTTGCATTATAAACTTTCCTTGTAATTCACAAAGGGAGCTATCAAAACATTATTTTCTAAAATAAAAATCGCTGGGTTAGGAAATGTTGTTGTTGTTGTGTTTTAAAAAGAATGCTTATGAGAGACAGACCCTTTGTCTAATCTGTCTGAAACGTGGCAGTAGTGATATCCAAGAGGGGTTTCCATTTCATCTGAAAGCACCAAAGGTTTAGGCATCAGGAGATAAGATGGGTCTTTATTAGTATCTGCATAGAAACAATACGATGCATAACATAAATCAAAAGTGATACTAACGAAGAAGCAATATGAAGAAAGCAATAACTCAGTGAGAATGAAAATAAGATGGGGTCCTAATAGAAAATAGCAGATGAAACAATCTCCATTTCCTTCTCCAGGCTTTGGTGCTGATATTAGGTTGGCCGTGGTACCCTAATTCTTTCCCCCAGAACTTGAAGCCTTCCTGTTGGGTATATAACCCAAGGCTCAGAAAGAAGGTTGCAGCATTCTAGATGTATTCTTCCTTATCTTTGTCCTCTCTCCTCATTGGGTTAATTCTGGCTCATTGGTTGTCTCAACCATGGCCACCTGCAGCAACTGGATCAGTGGTGGATTCAAATTTTTTTACTATAGATTCTGTGGACGTGGCGTGGATGGGTGTAGCATGGGTGGGCATGGCATGGGTGGGTGTGGCAGGGGAAGGATATTGTAAAGTTTCCATTTCCACCCCACCCCACTAACCTGCTTTCCAGCTCTGTGCTCCTGTGCAGGGCAACAGAAGAAGACCCAGCTGAGGCAGTGAATAAATGGGGGCAGAATCAGCCAAAGGTGATTTTTACCAGTTCTCTGAACTACTCAAAATTTCTGCTACCGGTTGGCCAGAACAGGTCAGAACTGACTGAATACTACATCTGAACTGGATGTTTAATCAAAATGACCAAGTGTTGATAGTGAGATCAAAACACAGGCCCCACCTTTTATTTCCTTGCATATAATGTTACCATGGAAGTACAGAAGGAATGAAGTTTGTATCAAAATATTGCAATGACGTTTTGTCATTTACTGCCCATTCCACCCTATCTCAAATACCTATAGTCTAAAATATACCAAAAGAGATCTTATGCAGAAGAATCCTTTGGTTTGTGCAACTTAGTCTTCTTAGTCTTGACATCAACATTGTGATGAAGTAATTAGACAATTCACAGCATATGATCAAATCAAGATGGTTCTTGCCCCACTACACTCAATGTTCCCATTTTAGATTTTATCCTTAACTTGCTAATGAAAAGTCTCTCCTCTTTTGTGAGCATTTTTCCATGTGTTGTAAAGTGGTCTTCTAAATTCAACAAAACTTGTGTGCAATGTGCTCTGAATACCACCAATCTAAATTAAGTTTGACAACATGTAAATGAGTCTGCTAAATTCCATAAAGATGAAATAGGATTTGACACCCAGATGCAACTACTAGCTTGTCATAGTGCAAAACAGAAAGTCATAATGTTGGGAAAGTCTGGAAGAAGGCTTGATTATCCCAAAAAATGATTCTGAAGCTCTTTAGAAAAGTATATTACAACCCATCAAAATCAACCCGATAGAAAAAAATTAATTCTATTTGAAAGTCATTCCAATGTACTATGTAGTAGTGCATATGCTATACATGCTCTGTAAAGTATGATCTGATTATTCTGCAGGTTTTGTGGGTGTTTTTGATTTTGATTTTTTTATATTGAGGAACAGAGACATCAGACATCTAAACTGTAATGAAAGTCTGCAAACATGTCAAATGGAATCAACGGGTCGTGTCTTTCTCCCTCTCTGTTATTAGAACTAATGCAATTGGATAAATTGGAACTACAACAATTTTAATTCCATGAAAATCCCAGACCATCTGTCATGTTTTGTTAGAAACTAAACAATGCAAAATTAATTCCCTTTCCAGCTCACAGGTGTGTGCCACTAACTGAAATGTGACATCATCCCATTAGAGAACACAATTTCATCAGCAAAAGAGAAGGAACATCACTGGAAAAAAATGATAGAAGGAGAAGCATACACTAAAAGGTTAGTAAATGCTAATTTATATTTATAGATACACATTTAAGAAAAGCACTGTAGTCAGAATAGAAATATAGTCTAATAGAAAAGACAATGATAATTATCTACTTGTTAACTGAAGCTGCTGTCCAATTGTTAACTAGTTGATGGACATTAAGGCACTAAGACTTTCTTCTTAAGAGTTTTACAGTCATCATGAGTCCACCTAATCAGGCAGCCTTTCAGAAAGAACTTGGAGGCAAATTTTGGATTGTCTCCTGGCAGACTTCAGAAGGCAGCCTTCGTAAAACAAGACATTTGGCTATTCTTTGCATAAACATGATGAAAGCAGTATGCATACAGAATGATTTAGAACCATTCACAAGATACAAGTTGTATGATTCCTTATCCAAGGGAAATCATATACAAGATCTGTGAATTTTAGCTAGAAACACGGTTGAGGTCCCAGAGATTTCAGAATTTAGATCGGTTGCAAGCAGATCAGATGGCATCTCATGTATGTCAGATCTGTATCTGCTTTTTCCAGTATTGAGTATTTGAGTATTCTCTAAATGCACTGGGACTACAACATACAGCTATTCTATTTAGTAAGTTGAAGTTGGAGTCAGGCTTTTATAATGCACAAAGATGGAAGACAACTGAAACATCAGGAACAAAGGGATGGATTGGGAAGGTGGTTGAGTTTGCAGAATTGGCTAATTGACTTGTTTGATTAAATAAGGAGTTCCAATTAATTTTATATTTTAAAAAGTGGGAAACCCTTTATGGACTTTTTGCTGAAAGTGGATAAGAAGAGTTTGTGGTTTAGTTAGTGATTATATCTATTTAAAAGGTTTGCTGATAAGGAGGAGGAAACTATGATATGAAATAAGGAAAGTGGAGATGATAATTCCGGTGTTTGTTATTGCTGCAAAGAAGATGGGCAGTTGCTTCTTTAGTTATTTTTCTTATTAGTTCTTTTTTGTTATCCTTCACTTTTTCTTTTACCTTTTTTAAATTTCCTTTTCAACTTTTTCTTTTAAATTTCTGCAGTTGTTGGTTTTTTAAAAAGAAATTTAAAGTCTCAATGCTTCTGAAAGAGATCGTGTTGGTGATGCCTGATGTGGATCATTGTGACTATATTAGTATAGGTTAAGTTAGCTGAATTTTAACTTTCTAAATTTTGATTTAGTGCTCCAGGAAAAAAAATTCAGACACTTGGAATGACAGATATTACGTTAAAAACATCTAAAAGCCATGAAGTTGTAAGAGGGGCATTTATACTTAGATCCCAATGTCTCTTTCTGCACTAGTTCCAAAATTTTATATTTTGTAAGTTTCTAGAAGTATGTTTGTGTTTTTGAGTACACATTAGAAGGTGCTTTTTCACCATGTTCACTTTAACCCCATTTATTTTCCACCAATACCCCACCTTCAAGGGCTACTGAAACGGAACACCAAAATTAAAACAGCCATTAGATGGCTGCAACAAGAGATGTCCAACTCATCGCTGCCTCCTAGTGGTTATATGGATTTTGGCAGCAATTAGGTAACTAACTAGCTGGGATTAGAGCAGTGATTGTCAACCTGTGGGTCAGGTTGGGGATCAAATGACCCTTTCACAGGGGTCGCCTAAGACCTTCGGAAAACACATATTTTCGATGATTTTAGGAACCGAGATACCAATTTTATGGTTGGGGGTCACCACAACATGAGGAACTGTATTAAAGGGTCATGGCATTGGGAAGGTTGAGAACCACTAGATTAGAGCAGGGGTCTCCAACCTTTGCAACTTTAAGTCTGAAGGACTTCAGCTCCCAGACTTCTCCAGCCAGCTTAGCTGAAGTCCTTCAGACTTAAAGTTGCAAAGGTTGGAGACCCCTGGATTAGAGGACTCCTGGCAAATATCCCTGAACAACACTTGAAACTGCTTGGAGAGTCCTGCTAACCTGATGTTCTGAAGCCAAGGAGTCAGTGCTGTTTCTCAAGGTTCAATTTTTATTAGGTATTAAAGTCCTTGATTACAAAAGGATCGTTTTATTTCTCAGACTCAGGCAGCAAAGGAGAAAGAAAAATCATTTCCATTATGGCTCTAAATGATTGAGATGTCAGAAAGACCAGAGAGAAAGAGATCAAGGGAAAGAACGTATTCTCGATTGGACATTAAAAAGATTGAAATAGAGGCATTGGGTAATGAAAACCACGCAGTCTGTATATGTCAGTTGAAAGAGTCACTGTGCAGAAAAAGGAAATCTTGAAAGTGGGGAAGGTTAGTTTTCAATCCTGTTAAAACTTATGAGATTTATGTGCTTCATACCAAAGTTATAAATATAACATTTATCAGTGGTGCAGAGGTAAAATTTTGAGGCTAGGAACTCAGCATGATAGCTTTCTTATTGATAGAAAATTCAGTTATTACCTAAGATATATAGGTAATTGTATAGAATTATTATATGGAGTAAAACCAAGTATCAAGGAAAACAATTTTCATATTCATGTATAAGCTACACCAACCAGTCTCCTATTAGACAATTGCTTCACTTAATTGGGTGCTAGATAGCCATCAAGGGATAACTATCTCTGTCCTTTTACCCTTTCCTACATGAAATGAGTCTGTGTGTTCCCAGAAACATTCCTTTCGAGCCCTTACAATTCTTCAGTCTCATTGTTGATGTTCAAATGCTCAAATAAGATGCATGCTGAATTTTCTTTGGATCTCTTTGGACTTGAGATATCAACTTATCCTTCACCTTGTGGGCAATGATTTATCATAAAACTATAAACAGATATAACTATTCCTATTTCTAAACAAGGAAGGTCCATTGATTACTTTGCATTCTGATAGATGTCATCATGCAACCTGCGAAGAAAAATTATGGAGTGCTTTCCCACAACCATCTTGTGTTATTAGTTACTTATGCAAATTTATAGTCACCTTGTATTTAACAGAATAACAGAGTTGGAAGGAACCTTGGAGGTCTTCTAGCTCAACTCCCTGCTCAGGCAGGAAACCCTATACCTTTTCAGACAAATGTTCAATCTCTTCTTTAAAACTCCAGTGTTGGAGTATTCACAACTTCTGAAGGCAAGTTGTTCCACTGATTCATTGTTCTAACTCTCAGGAAATTTCTCTTTTGTTCTAGGTTGCTTTTCTCCTTGATTAGTGCTCATCCATTGCTTCTTGTCCTGCCCTCAGGTGTTTTGGAGAATAGCTTGACTCCCTCTTCTTTATGACAACCCCTAAGATATTGGAACACTGCTATCATCTCTCCCCTAGTCCTTCTTTTCATTAAACTAGACATATCCAATTCCAGCAACAGTTCTTCATATGTTTTAACCATCAGGCCCTTAATCCTCTTTGTTGCTCTTCTCTGAACTCTTTCTAGAGTGTCAGCATATTTTTCACATCATGGTGACCAAAACTGGATGCGGTATTCCAAGTGTGGCCTTACCAAGGCATTATAAAGTGGTATTAACACTTCACGTGATCTTGATTCTATCCCTCTGTTTATGCAGCCTAGAACTATGTTGGGCTTTTTGGCAGCTGCTACACACTGCTGGCTCATATTTAAATGGTTGTCCACTAGGACTCCAAGATCCCTCTTGGCGTAATGATTATGGCGTCCGATTAGAAATTAGGAATTCTACTTTTGCCTTAGGCACAAAGTCAGCTGATGAGCCAATTACTATCCTTCACCTTAACCTAGGACAGTGATGGCTAACCTTTTTCGGATCGCATGCCAAAAGCGGGTGGAGCACAGGGGGGTCATGTGCAGGCGTGCCCACACACATAATGCTATGCATATGCGACCCTAACTCTAACCCTCTCCCTCGCTTTTGGTGTGTGGTGGACCCATTTTTCACCTTGCCCAGGCTCCAGAGGCTTTCTAGAGTGCAAAAACAGCCCCCCGTCCCTCCCCGGAGGCTTCAGGGAAACTTCCTGAAGGCTCAGGGTGAAAAATGGCCCTATGGGCAAATTGGAAGTCCATTCCTGAACTTTGCGTGTTGGGTGGTTTTTTGCCCTATGGAGGCTTTAACAAAGCCTCCAGAGGGCGAAAAATGACCGAAAAAGAAGATCAAAGTCAGTTGGCCAGTGCATGCATGCATGCTGGAGCTAAGAGGACAATGTCTTGTGTGCCCTAACAAATGGCTCCGCGTGCCACCTGTAGCATGCGTGCCATAGGACCTAGGACAGACCTAGGACAAAAGTAATGCAAACCATTTCCAAAATATTGTCAAGAAAAGTGCAAGAACTTGTCCAATTATTTGCTTTTATCCAATGAATTGTGCTAGGGTAGTACCTGGCAGCTGATCAGGAGACATTAGATTCTTTGGGATTCAGAGGCAATACCCTGAAGCCATGCAGAAAGGACAAAGAGGATTTTAAGAGGTTTTCATAGAAAGAAAGATATACAAATCTTTCATCGCTCCCATTTACTAAGACCCTCAGGAACGGCAAAGCCCACAATTTCACAGCAACCTTCTAGGGTTTCAGACCATTTATGGTCTTTTGTCACCTTCTTTTAAGAGATTGGAAATACACCTGAATATAGCCCGGCAGCACATTGCATCAGTAATTTGCTCTTAACTCAAGGTAATTGATCTAATGCTGGGGATTTTTCTTTAAAAAAAAATAAACTGATTCAGTGGTGAAATTCAAAATTTTTTATTACCAGTTCTGTGCGCGTGGCTTGGTAGACATGGCAGGGGAAGGATACTGAAAAATCTCCATTCCTATCCCATTCTGGGGCCAGCCAGAGATGGTATTTGCTGCTTCTCCAAACTACTCAACATTTCTGCTACCGGTTCTCCAGAACCTGTCAGAACCTGCGGAATTTCACTCCTGAACTGATGCCTCTGGCAGGCAGTACTTGGGGATGGTTTGATGAAAAGTTTGGTCCCTAACTTGCAAAGTCAAATAAGTTAACTTCTTGCTAAGAATATGTTCATGAGAACATTGCTTCAAAAAGAGCTATTGTTTTTGTTTTCTTCTAAAGAAGATACTCCAGTTTTCACAGAAATGTCAACGTGTTTTGTTCTATTGACTCCAAAAGGTGATTGCCCATTATTTCTTCCTACAGCAGCTACTTCACTTCTCACTGACCTGTTACAAAAACCATTCTTGTTCTAAGAGAAGAAAGAGAGAGAAAAATCACTGGTATTTGCTTTTTTCCCTCTTCTTTCTTTTGCAGGGATAATAACCTCGAAGGCTTTTGCCCAAAGCTCAATTTAAAGAAATGTTGTTGTTTCATTGCCATGATTTGTTTAATGGGATGGTTTTATTTTCGTTCTTTCTTTTGAATCACCTAGACTACTGAACTACTGATGTTCTTGTTTGGCTTCCACGTGGGTCAAGCTTTAGATCTGTTCAACCATTCTTTCCCACCATCTTGGGACAATTTATCTTTCATTTGTGCTGCAACAGTTGGCTGAGCACCGAATGGTAGATTTATAGCCAAACACCTTTTGTCTGACCTCTTCTCAGCTTATATAGTTTGAGAATCATCTGTGTCACAATTCTATTGGCCCTGTTGATAACGCAACAGTGAACCTCTTAAGTAAGCACATTGGTTGCTTTAAATCCTCCATTAAAAACAAAAAAAAAGTTATCAAAGGAGGCTTAAAGCATAAAATGGCTCCCATGTGTGACATCACAGTAAATACCTGAACCTGGACATGCCTTCTGTTGGAAACCTACTGCAGAAAATTCAGGAAAATTGCTTACAACAGTAGGACAAAGTAGGACATTTTACATAGGAAAATGAACAGATGCTTATTCCCATCTCCTACTTTGGTTTCCATTCTGTAGCCCCCCTCTACTCAGCTGTCCTTCCCCTTTCAAATGAATGCAAGTTGTCAAAGATTATTTACATATAATCAGGAAAAAATAAAGATAATTCTTTCTAAATTGAAGATAAATAAAGCAGAACCAAATATCTATGATAAAAAATATACTCTAAAAATATAGTAGGCAATTTACAAAAAAAGAATTGTATTGTTCCAATAGATATTTTCCTCTTAGGGATTCTCACTTTTCCATGTGGTGAAATCTCAACTTTATGAATGGTGTAGCTTATCACAGATGATAACTATAAATTTAGGGTAGTATGGGATCTCTGTAATTTAATATTTTGTCTGGATCTCGTTCCCAAAGAGCAGATATCTCTTTGTGTCATGGCAACAGTCATGACCTCTATGAATTTTGTCTTCTATTTTTGTACCATTTTCCCCTCTTGTTTCAACCTTGTCTGTTCTTTTTTCATTCATCTAACTCCATTTCTTTGTAAGTGAAAAACTCTGTTTTCAAGAGCCCCATTTCCATGCGTACAAAGTTTGCAGTCTCCGTCAAGGCGACAACCATTTGGGCAGCCCTGGGAGAATTGGAAACGGAGCAAATTGCTCTGTTTACAATGATCCTAGGGTCGTTCAAACACTTGTCACCCTGATGGAGACTGCAAACTTCGTATGCATGGAAATGGGGCACTTGAAAATGGAGCTTTTTGCTCCATTTTCAAGCACCGCTTTTCCATGCAGATGAAGTTTGAAGTCTCCAGCAAGGTGACAAGTATTTGGGCGGCCTATGGATGGATGGGGGTTGGAAATGGAGTGAGTTGCTCCATTTCCAACTGCCCTTCATTGCTCAAACACTTGTCACCCTGTTCTCGCACTACTGATCTAGCTGTCAGGGTTCCAAGTAATAAACCTTGCGATACTTTAGGCCTCCATTCTCTGAGTACACACCAAAGGCCAAGAATGTCTCCATAGGTCTTCACAAGTTGAGTATCCACAGGCCTAAAGCCTATGGAGACCCGCCGGGGTGGGGGAGGTATCAGAGGAATAGGCAGGGCAAGTGTTACAGAGCCTCTGCAGTCATTTGTAAGAGCAAACAACTGCTGTGGTGCTGCAACATTCATAGTTTTGGGGCTAGTTCATGAACACTAGGGGGCACTTATCATACAACTTCAAACATTCACTAATGGAATGCTTGTAACCCGGGGAATTACCTGTATAAGATTCTCCAAGATGCAAAGGAAAGACAAAGACTGGGATTACCTTATTTTAAATTGTACTCTACTTCTTGCTATTTGGTAAGGATGAAGGAATGGCTGTTGTTGTTGAAATGAGAGACATTTAAGATTTTGATGGGAGAGTTACTTAAGATATAAAGAGTTGAAGTAAATGTAGTGTAGGCAATGACCACACTCAGCCCAAAGGAAGGGTCAAATATGTCATCAGTCTCAAGTCCCTTTGCACCAACAAGACCTCTAAGTCCTGCTCACATTGAATTCCATTGACCCTTAACTATTGTCAACTCATTTTGACTATTAGTGATTCAGACTATTGACTATTAGTGATTCAGATTCTTGTAGAGAACTTTAGAGAGCTTTAGCATAATAAACATATGTATGTATGTATGTATGTTAGGTTTTGATTCATTTGAAATGCCTGGACACCTGATTTCCTGTGCTTGACATGTAGACTTTAAAAACCATTCTATTAGCAGTATCACACTATGAATATGGAGTACATACAAACTCAGGCTATGCCCGAAAATAACTTTGTTGGCCTCAGCTCAATATGTGTTTTATAGAAAAGAAACAAGGGTTAAAGACAAATGGTTAATATATAAAGACATACTACTATAGAAAAATGGGGAACTTCACATGAAATCAAGGGATCAATTGACTGCAGGAGAATTCATTTTCAATGGTTCCCATATGCACTAATAAGCGAAAGATTTAGTACAGACTTTTAAAAGTACCAGAAACAGAATATGATAAAAGAGAATTTGGAAATGATTATGTACAAATGATGAATATGTGATTGCTAAAATTAATGTTTAACTTTTGTTGAGATTTGAAATGGAGGAAGACCAAGTTAAAGAATGTATGGCCAAAAAAAAGGGCCAAGAATTTTGATTACAATATTCAAATGCATCAATAGGAGAGAATCTGGTTAAAAGGTTTGAAATTCACACTGTCTTACAATTAAAAAGAAAACTTTTAAAAAATGATGTACTATTGTCTAAGACGAATCAAGGTACTTTTTATCATGCATGGCAGAGTTGTGCAAAGGTGAAAAGAAACATATAAGAAACAGACAGCAGTTGGTTTTATGATCTAAAGTAATGTTTCTCAAACATGGCAACTTTATGATGTGTGGACCAACTCCCAGAATTCCCCTATAGGTTGCCAAGGTTGAGAAATGCTGATCTAAAGAAAAAAGCAGATATTTTCAGTACCAAATTTGTCTTAATCCTATAAGACTGAAGATCAACAGAATTAACCCAGAGCACATGGAAAACCCTCCACCATAATTTAATAATTATCCTTTTGCTTCCAAATTACAGTAGATCTCAGTAGATTTCTAGAGTTCTCAGACCATAAGAATGAATCTGGAGTTGTGTGCATTTAGTAGACCATAGGATGACTATAGATTCAGACTAAACGTGAAATATTGTGTAGGTTGCAAGCATGTGTCTGATGCTCTTCCTGGATAAAATATACAGACTGTAAATTCAGACACAGCTTGCAAAAACTTTGTTGTGCAACCTCCGGAAAATAAAATATTTCCATAGAAAAAGCTGAAAGTGACTACAGAGCTTATAAATGGCCAAGGAAATGGGATGTGCCACATATAGGACAGATTATTTTGTGTATCTGAAAGTGATTTTAAGAAATATTTCAGGCATATTCTAGTTATCTTATTTAACAACAACAACAACAGATCCTGGCATCTTTTCATCTCTTGCATTGTCTTAATGGAAAACAGATGGCTGAACATTAAAAGACATTTGCAACCCTTATGATGTTTCAGCTAATGGACAAGCTGAGTCTGTTTTGGTATCATAGATGGTTATTAACTGGACACGATAATAGATATACTTGATTACAGTGTGTGCTTCCTTGTGCATCTAAACCTGTGAGATGCTCAGAAATGAAACAGAGTAAGTAATTTTTACTGACATATACAAGCTAGATGGAACATAACATTTTTCATTTTCTCTACAAGGAGCCCAAGAATACTACCTGTATGACCTTATATGATTGCATTCCTCTTTTTTTAGCTGCAACAGATATTTGTGATTACAAGAAAAAAAAACCCAGCGGTGCTTTTTAAAAAGCAATGAATGCTATTCAGTCTCTGGAAATGCTCCAATCTCCTGCTTCCCCAAGTAATAAACAATTGTTTGTGTTACATTGAGCATAATATTAGATATTTGTTTACACAACCCTTCCAATTGTAAAGGCTGCTTTACAAGAGTTTCATTGCAAACTGAGATATTGATTGAAATGAGCTTTTCTGTAGTATTTTCTCTGCAATGGCTTTAAAGACGATGGAAATGATACCTCATAGCTGAGAATGTTAAGTCCCCTTGATTTCAACTGTATCCTGACAATCACAACCTTAACTCCTTTTTCTGATGAAATCAATATGACCTAAGATGTTATGATTTTGCCTGAATGGTGTCCACAGCTGTTTCATTTCCCTGAAAGAAATTTAAATTATCTCCCACATTTTTGTCAGCTGTGCCAGCTTTTTCTCTGACTGCCTCTCTTCATCCTTAAGTGGAAACTTCATTTCAATTTCAACATTTCTTATCTTCTTTCAGCTTTCGAGTTATCTTGCTTAGAACAGTCTGTTAACTATTCTGGTATAGCAGTTCTATGAAGCAGATGGTCTAATAGGATGCTTGTAAACACGCACACATCTGGGATGTGGCAAGTTGGCCCCTCTGGCTTCCTTGAAGAAAAGTTTAAAGTTCTTCCCCCACAATCTCTAGTGCACCTTTTATCACATTCCTGAAGAGAGCCTAATTGGTAAACACTGCCACCAGTGACTTCTCCCTAGAGAAATTATCTTTGGTGCTGAATTTCCAGGAGTTAGTGAAATGACATCCTCTTCCTTTTTGTAGTTTAATCAAGTAGGGAGGTGTATGTGCTTGGGTTAAAATCCTTTCAGACTGAAAAACATGGATTCAATAAGAATTCAACTCTTAATTAGTTATGTTGATCAGGGTTAAAGAATTAAGGGGGAGTTTAAAAAAAATAGAAATGACTTCTAAAAGATCTATCCAAGCTGCACCCACAAACATAGAGGAAAGACAACAAAATACAAAGTAGCACAACTCAAATCATTTTCCTATAATAAAACCCCAAAATTCTTATCTATACCTAACTCATTATTTCCTAGATAAATGTATTTTTTCCCCTTGCAACTCCAACCCAACCTTTGGATCTGAATATTCCTGATCTGACTTTAAGTCAGAGTGGGGAGCAATTCTCCCACTCCTTCCATGAAAGAAAAAAACTTCTCCCTTTCTCCATCCTCCATTTTATTATATTCTGGAACTTTTTAGTTCCATCTTTAATTTGAAATTCATTTGAAAATGGAATTGCTCTGCCAGATTTAAGCCACTGCTTGTAGATGGTTGCAACTGACCGTTATTATTTAATGCTAAAAGAGTGAAAGATGATAACAAAGAACAAACATGCATATGCCACCACAGCTACATAAAGGCATGCGCTTGTAGCATATACATATATATTGAGTTTCTTGTTCTGCCTTACCTCTCATTCTTGTTCTCTTCTCTCTGTGTGCCTCTCTCTTTTTTTCATTCCTCACTACATGCAAAAAACATTCTTTGTGCAGTTCTATCCTTCAAAAGAAGGTTTCTCCATGTGCAATTTTGGAATGGCCAAAATTTTACACTCAACCAAATGAAAACTAGAAAATAATATTTATATTCATGCAAACCCAGCAATTTGTTCAAGGCGCCCTCTGAGGTCTGCTCCATTCAAGATAAAAAATGTATCAAACAAGAGAAGACCTTTTTGGTAGCAGCAATTCAGTTCTGCATGTTCCTCCAGTGGAAACTCATGCAGCTCCTGGTCTACTACTCCCCTACTCATCTTTTGCAATACTGGACTCTTTGCTGCTATTGCTCTTTCTATTCCTTCATATTCTTTTCTGTTTAGATTGTGCTGAGTATATTGCTGTTAGCCTCCTTGTATTTCAGAATAGGCGTATAAAAACTGAATCACACTTGTGATCACAGAAATTTGTAATGGGGATGAGATTTGACACCCTGGATATCCCTCTCTCATTTTCATTCTCTCTCTGTTTTTTTTTTAAATTAGTAGATATGGCCATTGCTGAAATACAATTGGTGTAGCATGGTGATTAAGTTGTTACTCTAAGTTGGGAAAGACCAGGGGATTTTTTTTCATTGATTTAATTTGCATGACTGTCCATCTCATCTAAATGACTCTGGGCAGTTCACAACAGTTAGGTAAAGGTAAAGGTTCCCCTCACACACATGTGCTAGTCATTCCTGACTCTAGGGGGTGGTGCTTATCTCCGTTTCAAAGCTGAAGAGCCAGTGCTGTCCGAAGACATCTCTGTGGTCATGTGGCCGGCATGACTAAATGCCAAAGGCACACAAAACAATGTTACCTTCCCATCAAAGGTGGTTCCTATTTTCCTACTTGCATTTCTTATGTGCTTTCGAACTGCTAGGTTGGGCAGAAGCTGGGAGCTCACTCCATTACACAGCGCTAAGGATTCGAACCACCAAACTGCCGACCTTTCTGATCAACAAGCTCAGTGTCTTAGCCACTGAGCCACCGCATCCTTCACAAGAGTTAAAAACAGTCTAATTTAAAAAAGAAACAAGTTAAAAATCTAATTGCATTCTTTGACAAAGTGACAAAATTAGTGGACCAGAGGAATGCTGTCGATATAATTTACCTGGACTTCAGTAAGGCATTTGATAAAGTAGACCATAACCTACTATTAGATAAAGTAGAAAAATGTGGGTTAGACAGCATCACCACCAAATGGATTCACAACTGGCTGACCAACCGCACTCAACGTGTAGTCCTCAATGGAACTGCATCTACATGGAAGGAAGTATGCAGTGGAGTCCCCCAAGGCTCTGTTTTAGGCCCAGTACTCTTCAACATCTTCATCAATGATTTGGATGAGGGGATAAATGGGGAACTCATCAAATTTGCAGATGACACCAAGCTGGCAGGAATAGCCAACACTCCAGAAGATAGGCTTAAGATACAGAAGGATCTTGACAAACTTGAACATTGGGCACTATCTAATAAAATGAAATTCAATTGTGAAAAAAGTAAGGTTCTACATTTAGCCAAGAAAAACAAAATGCACAGGTACAGTATAGGTGGTACCTTGCTCAATAGTAGAAACTGTGAGAGGGATCTTGGAATCCTAGTGGACAACCATTTAAATATGAGACAGCAGTGTGCAGCAGCTGCCAAAAAAGCCAACATAGTTCTAGGCTGCATAAACAGAGGGATAGAATCTAGATCACGTGAAGTGTTAATGCCACTGTATAGTGCCTTGGTAAGGCCACACTTGGAATACTGCATACAGTTTTGGTCACCACGATGTAGAAAAGACGTGGAGACTCTGGAAAGAGTGCAGAGAAGAACAACCAAGATGATTAGGGGACTGGAGACTAAAACATATGAAGAACGGTTGCAGGAGCTGGGTATGTCTAGTTTGATGAAGAGAAGGAGCAGTGTTCCGATATCTCAGAGGGTGCCACAAAGAAGAGGGAGTCAAACTATTCTCCAAGGCACCTGGGGGCAGGACAAGAAGCAACGGGTGGAAACTAATCAAGGAGAGAAGCAACTTGGAACTAAGGAGAAATTTCCTGACAGTTAGAACAATTAACCTCTGGAACAGCTTGCCTCCAGAAGTTGTGAATGCCCCAACCCTGGAAGTCTTTAAAAAGATGTTAGATAGACATTTGTCTGAAATGGTATAAGGTTCCTGCCCACGCAGGGGGTTGGACTAGAAGACCTACAAGGTCCCTTCCAACTCTGCTATTGTATTGTATTGTAAAAACCAAAACTACCAATAATCAGTTTAAAACAGAAAAAAAGGATTCAATTTACTCCTCATTGTGAATGATTCAGAACCAATCACTATCTCCCAAGCCAGCCTATGCTAAAGTAGGACTATGCAGTTCTTCTGAGGAGGTCCTCTGTTTCAGTGAATCAATGAGCCCTCAAAAAGCAACTTCACAAAAGGAGTGTGGCAACTTTTCTGCTAGAAAAGAACTCTTGGCCAAGCACAGGATCTATGAAAAACTAGCTGTTTTTTCTAGGCACTGAAAGAGATTTAAGAGGAGACCGACAATTTGCTTCATTGAGTTATTACTTCTTCAGTTCCATAAGGAGAGTCTTATCTAGTGAGAGGGAGACTTATCTAGGGGATAATCTTATCTAAGGAGAAGCTTATCTAGTGCAAAGCTGCCTCACACAGCATACGTCCTAGGATTGTGGTGGGTCATGAGAAGAGTTATGGAAGAGAATACTATGCTTTGCGCTCCTGGAATAAAGAGAAGTTATAAATCTCACAATGTATACATGAATGCAAACAAGAAGAATAGATCTGTATCCTTCAGATATCGTAACTATAACCCAGGAAAATATGTACAAATAAGCTAGATCGGTGTAGGCAAAAATCCTTAGCTTCCATTGAAAGAAAAATTGGATTAGCTGCTCAAAATTATTTTTAAAGGAAACTATTTAAACCATGAATAATATTTCACATATATCATGAAGGAGGTTTCAGGGGTTTCACAAGCAAAGCAAAGCAAGTCCTTGCGAATTGATCATCTCTATTCCTAGCTTTGAAATGTTTTGATTGCCAAAAAGCTTTCTCTGTCCTTTGCACTTACCAGTTCTGGGATGCTGGTTTCCATGGTTCCCAAATGTTATTCATTTTGTTTAATAAATATCATTAGGGACACTCATCTTCCCAGCAGCTCAAGCAATTTCGCCCAACTGAAAAACACAATAGTTTCTACAGCCTTGCTTAATGTGACCCTGAAAATTAATTTCCCATGCAACTTCAGTCATTAAGGAGGAGAGCAGCTGCATGCTGAACCGATTTCCTTCTGAGTTCTGATCTCCAGTCCTGGCCTCACTTACATTCAAAATAATTGCAGCCAGGCAGCTATAAAATACATTTGAAGTGAAGGCTCTCTAAACGTTACAGGATCAGTTCTATTGGGAGTCACAATGAGATATATTAGCTATCAGCATTCAGCTCTGAGGAAGGTACCTTTTGATGCCTGGAAAAAAAAATATTTATTATGGATGCTTCTCAATAAACCTGCTCAGAGGAACTCAACAACCCTTTACAAAACTGAGGGGCAAACAAGAAACAGGAAATAAAACTATCCAATCTGTTACGATCCAAATGCACACCCCATGAACAAATTGCCTGGAGTGGAGAATTTATTTTATTGTCCACTGTGCTATTGGTTCATTGCATTTTATTGTTTTAAAATTTATTTTCTTTTTTTCTTTTTTAAATTAGAAAGATTTAAAAACACTGCTCAGAAAATTAAGTAAAATTTTAGTGGCACATCTACTGGTGTCAGAATATGATAACCATACTGAGTTAGTTAATAAATTATATAAATTATATATAGTAACAATGCTAGTACACTATCACTAACATCATGCCATGGCATAATTATTGTTTTATGCCCTGTATTGGTGTGATTGGGCATGTATGAAAGATTGTAGAACCTAATCAAAACATGTCCCAAAGGCAGAATGGTATTCTTGGGAAAAAAGATTGCCAGAATAATTTTGAAGCCATTTTAGTCTAGTGTGAAGTCACCAGGTTACAGGGACACGGTGGCTCAGTGATGTAAGATGCTGGGCTTGTCGATCAGAAAGGTTGGCAGTTCGGTGGTTGGAATCCCTAATGCCACATAATGGCGTGTGTTCTCATTACTTGTCCCAGCTTCTGCCAACCTAGCAGTTTGAAAGCGTGTAAAAATGCAAGTAGAAAAATAGAAACCACCTTTGGTGGGAAGGTAACAGCATTCCGTGCGCCTTCGGCATTTAGTCATGCCGGCCACATGACCATGGAGATGTCTTCAGACAGCACCGGCTCTTTTGCTTTGAAACAGAGATGAACACCGCCTCCTAGAGTCGGGAACGACTAGTACATATGTGCGGGGGGAACCCTTACCTTTACTAAGTCATCAGGTTAGAAACCAGGAGACTGAATTCCAGTCCCATCTTAGGCATGGAAGCTAATTAGGTGACTTTGGACTAGTCACTGTCTCTCAGCCCAACTCACTTACAGGGTTGTCATTATGGGAGGAAATAGGAGGTGGAAGGAATATCAGATATATTTGCTACCTCAAGTTATTTATAAGAATAATAAAGATGGCATTTAAAAAAAATTAAAATCATATTTAAAAGATAAAATAAAGAATCCAAACAGGATATAGTTTAAGATGGTCCCCAAATCATCATGTGCTTCCCATAATGAATTTTATGAGGCAATGATTCTCTGATGCACAAAGCACCACAAGTGTGAGAAAAGTGCCAAATAGTGACGAGGCAGGTGTTATGGCACAGGTCAAGACCGGTTGGAAGATAAAATAAATAAAAATAAATTGGGCACAGCAGTCACCAGGAATCTTGGCAATGTGTGAATTGTTCTGGAACTCAGAGCAAGCCCGGATAGGTAAATGTTGAGTTGAGAAGAAGTGAAGGTGAATGAGTAGACAAAGAAAGTTGTAGTGGAACTACTTGCAGGGAGGAAGATGTAAATAATTCAAAATGAACCTTGCAACCAGTGGTGGGATTCAAATAATTTAACAACCAGTTCTCTGCCCTAATGACCAGCTGGGTAGGTGTGTCTCGGTGGTCATGTGACCATGGAGGCGTAGATCACTAATGCTAATGGGTGCTTTGCCTTAGCTGTTACAACGTAATAAGGGTTAACCAGAGAGGCAGTTTCTGTAAGCAGGGCAATAAAGATAACAAGAGATGAGATGGCCACTGCTATCCTCCTTGTTTTCTTCCTGATCCATTTTCCTGCCTTCTCAAACCAGCCAAAGGTCACCAGGGCCTCACATATATTGCAAAGTAGTGGTCCTGGGATTAGAGAGGTAGAATTCTACCATTTCTTGAGATGGATCACAAAAACATAGATGACACCGTTTTATATACTATTTCATGCTTTTCCATTTTATTCCCTTCTTTAGTTTTGCAAAAGAAGTTCAACCATTATTTTATTTTATTTTCCTCCTTGCTGTCTGCTCATTGGTTAATAAAGCCATTTAAACTTCGGTTAGTGGTCTAATCTATCTTTCCTGCCTCCAGTCTATATATTTAAAAATTTTAATTGGGTTTTTAGGGTTTTTTAGTGTTTTAGGATTTTAGGTTTTAGGGCAGGGTTATAGTAGTTTAATCTGATTTTAGATATTTATATTGTTTTAGGTTTGTATGTTTTATAATCCCCTGTGCACCGCCCCGAGTCCCTTCGGGGAGAGGGAGCGGTATACAAATAAAAATTTGATTGATTGATTGAATTAAAATGCTAACATCTTTCTTTTTAAAAAATACGTGGTGTAACCTCCACCATCCATATTCAGCAGAAAGCTGTATCGAGTTCCACAGAACCCATCTTCTACTATACAGGCTTGAAGTTGGAGTTATGAATCTGTTAAGAGAAAAACTATAAAGGGTAGAACAGACAAGAAAATGAGATGGGGACACTCCTCCAACAAGTCTGTTTCACAGTAAAATCAAATAGTGCCACTTTATTTTATATGTCGAGGGGAGGGGGGAATCTTTGAACTCTTCTAGCAGCAGGTATCCCTAGAAATGAATAGAAACGGGAATCCACTCGCCTCAAAGACTCTGACACAAAATGGTCTCTTAGATCTCTGCTTCAGAGAGCCAAGAATTATTGTAAAGTGTTGACTTCCTTGGGGCAATACATTTACTTTTAGGGAGATTGGCTGCCATTAGAATACCAATATAATGCAAATGAAGGAGTAATATATAATGATTGACATTTCTCAGTCTATTGCCAACCTGTTGGAGGGTAACTACATAGAGAATGCTCCTGTTTTGTATGCACTCTTAAGACGTGTTATCTGTGATCTAACAAAGCACCAGATGCATTTGACCAAAGTGTCTGACTGCATTCAATAAGTATATTTTATCTTGGGCAGTTTACTCAAATGTTTGACTCTGACACTGTTTGCTAAGCAGATACAATGAAATGAAACGAACTCTTTGAGCTACCAAATACTTTTTCCCCCCAGTTTCAATCTTCTCTCCAGCCAAGCACAGTAGACCAATAAAGCCTAAAAGAGAAGTGTTGCTTTTCCAAAGAGGCGCATTAGATTAATGTACAATTTCATTACTTCAACTGCACAACTCCTCTGTGCTCTTTCCAACTGTACTGCCACCATGTGAGCCAACAACAGACTGAATCCTTGTAAAAGAAGAGCAGAGAAGTAAAAATTAATGGATATGATAAGCACATGCTGTACCTGTCTTAATTGTTATGTGCAGGAGATTTAGCTGACATCAAAGAGAAAATTAGAGAGAAGGGGAAGATAAATGAAAATAAAAATTGTACGGTGGATAGGAAGAGCAGATGCTCAAACAAAGACACACTTGACAAAAAATAATAGGAAATTTAAACATCTGTGATAATTAAATCACTCTTTTTCTTCTTCTAAATTATCATGCACAAGTACACATAGGTACAATCCAAAGGAAGGGCCCATAGGTACAGTCTAGAGGTGGTATTCAGTAGGTTCTGACCAGTTCTGAACTGGTAGTGGAAACTTTGAATAGTTCAGAGAACCGGTAAATACCACCTCTGACTGGCCCCACCTCCATCTATTCTCTGCCTCCTGAGTCCCAGCTGATCGGGAAGGAATGGGGATTTTGCAATAACCTTCCCCAGAAGTAGAAAGGGAATGGAAATTTTACAGTATCCTTCCCCTGCCACACCCACCAAGCCCCGCCCACAGAGCCAATAGTAAAAAAAAATTGAATCATACCACTGGTACAGTCTAAAGCAGGGGTCCCCAACCTTTTTTGCACCAGGGACCGGTTTCATTTTAAAGAAAATTCTGCGGACTGGCTAGTGTAGAGGAGGAGCGGGGGGGGGGGGGGGAACAGGTGGCACATGTGCATGTGGGGGGGAGGGGGAACAGGCGGTGCATGTGCACATGGGGGGAGGGGAAACAGGCGGCGCATGCGCATGCGCATGCGGGGGGAGTCGGCTCCCTCGGCCCTCTAGGGCCTCCAATGGCCCTCTAGGGCCTCCAATGGCCTGCACTCTCCCGCATCTGGCGCGCGCTCTGCCCAGGGGGCTGCCCCCTCCTCCCTCCTCCTCCTCTGTGGCCCTGCGGCCTGGTTCCTATCTAGCCATGGACCGGCACCGGTACACGGACCGGGGGTTGGGGACCCCTGATCTAAAGCAAGGGACTTGGATAGTTAAATAAATAAGGAACAATAACAAAAAAGCTTACACTTCTTATCTTTTAAGGTTATGTATTTTGTTTTAAATCATAAACAGAATTCAGAGTCTTAAAATTGTTATTAGGATAATGGAGTCTTCATTTGAAAAGACATTTTAGAAGTCAGGCAGGTACACAGGCTCTGTATACCACAAATTAAAGTACCCACATTTGTTTTACAGAGATGCAATGGAAATGTCCCCGGAACAGTCCCCATGACCCTGGAAAATAGACAAGGTGGCTTAAATCAGAATTCCTCAACCTTTTCGGCTTTGTGGCTGATGGGGGTGGAGAGGGGGCAGTTCCACATGCACGGCAGACAAGTGTGCATGCAGCAACTTCATTTGTACAAGCAGCGGGCACACACATATGCTACTCATGGAAATGTAGCCCATGTACAGCACTCACCTGCTTCTCACCCGAGTGGGGATATGTGTGTGTGCTCATCTGCTAATTCTGCAACGTGGTTCCAAAAGACTCAAGACCTAGTAGTGGGCCATGGCCTGGGGGTTGAGGACCTCTGGCTTAAATAAGTTGCAACCCCATGCTCTGTGCTTGCTTCTGTGTGTTCTGAAGCACCATTTCCAAATCACATCAAATCCAAAGCATTGTATAGACCAGCGATGGCAAACCTTTTTAGGTTCGCATGCCATAAGGAGGGGAGTGCAGGAGGGTGTGTGTGCCAGTGTGCCACATCCATAATGCAATGCACACGCCCCCAGTGACTTCCGGTTTGCTTGTAGCGTCATTTTTAGTCCTCCGGAGCCTTCAGGAAAGGCTGAAGCCTCCACAGGGCCTCCGGGGGGTGGGCCCCCCTGTATTTGCCCTCCCCAGGCTCATATAAAGCCTGGGGTGGGCGAAAAATGGCTTTAAAAACAGCTGAATCAGCTGGCTAGCGCACGCACACCTACTGGCCAGCTGACATGGTAACGCCTTGCGTGCCTGGTCAATTGGCTCCGCGTGCCACCTGTGGCACGCGTGCCATAGGTTCGCCATCACTGGTATAGACACAACAGCGATATAGGCTGAGGCTAATTGCAAAAAGATGTGCTCAAAACCAAAGCACAAGAAAAATTAATCAGCAAATCAGGCTATCAGTCAAAGCCAACCCAGCATGAGTTATAGCTTATGTCTCAAAGTACAAAGATAGGAAAACAATATTTGAGATCTAGGCTGCAAAAAACTGAATTATGAGGAGATCTCTGAAGCAATTCAAGCAGGGAGTTTGATGGCCTACAAAGGATACAAATGATAAATGCAGATTCCAGCAATGAAACTCTTTCAAGGATAAAGTTTTCTAATGGAGACTGGAGCTATTCATGTCCTTGGCTGGTGAGCAGCAAATTTGTACTGGCATTGGCATCCTTATGAGGTGCTACCAGCCAGGCCAGTTGGACCAAGGTTTTTTAAGGAGGTGTTACTCCTCCATCACTCACCCTTTGTCCTGGCTTGTGACAGACAGAACCTGGCTTCCCAAACATTGAGCCCAGGATAGTGGGTTTAAATTTGAACTGGCAGTGAGTTATTGAGGTGTATTGAGATACATTCAAGAGGATCTTTAGCACCAAGATCTCTTGAAATCTAATGTATTACTATCATTCCACATTCCAATATTCAGCAGAAGCATTCCCAATGGATAGATGGCTGCATTAGTGAAAATTCCTCTAGGATTGATTGATGTGAATAATCAAAATCAGTCATGGCATTCTTATTTTCAATATGTTTGTAACCCTTTTGGTGGCATAATTGTACTGCTTAAAGAAAAGCAAGTTTCTGCCGTATAATTAGAGTCATACTGTATATGAATATTAGCAATTAAAAGAAGGTGGGGTAAAATTATGGTTCATTTTTAATTTAAGATGTACTTAATTATCCAGCTATGTCTACTCAGGTGTTCATACATTTGATGATTAGGTATTAATGAAAGTTGAAGTGAAGAAATGAAAAAGAAAAGAGTAATATATGTAACCTTATGCTAAATCATTTCTTTTCTTCCCCACACATGTTTTGGCTGAGAGCCTGAATGAGCTTTAAATTTCATATTGTAACAGAACATCACCTATGAGGCTTAATTTGAGAAGCTTGTCATAATTACCTTGCTCAATTACCTTGCTACCTAGGTCTGAGACAGTGGTGGGTTTCAAAAATTTTTAGAGCCTACTCTGTAGGTGTGGCCTATTTTGTGGGCGTGGCTTGGCACTCATGTGACAGGGTGGGAGTGGCCACCTTTTAAAATGTGGTGAAACTCATTTAACAACGCTCTTGCTTAGCAACCAAAATTTTGGACTCAATTGTGATGATAAATTCTTTCTTTCTTTCTTTCTTTCTTTCCTTTCTTCCTTCCCTTACTTTCCTTTCCTTCCCATTGGGTCACTGGCAGCGGTGGGCCAGATTTACTTCCAGGTGGAACCCCCTCTCACCGGTTCTCTAAATTTCACCAACCGGCTCTCGCAAGTAGGTGCGAGCCTGCAGAAAACCACCACTGGTCTGAGAAGAGTAACTATATCCTATGTCCCTCTTGAATGGGTGATAGAGGTTTGGTTTTAGCACAATCATGAAATTAGACAAATGGATCCAAATCTGAAACAGTATTTGGAGCCCAGCATCGGAAATCCCAATTAACAAGTCAACTTGTTTATCAACCAACTCAGTGCAAATAAGGAAATAAAGCCCAATTCTAAAATTGCTTTCTCAGATTCAGAGAGTCTGAGTTCCTCATTCTAAGAGTTCAGTCTTATACATGCTTACTCACACACATATCTCATTAAGTTTAGTGGATCATATCTCTAGGGAAATATGCAGAGGATTTCTCATTACGCAACCACAACATATACCCTCTTACGTTTTATCAGCACTATTGGCTTACAAGGCAAAATGCAATAGGAATACAACCAACAAGGGTTAAGCATGCTTTAAAAATAAAGTCAAAGAATATTTTTTGAAAAGTGTCAGGGTCACATTACCTGTGACCCTGACCCGCGCGCTGATCGAGGACCTAGTGGCTACATGGAACACCGCGGCCACTGGAGCCTTGGATCGGGTCGCGCCCTTGCGGCCTCTCTTGCGGCGAAGAGTCACCTGGGCTGCTTGGTTTACCGAGGAGCTGAGGGAGATGAAACGCCACAAGAGACGCCTAGAGAGTAGATGGAGATCTACACGCTCTGAATCTGACCGAACACAGGTGAGAGCCCATTTACGGACTTACATTGTGGCAATGAGAGTGGCCAAGCGTCAATACTGTGCCACTCTTATCGCATCCGCAGAGAACCGCCCTGCCGCCCTGTTTGGGGTGACCCGCTCCCTCCTTCAACAGAGGCCGCGGGAAGCCCCTCTGCAGGGTTGAGCAGAGGAATTTGGTGTTTATCTGCAGGATAAAATCGCTCAGATTCGGAGCGAGCTGATCTCCACCGAGAGTGGCCTAGAGGGATTGTCAGAAGCAGGTCTTGAGATACCATTCTGGGAGGAGTTTGACTCTGTTGCTTCCGAAGATATGGACAGGTTACGTGGGCGACTGAGAGCCACCACATGTTTATTGGACCCGTGTCCCTCCTGGCTTGTACTGGCATCCTGGGAGGTGACACGAGGCTGGCTCCAGGAGTTAGTCAACTCCTCTGAGTGAGGGGTTCTTGCCAGCCTCCCTTAAAGAGGCGATGGTGAGACCCCTCCTCAAGAAGCCTTCCCTGGACCCAGCTTTGTCGGAAAACTATCGTCCAGTCTCCAACCTTCATTTTCTATCGAAGGTTGTTGAGAGTGTGGTGGCACAACAGTTTCCCCGTCACCTGGAGGAAGTTGATTATCTGGACCCGTGCCAGTCCGGCTTCCGGCCCGGGCACAGCGCTGAGACGGCATTGGTCGCGTTGGTGGATGATCTCTGGAGGGCCAGAGATGGGGGTTATTTGCGGGATCGTATCCTGCCCCATACATCCCTTCGGCTGATTCGCTCACACAGAGAGGGACTTCTCCGGGTGCCGTCCACCAGGCTGTGCCAGCGGGCGACGCCCAGGGGAAGGGCCTTCTCTGTGGCGGGCCTGACCCTCTGGAATGACCTTCCCCCTGACATTAGAACGACCACGGATCTCCGCTCCTTCCGCCAGAAACTCAAAACCCACTTGTTTCATCTGGCCGGTCTGGCCTAATTCCAGCTTTCCCACCTCAGTCTGCATTTTTAAATTTTCTGATTTGGTTTTAGGATTAAGTTTTTAATTTTTATAAATTTGTACAGGGGTCTATTTAATTCGATTTTAGTTTTATGTATTATTTATTGTAATGGTTTTAATTTCTACCTGTACACCGCCCCGAGTCCCTCCGGGGAGAGGGGGCGGTCTAGAAGTCCAATAAATTCAATTCAATTCAATCCTGGTCCTGTTAGATCTCTCGGCGGCTTTTGATACTATCGACCATGGTTTTGCATCGGCTGGAGGGGCTGGGGGTGAGGGGCACTGTTTTACGGTGGTTCTCCTCCTACCTCTCCGGCCGATCGCAATTTGTGTTGGCAGGAGGGCAGAGGTCGACCTCTAGACCCCTCACTTGTGGGGTGCCTCAGGGGTCGGTTCTCTCGCCGCTCCTGTTCAACGCATACATGAAGCCGCTGGGTGAGATCATCCGTGGTTTTGGGGTAGAGTATCACATCTACGCTGATGACACGCAGCTGTACTTTTCTACCCCAAACCACCCCAACGATGCCGTTGAAGTGATGTCCCGATGTCTGGAAGCCGTACGGATCTGGATGGGAAGCAACAGACTCAAACTCAACCCATCCAAGACTGAGTGGCTGTGGTTTCCGGCGTCCCTGTTCAACCAGTTGATTCCATCACTGGCCATAGGGGGTGAACATCTAGCCCCCGTGGATCGGGCACGCAACCTAGGTGTCCTCCTGGATACCCGGCTGTCTATGCAAGATCACGTGACAGCCGTGGCCAGGGGGGCTTTCCACCAGGTACGCCTGGTGCGGCAGTTGCATCCCTTATTGGACCGGGACGCCCTTCGCACAGTCACTCATGCGCTTGTGACATCCCGGCTAGACTACTGTAATGCTCTCTACATGGGGCTCCCCTTGGCGTCACCCGAAGACTGCAGCTGGTCCAGAATGCGGCCGCGCGGGCGATCTTGGGAATGTCTAGATATTCCCATGTAACACCGCTCCTGCGCGAACTGCACTGGTTACCTGTGGTCTTTCGGGTGCGCTTCAAGGTGTTGATTACCATCTTTAAAGCGCTCCATGGCACGGGACCAAGCTACCTGCGAGACCGCATCCTACCTCATACATCCCTGCGGCCGATTCGCTCCCACAGAGAGGGACTTCTCCGGGTGCCGTCCACCAGGCAATGCCAGCGGGCGACGCCCAGGGGAAGGGCCTTCTCTGTGGTGGGCCCAACCCTCTGGAACGACCTACCCCCCGACCTCAGAACAACCACGGACCTCCGCACCTTCCGCCAGAAATTAAAGACACTTTTGTTCTATCAGGCCGGTTTGGCCTAAGTTATTACCTAGCCTTCAGTCTGTATTATAAATTGTTTTAATTGGGTTTTTAAATGGATTATGTTTTAAGTTTCTAAATTTTAGCACAGGGATAACCTATTTAATTCGATGTTAATTATTTATATTTTGTACTGTTTGTTTTAACTTCCTGTGCACCACCCCGGGTCCCTTTGGGGAGAGGGTGCGGTTGTATAAATTTGAAAAAAATAAAAAAATAATAATAATAATAAATGTTTCACATTGGGGCAGCATATCTGTGCTAGCCATCAAAGCAGGCTTATTTTTTTCAGACCTTTCTACCCGATACACTGTTTTAAGGAATCAATTCCTGAATGTGAACAGCACTCTTAAAGCAGCAGCCGTTTCTTTTTTTTAATTTAAACCCATGTAAAAACTTGGGGGAGGGGAGAGAGAGACCAGGCAGTTTTAATAAACTGCAGAGGCAAGCTGTGTCCACATAAAATCCAAAATATTTCCAAATCCAAATCATTTTTCATCCGTCAATTGCAGTCGTAAAGTAAAATTAAGATAAAGGTAAAGGTTCCCCTTGCACATATGTGTTAGTCATTCCTGACTCTAGGGGGTGATGCTCATCTTCATTTCAAAGCCAAAGAGCCAGCTCTGAACAAAGACATCTCCATGGTCATGTAGCCAAAATGACTAAACGCTGAAGACGCATGGAACGCTGTTACTTTCCCACCAAAGGTGGTCCCTGTTTTTCTACTTGCATTTTTACATGCTTTCAAAGCATGTTTTGCTAGGTTTGCAGAAGCTGGGACAAGTAACAGGAGCTCACTCCGTTACGCAGCGCTAGGGATTCAAACCATCAAACTGCCGACCTTTCTGATTGACAAGCTCAGCATCTTAGCCATTGAGCCACATAAAATTGAATTAACTGAAAAACATATGAATTTCACATACACATTCATGCAGGGAGCACATGCCCAGTATGAATTTGGAAATGAATATTATTTATATTTACATACACACTATATTTTATCATCCCGTATGGAATGACTTTGGGAATATGCCTCTAATTGTGCATTCCCAACAAAATGTCAACACACATTCCGCCATGATTGACTCAAAGCTTCAAAGTATTAGAAGCTTTGGCTTTGTTGCCATGCAAAGGTTGACCTGACCCAACAAGCGGTGAGGCTGGCATAGGAAACTGAGGTAATCTATGACTGACTCAGCTTCCGCATCGTAGGCACTACAAGAGGGCAATGGGATTTCAATTGGCAAGAACTTCAGTGTCTTCCTTCCCTCTGGAATTCCATGGATTTTCCCCTCCATTCAATATCTCCCTAGCTTCTCTGAAGGTTTTTCTTTACCTTCCACAGGGAGAGGGGAGGGTGGGTGTCCTTCGTCTTCACTGTAAACAAAAAACAAAAAAACACCACAAGACTGAGGAGATTGTCTGAGTTTATACCAGATAAGAGAGCTTCAAGTAGCAAATTTTAGAAATCTAAAACCTCAAAACTCTTTCTGTATTGTACCATGAAAATTATAAAGGCATGCCCATGAATGCACCAGGTGTTAGGACTGACTTAAAGGAGAGTATTCTTTCTAATCTAATTGCTTTTTTCCACTTTATGAATTCAAGAGGTTTATTTGAATTTCAATCAGGATTTTGGAATTGACTGTGTTTTCTTTTTCCCTAATCAAACAAACTGACTAAAATCTCCAAAATAGCCCCAGAGAAAACTTCAACAAATCAAACTAAACATTCTCTACAATAGGGCAAATCTTTGTGTATAAAAAGAGTGAAACTCTATACTCAGTAGCATCGATGAAGTTTCCCAACTGAATAATGAAACATCTGCAAGCATTGTGCACCTAGAAATAGAGACCATTTTTTGTGTATAAAATGACTTTTTATGAATAGTTTTGTTACTTTTTCATTTAGACATTTTGGTACTTTATTTAATTATAATTTAGTACTATTAATTTTTCCAAATCGAGTTTGAATTATCAATTTGGGAAAATGAATAATTGGTTCAATCAATGGCTCTACCTATATTTTGAACTACCCTTATTTTTTAATCAGCTGATAAGGTAAAATACTTACAATTGCTATAGGTTATAACAAAAAGGGTATATATAAAACTTATAGATTTGGCTGATATACAAATAAAACAAATATTATGTAATTACTGAAATTATCGCTATAAAAAAAAGTATAGGAAGTAGGAATAAGAAAAATTGTATGGAACAGGAGTTAGAAGAAAGTTAGATGGTGAATGTTGGAAATAAGCCTAAAAGCTTCAGTATATGAAGAAGTACAAAATATATAAGTTGTTGCAACTACTCTTTTTAGGCAGCAATGAGAGAGAGAGAGAGAGAGAGAGAGAGAGAGGGAGGGAGGGAGGGAGGGAGGGAGGGAGAGAGAGAGAGAGAGAGAGAGAGAGAGAGAGAGAGAGAGAGAGAGAGAGAGAGAGAGAGATGAATTCAAGTAAGAAAAATATAAAAAGAAAAAATGCAGGAAAAAGAAAAAAAAAGTCTTCTTAGTCCATTTATAACTTTCTGAAACCAATGTTCTAATCACCCATCCTTTTTCTGTTTATTCCAAAATAAGAATTTAAGTCCTTGAACTTGCATAAAACTTATTTTGCCTAGGATAGAAGGAAAAGCACCAAGTGTAATGAAAGTTGCCTTTCTCCAGGTTGATTAAGAAAGAAAGGAAAGGTGTGAACTCAATGTCCTTTTGAAGGCTCCATTGCTTGGGCAGAAATGGCTTTATTTCAGCTCCCAGTGCAATAAAGCCTGCTAGAGATAGTTCCCTTATGTGAGGAGTCACTGTGTAGAGTAATTCTGGGTAATCCCAGGTCCTTTCCTTATTCCAGAGAGGAATTCTCAGAAGCTGATCCATTTTAATTTTTCAAGTTTAGCTGGATGGCCTTCATTTCACTTCCATTACTGGCCATTGTTTTTATTCTTGTGTGAAATGGTCAACACAGCTTCTTCTGAGAACTTCCTCAGAGAGTTCTGCCCCCCCCCCCCCTTCACTGTAATGGCTAAATACCATCTCTGGTTGGAATATATGTTTATGTATTTTATTAAACTACAGCCAACCAGTAGTTGGCAGTGTTTATAAAGTTGCATCTATGGTATATACCAGGGGTAGTCAACCTTTTTATACCTACCGCCCACTTTTGTATCTCTGTTAGTAGTAAAATTTTCTAACCGTCCACTGGTTCCACAGTAATGGTGATTTATAAAGTAGGGAAGTTAGTTAAATTAAAAAAAGGAAAGTGCTTCAGTATCAGACAAAACTCCTAACGCCCACCATGAAAGCTGGAACGCCCACTAGTGGGCGGTAGAGACCAGGTTGACTACCACTGGTATATACTCTTATGTCCTATTCTGAGTAAACTTTCCTGTTTCCTGTTACAATTAAGCAGAAAGGGCCACGTGGGCTGTGCATTTTGTTTGTTCTGTAGGGCTATATACTGTACAGAATTTCTAATGCCCATCTCTGAGAGTCATTTGAGTGAGCACTAGCTATTTGTCTGCATATAGTTATAAATGGCTATTAAAAGTATCTGGAAAGGCAATCTATCTACATTGGGATTTTGTTAATATATTATCTTTAGAATAATGTAAATTAAACACTAATTTAATAGAATACATAACACAGGGGGAAATGATCAAGAAAGATAGCTTTCTGTTTCATATTCCGTATAATGTTTTCATTGTTATATTTGACAAACAATCAGTGGGGACGCTATCATCTAGATGTGCTGTATATTAGATGAGGTCGCTTCAAATTAACTTTTGTAGTATTATTTCAAAACCCAAGCTCTGGTTGTGTACGTTTTAGATCAAAACCTGAATATTTGCACTTGTCAGCAGAACAATTTTTCAGGGAGCTAACAGTATGCGTTTGAAAAATGAGTATGCCTTGAGGAATATATCCAGAGGTGACTTATGGAAAATCAAGAGGTGTGTAACATTTGTAAATGTCATTGAGAGGTCACTGAGGCAAGTAAAGCCATAAATGAATGCTGGCACCTTGAAACATTTTAGACAAGAAAGGAAAATTATTTTTATTAGAGAAGTAAGAGGTTGGAAACAATATCAGCACAGAACTAATTTCAAAAATAGTTATTATAAGATCTATGGAGCTGGCTAAAGTATCAGAAGTATTTTGAATATTCTGATTGCTCTTGTTTGAACATAGCATCAAAGTTGCTATTTAATCTTATAAATTAGTGAGTTGAACAGGGGTTACAGATGCCCAACACATACCTTACAAACACTCATCTTCAATCTTGTACCACTGGAAACTGGAAAATCCAAGTGATGACATTCATGTTTTACTCAGTATCCTAAAATGAATAAAGCTGTTCAAAAGATAACATTTAACAAATCCCCATTTTACTTTATGGAAGTGGTAGGCTGTTTAAGAGTTCATAGCTACAACTGGGAAAATATGAAATGCAGATTACCTTCTGTATTTCCAGGTCTGTTTTGCATTGTGATAAATTCAAATGTTCGTCTTTATATAATAGACCCTTTATGGTACTGATTACAGCATGGAAGCTCACTGCTACGTCTGCATCATGAATTTCTACTGCTTTTTAAATGCTTTCAAGGGGAGAGGTGGGATGAGCATTTCCTTTTATTAGCATCTTGCAGTGGGGGGTGGACTTTGTTTCAAAAGCTTTTAGCACCCTGCTTTAGAAGAAAACTTCAAAACAATGAAATCAGTGAGGAGACTATCTTGAAGACATTAATAGCAAAAGCATGGTGCAGCCATCATCAAAGACCTGGTCTGTGTGAGCTGGCTTTGATTTGTCTCACACTGTGGAGTTAACATAATTTGCTTTTTTAACACAGTTTTCCACAACACAATATTTCCTATCACCTTGATGTCTCACCATTGTCTTATTTGTTTGCTTGTTTGTTTATTTTCCTCTTAGTTAATTCCATTACTTTCAAAGGCAGAAGAAGTTTCTTCTAATACCCAGAAGACTGACAAAGGAATTAGAAGCACTCTTTATATGTGCACAGAAATTTCTTGCAGTTTTTCTAAGAGCTAAAGATTTTGTGTTCATTTCCTTACTAGCAACATACAGCCTCTCTACTGTTCTGCCAAAATAGGAACAATGAGAACAATCTTTCTATCACTTCAGCAGTAGCTGGATGAGGCTATGAAAACACTATAAATTAAATAGTGGGGAGATTGATTAAACTATAGTAGAAATCGCTGTCTCAGCCTCCTCTTACCGCCCTCCAGTGTTAACAAAAGCCAAAATTGTTTTTGAAGAGGTTGCATAGAAAAGCAAACCATTTTTCTTGGCAGCAAAGGGACTGTACTGATTCACAAAACAGCTTCAAGGGGGCAGTTATCTCAAATGATTGTCAAATTCTCCCTTGAAGTTCTGCAAAATTGGCAGGAGAGATTGGTGTGGTACCAGCTTTATGATAACTGGCTTAGCCATTCTGAATAACCAATAACTTTTATAGTCTAGAGCAGGGGTCCCCAACCTTTGCAACTTTAAGTCTGAAGGACTTCAGCTCCCAGACTTCTCCAGCCAGCTTTGCTGGCTGGAGAAGTCTGGGAGCTGAAGTCCTTCAGACTTAAAGTTGCAAAGGTTGGGGACCCCTGGTCTAGAGCAGCCAAATGGAGGAAGAGTTGTCCACAATATACAGTGACATTTGTATAACAACATTTCATGATGAAAATGCTTATATTTCCTATATCTGATCCAATACCAATTCTATATCAGACAGGGTATTGGTATGGATTAATCTTGCTTACAATTGTTGAAAATACAGATAAATTTCAAAAAAAATGGAAAGTAGCCTTGGACTACCTAGAACCACAGCTCACCATGGGATGTTGGGAATATTATGGAAACAGAACTCGTGCATCTGTAGGCCACTCATTTAGAGAAACCTGTTTTAAGGCAGGCACTGGGGGAATGGAGACATCAAAACCGTCATCCAAAATGAAGGACCATGGTGAAGAAGGTATCCCCACAGCAGTTCTATAGTTAAGCATTTAAGTTAGGTATGGGGAATAGAGAGAGCCATCCCCACCCCCATTAAAACGCATTTCTTCCTTAAATAGCACTGCGTGTATTATGGGAAATATCACTACATATATGATTGGTCTCATTCGAGACAATGAATCTGAACACAGAAGAGAGGTTGAACAACTAGTCTTGTGGTGAGACCAGAACAATCTTTGAACTAAACACACTCATAACTGTAGAAATGATGGTAGATTTTAGGGAAAACCCTTCTATGCTACCACCTCTTACAATACTAGACAACACAGTATCAACAGTAGAGACCTTCAAGTTTCTAGGTTCTCTAATAACAAGACTTAAAATGGACACCTAACACCAAAACATCACCAAAAAGCACAACAAATAATGTTCTTTCTGTGCCAACTCAGGAAGCTCAAAATGCCCAGGGAACTGCTGACCCAGCTCTACAGAGGAATGATTGAGTTTGTCATCTGACCCTCTATAACTGTCTGGTTTGGCTCTGCAACCCAACAAGACAGACACAGACTTCAATGGATAATTAGAACTGCAAAAAAATAACAATTATTACCAACCCGCCTTCCATTGAGGATCTGAATACTGCACGAGTCAAAAAGAGGGCTGTGAAAATATCTACAGACCTCCTCATACCCTGGACATAATTTTTTTTAACTTATACCATTAAAACGAAACTATAGAGCAGGGGTGTCAAACTGGATTTCTTCGAGGGCCAGATCAGCATTATAGTTCTCCTCTGCAGGCCAGTGGGTGAGATGGACGGACACCTCCTGCAGCACCCTAGCAGCCAAAATGGGGTGAGGGACGGAGCATGCAGCCTCCTCTCCCCCTTTTTGGCCTGAATGTCCTTTGGCAGCACTTTACCAACCAAAACAGGCTCCCACACACCTCGTTTCTGCCCTCCATGGCCTCCTACAGCACTCTGCAGGCCGAAAATTGGCTGAAAAATGGGCCAAAAACAGGCGAACCTACGCCACCCATTTTTGACTGGCAGAGGCACCACAGGCTGGTCTTTTGATATTTCCAGGCTGGCCTTGACACCTCTACTATAGGACATTGCACATCAGAACAACTAGACACAAGGACAGTTTTTCCCCCATACCATCACTCTGCTAAACAACTAATTTCCACAACTTAATAAGACTGGATTACTCTTCTTCTTCTCATCTTTCCTATCTCCTTTTCTAGTTATGATTATAACTTTGTTACTTGTATCTTTAAGATTTATATTGGTTTTTTTAGTTTCCTAGTATGATTTACGTTGATTGCTTACTTAGTATCCTATGAATATCACTAAGTATTGTATCTTATGATTTATGATGAATATATTTTTATGATGACTATGATCCTGATTTATCACTTATAACTTTTATGAACACTGAGAACACTTATGCCCTGAAGACAAATTCCTTATGCGTCCAATCACACTTGGCCAATAAATAATGCTATTCTATTCTATTCTATTCTATTCTATTCTATTCTATTCTATCTCACTGGTTAGAAATAGCCAAGAGTCACCTGTTTTGAATGAGATATTCTCTATAGTGTTTCAGTTTTAGTGCATGTGCTGCCAAAGGGACCACAAGCTTCAGCCATTTTCTTTAGGCCACATTACACCAGCCTGGGATGTCTCATTACCATGTCTTATGACTTCATGGTCCTGTAGCTTATATTATAGCTGCAAGGCTATACTCTAATCTGTTGTACTGTAGCGTGACATGTTATTAAACTAGGATACTCTAGAGAATCAGTTAAATACACTGCTTTACCAACCACTGTTTCAAAAGCTTTTTGGAAGAATGCTGTTTCTTTAGCTGTTTTATTGAGACCTACATAAATCTTGTGTCTTCAAGAATTGTCACTGAATTTCCACAGAGTTCACTTAATAGATATAGGCCTCCCTTTGTGGGGGAGCAGTTAAATTCAAGCAGAAAGCCAGCTGTTTGACTCTGAATTGTTTGTTCTTATTTCTTTTAGCTGGTCACATCTACTGAACATGGATGCACAGCATCATGCTGCCTTTGTGGTGAATTGTACCATCTGAATAAGATGACGCTGAACAAGTAGAATCCCAACGTTATCAAAACTGTTCTTTTCATCAGTTTATGTGGATTTTAGGCCTGAATCACTAATGATTTGAACACAAATATGTTCAGAAGGGCTGAAAGAAAAATAATTCCTGCCCCATACATCCTCACGGCCGATTCGCTCCCACAGAGAGGGACTTCTCCGGGTGCCGTCCACTAGACTTTGTCAGCGGGCGACGCCCAGGGGAAGGGCCTTCTCTGTGGCGGGCCCAGCCCTCTGGAACGACCTTCCCCCCGACATTAGAACAACTACGGACCTCCGCTCCTTCCGTCAAAAATTAAAAACACACTTTTTCTGCTTGGCCGGCCTAGGGTAGTCTCTTCCTTGGGGTTTTTTAGGGTTGTTAGTTTTAATGGGTATTTTAGTGCAGGGATAAGTAGTTTAATTGATTTTTATCTTTTGTATTTATTGATGTATATATTTTATGTGTTTTAGTTTTCCCTGTGCACCGCTCCGAGTCCCCTAGGGGAGAGGACGCAGTATATAAAATTAAACAATAATAATAATAATAATAATTCATCCTTCTCCATTCCTTCCTCTGCTGCCTAAAACAAGAGGAGAATAGTATGCTTTATTTGATGGCAACATCTATGATTTGGCCCAACTTGGAATCTTTGGTATGAATAATTCCTTCTGGATAGGTGGGCTTGCACCCATAAAATGGAATGTCTGAAGGGAAGTATTTGTATTTGGAGGGCAACAGCTTAAAGAAAACTGATGCTTGCAGCCCATAAAAACTAGGCCCAGTTCTTCAATTTAATGAGATTTTACATGTTCTTTTGCAGTATTTGCAGTAAGCAATGCAATAAAAACACAGGTTTTTCTCTCTTCTCCAAAATATAACGTTTCCCCCAAAATAAGACAGAATGCTATTTTCTTTTGACCCCCGAAATAAGTATTTTGCCCTTATTTTGGGGGAGATTTTATTATTTTTGAGGTGCAGGAGGCAGCAAGTGTGGTCACCTCTTGACTGCTGCTGTTGTTGCAATATTTTTGGGGAGGGCTTATTTTCAGGAAAGGACTTATTTTAGCACATATGCTCAATAGCCCAGTTGGGCTTATTATCCTGGGAGGTCTTAATTTCAGGAAAACAGGGCAATATCCAGCTATTTTAATTACCCAAATTATTGTGAAGGTTCACATTGTTATGCATTTATTTAACATTACTGAAGTGCTCTAATTTACAGAAATAAATAGACAGCTGCCATATTATGAACACCATAAATAATGACATCTCCCTGATGAATTTTCTTGAGCCAAAATGCAAGCAAGAATCTTGCCAGGAATACAAAGTCATTATGCTTTGAATATTCCCACAATCAATATATAACTTTGTCTTGGACCACTGGTAGATCGAGGCTTAGGCAAATGGTAGATAGAAGCTTAGACAAACACAAGCTATTTTTTTCTGAGTATATAAGGGAAAAAAACACTGATATTTTTTAAAGCAGCATGAGAAACTGAAAATCACAAATTGATGCATAGAATAGCACACAGGTATCAAACTCGCCACATCCCGTTGCTGTCACGTGACATTTCACAATGTTTTCCCCTTTGTGGAGCTGGTGGGCATGGCCTGTGTGTGACGCATCTGGCCCGTGGGTCACCAGTTTAGCATCTTTACTTATGGTGGGTAGGGAATGGTAGTCTTCAGCCACAAAGCTGTCTGTGACCCATGAGATACTTTTTCACAGTCTCAGGAGGATGGTCCAACTCTACTGCCAAATTTTAATTATCTGATTGCTACAATTGGACAATATAATTTGCCACTTCTTGAAAGAGGAAAAGAAGAAAGGAGGAGGAGAAGGGAGAATTATATATCCCTCCTCCACAAGAACATAGCTCTCCTACACCATTGTCTTCCTATGGTACCATTTCCCTCCCACTTGTTGTTCGTTGCAAAGTCATGTCCGAGCCATCACGGCCCCTTGGACAATGTTCCTCCAGGCCTTCCTGTCCTCTACCATCCCCCAGAGTCTTATAATGATAAGTATTTGAGCTCTCCGGATAAGGGGAAGCATTACGTAACAGTTGCAGAGAGTGAAAACAAGCTCTAATATGGTGGTGTATTTCCTTTTGTCCTTTCTTTGTTTTGGCTCAGCACTGAATGTGAATTACATAAGTTCACATGACCTTTATCCATAGGCTCATGGAAATCTCCCACAGAGCCCCACTCCTGCGAAATCCTGCTGGGTATTTTCTGTGAAGTAATAAAAAGGATACATGTTCATATTGATTTTCCTCTTGTAATTCTTTAAAAAAAAACACCTTCTGTTGATTTCACTAAAAGGAGAATAATTTGATGTACACAACTTCCAGATTTGGCATCCATTTCCTCCTCTACATCTGACCATTATTTAGTCACAACCAATACAAGCACCAACGCCAGTAAATTTTTGCAGAATTGCAGATGGTTCCATACAGAAATGTTGTTCAATCTTGGCAACTTTAGGATGGGTGGACTTCAAGTCCCAGAATTCCCCAGCCAGCTTCAATTCTGGGAGTTGAAGTTCACCCATTTTAAAGTGGTTAAGGTTGGGGAACACTGCCCTAGAGGATGGGTGGCTTTGCAAATTTGTTTCTTTCCCTTTCAAAAGTAGACTTCCTTCCAATTCTCTGAACCACTCATTTGTATCTAGAACCATGATGGCGAATCTATGGCTCACCCTTTCTGCGGGCACGTGAGCCATGGCCCCAGCTCAGCTGCACATGCATGTGCCCACTGGGCAGCTGGTTTTTGGGTCTCTGCTGCGCATGCACAGGGGCACATGCAGGAGATGCACACATATGCATGGGAAATTGGGTGCACATGTGGAGTCACATGCACACGCATGTGGCAAAGCACATGTGGGGGGCACACAGGTGGGTGTCACACACACACATATGCCCTGGGGCGGGGCACATGGGGGGTATCACATGCATGCACAAGGGGATGTTGCACACACATTACATTATGGGTATGCACCTGGGGTGGGTTTCAAAAAAATTTAGAACCTCTTCTTTAGGTCTGACCTGCTTTGTGGGAGTGGCTTGCCGGCCATGTGACTGGGTGGGAGTGGCTTGGCAGCCATGTAACTGGGTGGGCGTGGCCAACTTGTAAAATGTGATGAAACTCACTTAACAACACTCTTGCTTAGCAATCAAAATGTTGGCTCAGAAACTGGCATTGAAGCACACAAGTCTTAAAGCTGTCAAGTTACAAGACCCTTGCACCCCTAAACGTTTAGGGGAAAAACCCCAAGGGTGTTCAAACTTGACAGCTTTAAGACTTGTGGACTTCATCTCCCAGAATTCCTCCTCTTGCTCTTCATCTTGATGATGTGCGGACGGGTGGGGAGCTGGAACCGGTTCTAAACGGCACTGTAGATTTCTGGAACTTCTTCTATAGAAGAGGCTAGAACTGGCAGGAACCCACCCCTGGTGTGCGTACACACATGCTTTCAGCACTTGCTACCAAAAAGGTCTAAAACATTCCCTCAGAGAACCACATGACTGCAGTCTTACAGTCCTTTTGTTATATGCATTATCTAGTCATCTTAATATGCCCATCCAGCTGCAGTCTCTTTTTAGTGATCAAGTAGAGGGATGAGAGTGGGGAATAGGAGGTCAGAAGAGTCAAAATGGTGGACACAACAATGCAATTGAGTCCCACTCTTTTATAAAAAAAGAAGTGTGGTACACATGATGTATATATAAAGGAGCAGGTTTTCAGTTGCATAGTCACAAAGGCCAGCAGAGACTTCAGCCCTCCCTTCCTTGCAGAAGTTCCTACAAGACTCCTTGAAATTAAAGGAAAGCAGGATTTCATTTAGGAAATTCCTTTCAGACTTCAGCAGGCAATGAAACAGGATTGAAAACAGAAAAGCCTGGGATGAAGCTCTCTGCAGCCTTTCAGCCTTACCCATTGATAAGACTTTACTCCTTCGGGTAATATAGTAGGCAATGTGTCAAAGTAAGCATGCATCATGTTGCATTGCCAGGAACTCATGGCTAATTTTTTAGCAGCCTTCGAGTCTTTCATTTGATCCAGACCCAAAGCCCCCATATCAACAAATCTGTTCTTTCTTCAGCCGGTGTTTCTACACACATGCCTCCTGACCGCCAAATTAAAAATGGCTGGATCTAAATAAAAAGTTAGTTACAACAAGAAATAGAGTGGCAGAAAAGCTATTCACCATCTTGTCAATGGCTGGTTCTTTCTCACACCACAATTGCCATGTATAACTGAGAACTAATTTCCATACTGTATATCAAAAGTATAGAGAGTATATGAGATATTGGTAAAAGCCTGAAAGTAAAGGCTAAATGCTTATATATAAGCTCTCCTACACTTCTAGTTGTTAGTTTTAATTGTGTGTGCTTTTATAACTGCTGTATGGACGATCGATCAAAGATTGTTTTCCCTCTAAACCAGGGATGTCAAACTGTGGGCCAGCAGGCCAGATATGTCATGCATAGGCCACACCCATCCCAACTCTGTTAATGGGGAAAATGTTGCAAAACATCACATGACAGCAACATGACGTGGCAAGTTTGACACCCATGCTCTAAACCAGGGCTCTTCAACCTTGCCGACTTTAAGCCTGGGGGACTTCAACTCCCAGAATTCCCCAGCCAGCTTTGCTTGCTGGGGAATTCTGGGAGTTAAAGTCCCCCAGGCTTAAAGTCGGCAAGGTTGGAGAGCCCTGCTCTAAACCATCTACCTCATCAGAGGTTTACCTGGTTCTCTGCCAGTCAAAGGTCTCTATAGTCTTTGACCAATTGTAACATATTCACTTTTCACACTGTGTGACATCATAATTGGTGTTTGCATTTCCAAGGAAGGTTTAGAACATAATGGTAGTGAAGGCAACGCATTTCATGTCAAGCTCGCTTCATTTATTTATTTATTTATTTATTGCCATTGCAACACACTATTGTAGAAAACCAATCACAATTTCTATTTTTTAATCTTTCCAAGTATGAAGCTTATGTTCAACAGCATAATAGAACAGGGGAAACTCAAATAACCTGAGACGAAAGATACCATGCCTTTGTTTAATATAATAAACACCATCTTAAGACTTATATTGATTTATGTGAGATAATTCTCAACTTCTTTTGCCTTCCGGTTGTAGATACGAGTTAACTATTTGTCAGAAAGAATTAAGAACAATTTCAAAGTGTAAATGTATTACATAGCACTGCCTCTCCCCGACCATCAGCACTTAAATCAAACCAAGACAATATATGTTTATTTCTACCTCATATTTCTTCCAAATCATTTAAAATGTTTCTTCTATGGTTAAGAATATAAGAGGTTGCCTATGCAGCCTCAAGGCATTTATCTATCAAGCTGAATGTTATCAAAAGAAGCCAAAACATTCTGCTCACTTGGGGAAGGACACAAAAGATTCTGTGGGTGTGCAAGGGGATGAATGTTTCAGTTTCAGTTTATTTGGATTTATATCCCACCGTATCCTTCTGAAGGGACTCAGGGCGACTCACAGGCAAATATAAAACAATACAATAAATACAATACAGTGTTAAAATGAAATTAAATTAACTAGCCTGTGCTAAAATATAACTAAAAACTTTTAAAATCCCCTACCAAATACAGTTAAATTATTTCTAGGCTAAAATCTAGGCTAAAATCTAAGATCTAAGCTCTAAGCTAGGCCAGCTAGGTGAAAGAAGTGTCCTGAATGATGTCCTCTGTGTTCATATACCATGATGTACCTGACACCATCATGGTTTCTATTGAATCCTAGTAGAGCACGGCTGCCAAACTCGTGGCCCGCAGGCCAGGTGTGTCACGTGCTGGCTACGCACACATCCGGTTTAGCAAAGAGGGGGAAAAGTCACAAAGATCACATGATGACGCCATGACAATGCACGTTTGACACCCCTGTAGTAGAGGAACATATTTCTCTCTGTGTGTCTTAGTATCCTGCAGGTAAAGAAATTACTTTCAAATTATATAGACTGTTATGTTGGCTTGCTTGCCATTGTTTCAGATGAGCAAAGATTATATGAAAGCTTAACATGCATATTTATTTTTTTGTTTCCATGGGAAATCTTTGGGATAGTATGCCCCAAATCTCAGTGCATACGCCCAAACGCTTTTGGAGGATCTTTTTTTTTTAAAGGAGTTAGAAGGTCATGTTTGGCTGACTACTGATTGTCCACACCACTTATCAACACAGCAAAAGAAGGACCTCTCCATATCCTACTACAATCTTTATAATAGATCATTTCTTCCTGCTAAATGTAGTTCCAGTCTATGTAAGTCTTTGGTCCATTCTCTGAATATTCAGCAGGGTGAGTATAGGGAAGAGGAAATATACATGCATACCGTCACAATTTAATTTTTTAATTATTTGTTTGATTGTTTAGAGAGTTGAACTATACCCAGACCATAGGATCACCATAGGTTTCCAAAAGCCAGACAGCCACTGAACAGATACAGAAAACTGTAATCAGGATTTATTCCGCCCACAACCGGTAAACCTAAGCTAAGCACAAAACCTAAGATATCAATGATTAATGTTCCCCTGGCAGAAGGAACACTTGTTACTTCGGTGGTTTAGGAATAATTAAAAATAAGAACATCTGGGAGATGTTTCCATTTCAATAACTAAAAATAATCCTCACATATGGCAGGAGTAGGAAAAGTTATTTAATTAAGGTCAAGTAGTATATGGAGGATTCAGCTTATAACTAGAACTTAGTTCATTTAGTTCACAAGTGCATGCAGTAGAGGCACACGGACAAAACTGATGCAATTTCATCGATATATTTTAATGTAATCAAAAATATCTATTGTCTTGGCCTTATTCATTGGAGTAGAGCTCAATATTCACAATACATATCTATATCATCAAAACTGTCAGAATCCAGCACGTTTGTTACACAAATTGAAATACCATTAATTAGGAGAAAATTCCAGAAAAGAAATAGGTTTTTTTTTGTAATCTATATAAATAAAAATGTAACGAGTTTGTTTAAAACCGCTAATCTCCAAAAGTACTGCACCAATTGCTTCCAAATTTTCACACAACGTTCCTTTCAAGTACAGCACCAATGATATATATAGATTGTGTAGATGTCACACCTGTGCCAGGTACACGCAATGGAAATGTACAAAATTATAAAAAAGGTAGGTAGATGGATACAGAGAGAGCAGTGGGCCACAGATATTATGTCATCCTTTATGACACAAAATAATCTGTCCATATCTCAGACTCCCTCTGTGTTCAATACTTAACAATAAGATAGGTAGGTAGGCAGCTATAGAGATAGAGAGAGGGAGGGAGAAATGCAGTAGGTAGGTATGTAGGTATGTATGTATGTATGTAGGTAGGTAGGTAGGTAGGTAGGTAGGTAGGTAGGTAGGTAGGTAGGTAGGTAGGTAGGGAGAGGGACAGAGAGGGAGAGGGAGAAATGCGGTAGGTAAGTAGGTAGGTAGGTAGGTAGGTAGGTAGGTAGGTAGGTAGGTAGGTAGGTAGGTAGGTAGGTAGGTAAATAGGTAGGTAGGTAGGTAGGTAGGTAGGTTGGTAGGTAGGTAGGTAGGTAGAGGGACAGAGAGGGAGAGAGAGAAATGCAGTAGGTAGGTACGGTGGTTGTGTGTATGTGTTTGTGTGTGCAGGTGTAGATCTACACGTATGGCCGGGAACGGCTAGTCTTCTAGATAAAATAACCCAAATTCAGCAACTCTTGTGCAGAGAATTGCATAATAGTAGACTAAATCTATATATTATTTCCTATCAAACCATACTCTCAGAAAATTGCTGTTAGTATTTTTAAAGGTATTAGCATTTGATATACCTTAGAATTAAGAATTTTCAGTTCCTTAAAACAAATTGGTTCTCTTTGACTCAATAGTCATAAATACTTGGCTGCAATCTAGAGTGTATGTCCAGACCCTAAATTCATCATTATTATCCAGATGAAAATTAAAATCTCAAGAAAGGTAATGTAAATGCACATTCTTGAAACAGTTATTTGATGGTAATTTTTAATACCAAAATATTAAATGTCCAAACAACAAAATTGATATAACACAAGTGAGAAAATGAAAAAGAAAACCATATATTTGGACTACATGACTACATTTTTGAAAGTATCCACATCTGTAATATAATATGTTTATTGTTTCTGCATTTGGAAGTGCAGATGTTATGTTTGTATATTCAATCCCTGATTGTAAAACTTTGAATTCTTGCTTATGAATCAAAATGTTAGCGTGAGTTGGCCTTCGAAGTCTGAAACTGGAAAAAAAACAACTTCTTGTTCCAGACTTAAAGAGGAAGAAGTGTTTGTGACATCAAAATTCATCATGAAATTACATGGTACCTGATTATGTAGGATGCTATCTGATTAGAAACTAAAAGAGAGCATCAAAGCATTATCGTTTAGTAGCTGTTGTTGGTTTCTTTCATTCATGCATGTAAGGAAGTCCCTTTGGAAATAGAGGTGACAGATGGCAGAACCCCATTGCAATATTAGGGAAAGAGAAAAAAGAATGGGGGGTAATGATGAAACTCTACTCCTTGTATGCTTGCATAGAACATTGGGAATATAAAATGCAAAAGGGAAAATTCTCAATTGCAATGTTGTGACACATGTTTCGTCACTTGCCACTCCTTTTCTCCACTGCAACTAGGTAAGGCAAGGAGGAAGGGGGAAATTCATTGTCCCAAAATTGAGGGTATTATGTCATACATTTATAAAATGATATCTAGCTTTTCAGAGCAGAGTGTAATAATAACCATAAATAATCATAGTAAACCCAAAGACATCTTGCAACCAGAGAATTAACATTGGTCATTGTTCATCTTCTATGAAAAAAGAAGTTGAGACTTTTCAAAACTGAGTGAGAGTTGGATGGAAAACCTCCAAGGAATATCAATGACACAAACTGCAAGGCAATTTTTATACTGCACTCATGAATTTATCTGGTGCAATATTCAATTCAACTTAAGGGAAGATTTACTCTTTAATTTGATCCCTATGATTCCTAATTATCTTAAAGAAGGTCTACAATCTTGTATCTAAACAAATAACAAGTATCAGAAAAACATTGATTCCACCTTGGGAGGGATGGTCTATGACCATGATGGCGAGCCTATGGCACAGGTGCCACAGGTGGCACGCGAAGCCATTTCTGAGGGCATGTGAGGCATTGCCCTGTCAGCTCCAGCAGACATGAGCGTGCTGGCCAGCTGATTTTCAGCCTTGATTTTCAGCCATTTTTTGCCCTCCTGAAGCTTCCAGAGGGAGAAAAATGGCCCAACGGGCATCCTGGAAGTCCATTCCCAAACTTCCGGTTTGCGTGTTGGGCCTTTTTCTGCCCTCTCCAGGCTCCTAGAAAGCTTCTGGAGCCTGGGGAGGGCAAAAAATGGGCCTACCGGGCCCACTGGAAGTCAGAAAATGGGCTGTTTCCGGCCTCTGGGGGAGACCATTTTTGCCCTTCCCAGGCTCCAAAAAAGCCATGTGTACATACACTGGACAGCAGGGGGTGTCACACATGTATTCTCAGGGGGCACAGCATGGGAGGCATTAAATTATGGGGGTAGGCACACAAGCCTGCACAATAGTGTGTTGTAGGCACCCAAGACGAAAAAGGTTCGCGATCACTGGTCTATGACTTCAAGGTCTTGGATGCAACCATCAGCCCAACTGAAAGAATTAAAAACCAACAACATAAGCCCACTTTCTTTGCTTATGCCCTTGTGAATGATTTCATAACAGGTTGTAATTTTTCTCTTTGCTCTAGTATTTGAAAGGTTGTATTAATTTGTTTGCAGCATTTAATTAATGCTGTTTGAAATAGATTTTTTTCCCTAAAATTAGTACCCAACAGCTGATATTTGGTTGGTTTCCTTTGATTCAAGCAATCATCACATAGTCAGTGAGACAAACAGCCATCGATATCCTGACTTTTCATGCATTTGTCTAATCCATTTTTAAAACCAACCTAGTTGGTAGTCATCACAATGAGGGAAGCAAAGCTTATGGTTTAACGATGCATTGTGCAAAAGAGTCTAAAACGAGCCAACTCCTCTGGACTCTGGAAGGAAAATAGAATCTAAAGGGGCTGAACTGGTCCTTGGCACTCTAAATCTGATGATTCCCCAGAAAACAAAAAAAACCAACAAAAAAAACCCCACCAGTTGTAAAGGTCACTTTGGAAGTTACCTCCAACTTTATTTTAAGCATTAGCTTTATTTGAAAAGCTTATGGAGGCTTCATATAAGGTGAACAGCCATGCACTGGAGCATCCTTATTCCACATTATGAATTATTCCAGCCTTAAGATGTTTATTGCAGGGGCTCAAAGACATTAATAATTTCTATTGCTGTGAAACAAAATGTTGGACCAGACTGCTAAAGTACAGAACCAACTGACAAGTGAATATCAAGCACATACCCATTTGTAAATGCAGCACCATTAATGCATAATCTTAAGAAGCTTATTTACCCTCATTACATTTAATCTATTCATTAATGTGCTGATCTCTCCAGACACCACAATTATTTAAATGCATTCTCTCTGCGCTTCAAGATTTTAGCCAAATTTAAAATGCGCTGCAGCAGATTGAACAGAAGGTGAAAGCCATTATTACCCACAGCATACCATATCTTAAAGCAAATTCAGTATTTCCCTTTATGTTATGTAACTAACCCTGTCCTTCACCCACCTGTGTGTTTTTAGATCCAAAAGTCTAACAGAGGATAATTTATGTGACAGTTCTACTTAATTTAATGTAGCTCTCTTACCGCACATCACTGGACAAAAAAGGATGTCTCTTCTATCCATCCCCATTACTCTCTATGACAATGAATTAAATTAAAATTATTCTAACCCTCATCTTCCCAACACTGCATTAAAAGAGGAAATGTGCCCTAAATGCACATTTAAAAGTAAATAAAACCTATACCTGAGCATTTTGACAAATGACTGTGATGATCAGAAGCTGTTTTGGATTTAGATTGTAATCTTCATGCGGAATGAAATAAGTGAAACAATTAGAATGCATGTGCTACACCTTTGCATCACACAAGTGTCATTTTTGGGCAATTAGTAAAGGCTTGACAGAGGAAACCCACTAATTTGTCTGTCCATGTAAGTCCCAATCAGAACAGAAAGTGGGTGGGCAGAGAAGTGATTAGAGCATTAGATGGAAACTTAAAGAATGGGCCCTTAAATTTAATTAGTTTTTAATGTATTTTAATGTATTTTTGTATCGGATGTTTTACTGTTTTATTATGCCTGTTCACCGCCCGCAAGGGAGAAGGACGGTATACAAATTTATTATTATTAATAATAATAATAATAATAATAATAATAATAATAATAATAATAATAATAATAATAATAATAATAATAATAATAATAATAATAATAATAATAATAATAATAATAATAATAATAATAATAATAATAATAATAATAATAATAATAATAATAATAATAATAATAAAGCAGTCAAGATGTCCAGGGCAAAGCATATAATCTTCACTATAAATCATCATGATAGAAGATCAGTTTCCAACCTATGGTCACTAGAGGTCATTGGATGGTTTCTAAGCCTATATCATCCAGCAACAGATTGTGCCAACTTTGGAAACTTTAAGACTTGTGGACTTTAACTCACAGAACTATGGGAGTTGAAGTCCACAAGTCTTAAAGTTGCCAAGGTTGGAGACCCTTGGATTATGCTATTACAACTCCAGACGTTGTTGAATTATAATACTTTTACTATGGAATAAACAAGCTGAAGATATTTAAACTGATAGTTTGGAAACATGGATATTTATTTCTTCATTGTTGGAGGTTTGGGAGCACCGTTCTCCAAAGGCATTTCCAAACAGGCAAGCGAGATAAGAAACCAGTTTCTCAAGATCACCGAGATACCCAGGCAGCCACTACAGTTGTAAATCATTGATTGCACAGGGAAATTATAGAATTTGCTGCCATTGGAACTGTTGATTATTTAGATGACTAAGCAAGCTCATGAAGGGAAGGTCAGTCACTTTAATGGATATATATTATTTCCAAAAGAAAAAAGCATCAACCATTCAGAACACTTGTTAGAAAGTTATATGGAAGAGGTCTTCTGAGATTCCTACATGCATTTGGTCAGGGTTAGGACTCCAAGATTCTTATGTAATGTAACCATGGGATTACTGAACCATTCTTCAGGGTGGTCATTAATACCATTGTTTTGATATAACACTGGAGGCAAATCTATAATTAACTGCTTCTGGAGTCATCTTGACCTGATATTTTGTTGAAAGTTCTTTTTTGCTTTGCCTTGTGAAATGTATTTATTTCTAGTAAGGTTTCAGAGAATTATCTGCAGATACAAGCACAAATTTGGAAAAACATGGAGTATTAATTCCTCTGACATCCCCACCATAAGCCAAGAAGATGAAGGATATAAGAGAAAAAAATGCAGAAGGAAGAAAAGCAATTAAAACTATAATTACCTGGGATCTAATAAACATATCATGTAACATCTCAACCAAAGATGGGTTGCCAATTTCTTTACTACTGGTTCGGGTGAACTCTCACACACGCATGCGCAGAAGCATCCAGGTGGGTGGGAGGAGCCTCCTGACACTGCTACACCAGTTCGACCGATCCAGGCCAAACCAGTAGCAACCTACCCCTGATCGCAACTAAAGAAATACTTACCTTGTTTTGATAAACAGATACAAAATGTTTCATGTAAAGTTGCTCTAACTATTTTTATATTTTCTTCAGCAAAAGCCCTTATCATAACTTATCCTCTCCCCTGTAGACTTTCTTAATGGATACTATATCCAGCATACTGTTTCAGTCCAATTTATGATTTCTTAGGAAACACAAACACTATTTTGTGATTCTATTTTCTTGGTTTTCATGAAGAGCCTTGGTTTTACAATTGACTGATTTAAGGCCCAAGGTCAGGTCAAACAATACTCATATACATCATTTCTTATACGCACCAAAGACAAATTCCTTGTATTCCTTGGCCAATAAAGAATTCTATTCTATAATGAATTCTATTGATGGAACATAAAATACATTTGAACAGCTTTGTACTTCCTTCCTCATTTCCAATGGTCAGTTATTCTCAGAGATTATTCTTCATTCCACAGAGGTTCAGATCATACAAATTCCAAGATTATACTCAGAAATCAAATCTCTACCTATATGGAACATGATTTGTGGGTATAGTCTCCAACTGAAGAAATACTGCACTCTAGTAAAGGTAAATGTTTCCCTCACACATATGTGCTAGTCGTTCCCAACTCTAGGGGGCAGTACTGTCCAAAGACATCTCTGTGGTCATGTGGCCGGTATGACTAAACACCGAAGGCACATGGAACACTGTTACCTTCCCACCAAAGGTGTTTCCTATTTTTTCTACTTGCATTTTTACATGCTTTCAAACTGCTAGGTTGGCAGAAGCTGGGACAAGTAACGGGAGCTCACTCCATTATGCGGTGCTAGGGATTCGAACTGCCGAACTGCTGACCTGTCTGATCAACAAGCTCAGTGTCTTAGCCACTGAGCCACTGCACTCTACTGCACTCTAGAGTGCACCCTACTGCACTCTAGAGATGAAGGCTAAAATGCAAAGTGGGCACTAACAACACATTTATCCTCCACATAAGGGAAAAATCTATAAAAAATATCATCTAAATCAGCTTTGTACACATTTGCCGCATAACCCACAATCTTGTCACCACTTTTCTTCCTGGCTCATGGTTTGCTGCCAATGTACTTGGAGGGCAAACTGATCATTCTAAAGAGCGTAGCATAAGCCAAGAACAGAACTAAAGAGACAATGGCCTGATTATACTTTCTAAAAGTAATTTCCTTAAAAGCAGTCTTTTGGGTCTTTTGTTCAGCAGAGTTATCCCTCACAATCTTGGATGCCTTTAGAATTGGGTTGGAGAAAAGTAAATGTGCAGAAAAACATACATTTCCTACAGAGAGCTAAATTTTTATCAATAGAAGTCAAAGTGGAATATTACCAAGAAACCAGCAAGAGTTACACAGGTTAAAGTGTGTAGCCATGTTAAAGTAATCTTTAATGCAGCCGTGGAAGGCCCATCAGCTACTACAATATACAGTGTTTATCAGAATAAAAAATGCTAGCCATTATTTGCCTGGGAGATTTTCATGTTTTGCCCCAAGGCCCATGATTCCTAATACAAGTGTGAGGAAAGCAGTAAAAGTAATGGGCATTGTGGGTGAGAAATCAATATTTCAGCACTGCATCTCATATCTGTCACTTCTATTGACTATAGATTTGATCTCACAACAGTATTGTGAAATCTAATTACCAAACCATAACATCACAACTTTAGATATCTTCATCTTATTTTACAAGACCAGATGGGGGTGTATTTCTTTCATAATAGTGTGCTACTGCCCAATAGATCAACTCTACAAATGAGCATTCAACTCTGTCCATACATATAAAAGGACAAATTCAGGAGCTTTGCCTTTCACAATTATGGGACTCAGGGATTCCTGAGGTTTTAAGCATATAACTTTTGAGAAATACAAACTGATTTCCCAGAAACATTATTTTGCCAGAATATCTTCTGTATAACAGCTATACAAAATTGAACTATTTCTAAACATGCTTCTCATGGTACCTGTCTTTTTGGCACAATAGCAATAGCACTTAGACTTAAATACTGCTTCACAATGCTTCACAGCCTTCTCTAAGTAGTTTACAGAGTCAGCATATTGCCCCCCAAAATCTGGGTCCTCTTTTTACCAACCTCGGAAGGATCAAAGACTGAGTCAAGCTTGAGCTGGTAAGAATTGAACTACTGACAGTCAGCAGAATTAGCCTGCAATATAGCATTCTAACCACTGTGCCACCATGGCCATCACAAAATAAACTTCATGGTGTATCATCTTTTAAAAAGAGCTATATAAAGGTTTTCCAGCCCAGATAGTATAAATCTCATGAATTTAACCATAAATGTACAAATATAAACTTTGAACACTTTCCTGAAAATCAGCAAAACAGAAGTTGAGGGACAAATTCAAAAATTCAAAACAAAACCAAAAACCATGAGTCAGCTATTCTTGGCTTCAAAATTAAATTTTTTTAGAACAATTAGGAAAATCTAACTTCCATTACATTTATTTATTTATTTAGCATATGGCAGTGATGGCTAACCTTTTTTTGGCTCCCCTGCCAAAAGCAGGGAGAGCGCAGGGGGGTCGTGCATGGGCGTGCCACACCCATAATGCTGTGTGCGTGTAACACCCCCATACACATGCATGCACATGCAGCCAGCACCTCCCCCAACTCCTGCCATTTTTGGCATGGGTTTTTTTGCCCTCCCCCCCCCCCCCACCCCGGGCTCCAGAGGCTTTCTAGGATCCTAGGGAGGGCAGAAAACAGATCTCTGGGGAACCTGGAAGTTCAGGAATGGTGACTTCTGGTTTGTCCATAGGGCCAATTTTTGACCTCCGGAGCCTTTAAGAGGCTTTCCTGAAGGCTCTGGAGAGCAAAAAATGGCCCTATGGACAAACTGGAAGTGACTCCTGAAGGCTCTTGAAGGCTTCTGTAGGCTCTGGAGAGGAAGGAAGGAAGCCTCCAGAGGGCGAAAAACAGTCTCAATAGAAGGCTGAAGTCAGGTGGCTAGCACGCCCATGCGCACTAGTGCTGACAGGGCAACACCTCACATGCCCTAACAAATGGCTCTATTTGCCACCTGTGGCATGCGTGCCATAGGTTTGCCATCACAGGCATATGGCATATCAATGAAGGACTATCAATACAAGTTAACAGTTCTTCCATTAAATTTTGCATATATATCATATATATTCATATCACATATATTTATAAATATTTATAAATTCATATCACATATTTAAAGAAACATACAGACCTAAAAGATATATCCTGAAAAATAACACATATAATCATGTTTCCTTCTCCTTTGTAAGTTATACCAATATCTGAAAAACACACATACGTAACAAATTTCTCCACGCAAGAAACTCATCTCTTCATGCCTGTTGCAACAAATGACAGAACAAGATGGGAGGGCTGTGAAGGAGGAGTAAAGAAGCAATATGTGTGTCATAGTATTTATTCATTTCAATGTGAGATTTTTGTTCTTCTTAACCATAATTTTTATTACAGCATATTAAAATTACAGCAACATTTTAAAAAATCTTACAATATGCTTCAAAGCACTTAGATGCTGTTAAATATCAGATTCATTGTAAAATTCCAGATGGATAGATTAAAGAATTTGTGGGCAAGGAAGAGAGCCCTCGTCACCTCCTGCCTGGACTATTGTAACACTCTCTACATAGGGTTTCCCATGAGGTGCACCCAGAGGCTCCAGTTGGTCCAGAATGCGGTCGCGTGAGGGATTTTGAGAGCATCTAGATGCTCCCATGTGACACCTCTCCTGTGTGAGCTGCACTGGCTGCCTGTGGCTTTCCAGGTGCACTTCAAGGTATTAGTGACCACCTTTAAAGCGCTCCATGACAAGGGACCTGGTTACTTGCAAGACCGCCTCCTGCTGCCAAATACCTCCCACCGACCAGTTCACTCCCACAGACAGGGCCTCCTTAGGGTGCCGTCGGCCACACAATGTCGGCTGGTGACCACCAGGGGGAGAGCCTTTTCTGTGGCAGCTCCTGCCCTTTGGAATGACCTACCCCCTGAATTACATACTATCCCAGACCTACGTCTCTTCCGTCGGGCCCTGAAGACACATTTATTTTGTGCTGCCGGCCTCTCATAGTTTTTAATTGATTTCAGTACGGGGTTTTAACTGCAGGCCAATACATTTAATACATTTTAATATATCATTTTAGCTTTTGTACTACCCATTTTTACTATGGCTGTGCACTGCCCTGAGTCCCGGAAGGGAGAAGGGCGGTATATAAATTGAATAAATTAAATTGAATTGCATTGAATTGAATTTCCTGAATATGAGGAGCTGACTGTTAGGGGTTGAAATGGAAGCAGGAGGATTAATTCACTAAACTTTCCCATCTACTCCTTTTAAGCATAGCACATTGAAATCAATGAAGGGTGTCCCCAATAGTATTACAATAGTGTCCAGAGTAGAAGGTAAAATTAATAAAAGGTTGACCACACCATTGTTCAAGACAAGAAGCTGTAACAAAGAATTACAATCCACAAAGGCAAACCTCTCTTCTCCTTCTCACCTCTCTACCTTATAAAATACTAATCACAAGTATTGTTCAGATGGAAGGTCAACCCTCTCTGGTAAAGAAATCCCAAATTCCCTTCACTTTTCTCCCTCTCGTATTATATAAATCACAAATATTTTCCCTCTGTTTTGGCAATGGAGCCTTTGGGAAAATTCTGAAACTCCAGAGAAACAAAACTATAGGGAATCCAGCTAGTTATTTCACTCCAGGGAAAATATCATTTTGTCTGAAGCAGCCTGCTCTGTTGTAGAATTCAGCATTGGGGTAATTTGATGCATGGCCTTAGTCAATAAAATACAAGCTCGGAGAACATTTTTCTACAGTTGATTACATCAATCATCAGCTGTTTTCTATGATGCAGAGCCAACCACCTTGCACAACAGACTTATTTAACCATTTTGTGTGGCATTTCTTCCCCAACAAATGGCCACAGATAAGATATTGTAGAAATAATTACTTTCTCACCAGCGCCATATGCTGTATTTGTAATATCCCAGGATTCAAGAAATCTGACAAAAGTGTCCCGTAGAGGATATCAATATCAGAGGAACAAACGAAGAACAGTTTCCAAAATCTAGGCTCAAATGGTTTTTTTAGTAAATAAACAAACACTGCCATGAAGTGGTTGGACATCATTCAATTATTTCTTTAGCAGTTTTCATCATTAGCACAACTATATAAAATAAGTAGCTAGATGATAACTTTGTAGAACAAGCGGAATTGGCATAAATTTGTGCAAACCTTCATGTTCTCTATTACCCTTCTTCAAGAAGGCAAGAAGAAAGGAAAATTAAATAAAGTGGATTTTCATAGATCTTTCATAAGATTTGTATGGTCAAATCAATCCCAAATTTCCAGAACTGATGGTGATTTATTGCTAATTGATCAAAACTATTTATCTGGCCCATCAAAAGGAATAAAACAAAAGCAGATCCTCCCAATTCTAAAACAAAAAAAAGAGATTGCATTGATTTGCACAAGTCTATGAAGCAAGGAAATCATTTTCATTTCTACGTTAGTTAGTTTGTCTAACTAACAATGTATTAGATAACAGGTATAAGTATAAACATGGACATGAACACAGGAAATAGGTACAAATAAATGGGGACAATAGGACAGGGAGAGTAAGCATACCAGTGCTCTTATGCACACCCCCTTACAGACCTCTTAGGAAAGGGCTGAGGTCCACGCTAGACAGTTTAAGGTTAAAGTTATGGGGGTTTGAGGATGTAATAAGAGCATCCCATGCATTGACCACTGTTGCTGAAGTCATATTTTCTGCAATCAGGTTTGGAGCAGTTTATCTCTTTGAGTTTGTATCTATTGTTTGCATGTATTATTGCAGTTGAAGCTCAAGTAGTCATTAACAAGTAGGACATTGTAGAAGACAATTTTGCATATTATGCTTAGGTCAGATGTTAATTGGCATAGTTCTAGGTTCTCCAAGCCTGAAATTTCAAGCCTGGTGGCATAAGGTATTGTATTGTGATCAGAGTGGACTACTCTTCTCATGAAATACCTCTGGACTCGCTCAATTGTATTAATGTCTGATATACAATGTGAATTCCAGGCAGATGAGCTATATTCAAGAATTGGTCTTGCAAATTTTGTATGCTCTACAGTACAATTTTACTGGAGAAGAAGCTTTGCAAAATTATTATGGAGAATATTATGCTGAAATCAGTTGAACTGCACTATTGCAATTATATCTAGTGTTAAAGGGCTCTCTCCCTTCCTAACTTGCAGCACTTCTTGTATTAAATCCTGTTCATCTGGAACTAGAACCCATCACAAATGGTTAAATAGGATATCTTCTAAAGGACAAAAAATGTTTCATTTCACAATAATATGTAATGGGACATACAAATCATGCAATGGTCCATTTTCATTCATTGATCCAATTCAAATTATCAACTCAGTGAAAATAACTGAATGAGCTCCAGATAGTTTGCCCTAGCTTCTGTCTACTTAGCAGTTTGAAAGCATGTAAATGCAAATAGAAAAATAGGTATCATTTTGGTGGGAAAATAGCAGGGACATGAAAGGAGCCCCTTCAGGCATCCCCTGAATGGCAGCAGTGATGTCACCAGCTAATCCTTTCATCTCAGAAGCACCAGAAGGTACTTCCAACATTAATGTAGTACGTTAAAATAACTGATTTGAAAAGTCAATCTAATTCATGTAATCACCAGTTCAACATGCCAGTTTGTTTCACTCAATCAATTTGAGTCACTCATTTACATTACTGATTCAATTTAATAAAAGGAAGAGTGTAACTGTGCCAAAATTCAGCAAATCAGCAAGTCAACTGACGGTATCCAATGCATTTAGCTACAGAGATTTGATTTGAAGATTCAGGGCGTTTTGACTGAATTGTCTGCAAATCAAGCTCTGTGCAACCCTGAGGTCTTAGCACTGGCTCAGTCCATTCTGAAATTAGCCTAAAATTTCTGTGGCTAAGCAAGATAGTTAAGTGAGCTTTGTCCCATTTATGACCTGTCTTGACACAGTTATTAAGTGAATCACTGTAGTTGTTAAATTAGTAACATGGTTCTTAATGAAGCTGGCTTCCCGACTGACTTTGCTTGTTGGAAGATTGCAAAATGTGATCACATGAGCCACTGTCATAAATATGAGTTAGTTGGTAAGTGTCCTAATTTTGATCACAAGTCCATGGGGTTGTAAGTGTGAAAAATGGTCATATGTCACCTGGGTTACAGTTTTTAATGTTTATAAATTCGTACAGGGTTATTTAATTCAATTTTAATTTTGTATGTATTGTTATGTTTTTAGAAGTTTTAATTTTTCCTGTACACTGCCCCGAGTCCCTTCGGGGAGAGGGGGCGGTCTAGAAATTCAATAAAATAAAATAAATACATAATTTTTCAGTGCTGTTGTCACTGGGAACAGTCACTAAAGAAATGGTTGTAAATGATGATTGAGATTTTTCCAGATTTGGTTTTAGAGAGGCCATGCTATATTTCCATCCCTGACATGTCTTATTTGCTAAACTGAAATTTTTAAAAACAAGAGATCCTGGAGGGTTTACAGGGGAAACATCATTATGTACCCTCCTTCCTACCAAAAACCTTTCTGTCCATTAGAATGGTCACTGAGGGGAATGTGAATTCAGGTTTCCCTTCTCCAAGGCACATTCCTAGCCAAGAATAACTGCCAGGAAAGCTTAATCCCAAATAAGAAACTACATCTCTACAGCCAAATGTATTTTTTTAAAAATCCCAAAAGAAATAGGGCTATAAACCTTTTAGAGAAGCAAATCTGGGCAGTGCACTTGGACCTTTTCCTTTGTCTCCATCCCAAGGATAACATTTATACTTATTTGTACCCACCAACATTCTCCTGGACCTCAACTACAAACTGAGCAAACTAATACTGTAGTAAATTGATGCTGCCTCCTGTTACATCTGTTCTACTCTGCTCATTAATTGCCTGCCACAGTTACTGAGGCATCACGCCAGCCTCATTGCCACTTCTTGTTTGGCCAACTTGTCTTCTCATATTAATCTGATTCCTGTTGGCTTTTTTTAAAAAACAAAATCTCACACAGTAACTATTTTTGCCAACTGACATAATGAATATCTATTACTATAATATGATATGAAATTTACTTGATTCAATGAGTAGGAAGGCAAATGAAAAGAAGGCATTTTCTTCTTAGCACTAGCCCCAATGAAAGAGCAACAGAATCTTTTTCCTAACTAGACTGATAAGGGAAGAATCAAACATCTGTCAGCTGTCTTTTAAATAGTATGATTTAAAAAGCTGCCATTATGTAAAGACACTCTTTTTGCACGCACCCATATTCCTGTTTCTAACATGAAGGATAAGAATGACTAACTCTTAGTCTACAATTTCAAAAAACAAATAGAAAGAAAAAACAAATCAATCAATCAAGATCATTCAATGAGCCCTCATAGAAGTACGTTGTTGAATAAGAAGTTAGCCTGGCGGAAACAAACATCAGCATAGAGGAAAAAGCTGATTTTGTAGAGAAGGAAGAGCACAGTTTGGACAGTCACTGAGAAGGCCCTTATTGTCATTCACAATGTAAGAAATAAAATGGTGCATGTGAGAAAAAGACCTATGAAAATGAAGATGAAAGATGATATAGGGAAGATACAAATCCTGGAGAAGACAGATGTTCAATAACCCAACCCCAACTTACCATGGCCTTATGAGTCATCAAGCACTATTTTGAATTTTGCCTGAAATAAATGGAGAAGTATTTCATTGTAATATATATTTATCACTTTAAATCCTGTATGAAAAAAAAGAGAGAAGAAAAAGGGGCAGGACAGATTAAAAACAGACATAACAGAAACATGTGTTATATTCATAAAACCATTTCACTTTGTTTTTAAATACAGTACATGAAACCCACATCACAGAGAATAACATTGGTCAATCCTTCCATTTCACTAATAACCTGGAAACTTAAAAATAAAAAGGAACGACAGTGATCTGTGATCTACCAGTGATCACTATATTTACGACATTTAATAGTAAACGTTTTGCTATATTTGATTAATCCATAATTCTTCTTACATTGATAAGTTCCAAGTAAATTATCCAGAAATACATTCACAACCTTTTTAAACATTTGGGGTGGGAGGGAACATAAAAAATAAAATTTTGTTAAATTAATATCATCTTTAAGATAATTAGAAACTTATTTAATATTCTTTAAAATCTTTAGCCATTGAATTTTTAATATACGATATTCCAATTCTTTATTCCCAGGTTCTTGAAAATAACTAATATCCACCTTAGCTACATTCCTTATTTAAAAAAAAATACTATAGACTAAAAATCAATCCAAATACATTTCAATATTGTTAGTAATAAAGAAAGTTTGCATATGCTTAAGCATCTGAACAACTGTCTTTATTACTCACTATAAGTCTAACAACTGGCATAGCTTTTGGACCCCAAGGACAGCTAATTCATCACTTGATGCAGTTTTTATTATTAATTGACTTGCAATTAAAATGAGACCAAGAACATAATCATTTGTTATAGTTTATAAATATTATCTATTCGCCTGCAACAGAACTGGTCTATACTGGTTGAGACACAATATCATAAATCTTACTCATGTAATGAGATGCTATATTTTCAGGGAATTTGCCAACAATAACATTGGTAAATCAACCAATACGTTACAAAGGAATGCCATGTACAATAACGACAGTAACTCATTATTTGCTTTGATATGTATTCAGAGAATAACAGGAAACTAAAAGAAAGGGGGGACGAGAAATTACTAAAAAAAAAAACAACCCCAAAAAGCTGAATAGGTTATTTCTGTGCAATTTATCTTTTAGGGGTCATATATTATGTCTATGATGCATGACATCTAACCTGTTCCTATAATAAAAGAATCAGTCTGGTTTGTGAAACAAAGAAAAAAAACTGAAGGATTTTCAGCTTACTTCCAGTCTGAATTATTCTCCAAATATTACACAAATTTATATTTTGTGTCCCAGTCTGCAGATGTGCAGATACTGGACTATCCCCATTGTTGTGACCACAAGACACAATATAAAATATTAAAAATGGATGAAATAGATTTCATATATGACATTGTTTATCTCCTGTCTTCTGTAGGATCTTCTGTCCATCTATTACAATATCATCCATCTGAATTTGACTTGTTAAAAATGGCAGGAAATGTTAAGATGAAAAGAGGAAATTGTCCCTTGATTAAAAGTGTTGCATTCACTGCAATCCTATGAGCATCCACACTAATATCAGAGATCACTCTTAGTTCATTTACCACTATCTGGATTAAGAGCTAGAAATACTATTCTGTTTCAGAAGGGATCTCTTTGAAGAAATACTGGTTCAATCCAGAACGCCTTAATTGTTGTTGGCAGGAAATAAAATGTGTTTGGATGCGGAACAAATTGCTTCATTAGTAACACAGTTCTAATATTCAGAAACAGTAAGCCTGCATTTCAAATAAATGTAATTTCACCATTTAATCTGCATTACAAGAAAGTATTATTGGAAGTATATAATAGAGCAGCTGGAATCTAAGATTTACAGTGGCCAGGCAGTAGCAACTATATGTTACAGAAATTTAAGTAGAGCAGCATTCCAAAGTCTTTGAAGGGAATGCACATATATGCAGGTGTGTACATAACACACACTTAAATATGCCAGCTGCATAAATAGCAGCACAGTACAATAAGTAGAAAAGTAAAAGTGATGGGTTTGATGGATTTGGATACTAAAACAAAAATTGATAGTTCAATATCCCCAGTGTGTCCTTAGACAACAGAGACAGAATCTCCTCTAAAAAACAGAAACAGTTGCTCAACACATGAATTAGGTTTTGTTGGCATTAGGAGATTTCTAGAAGTCTAGTTCTGGATACCTACGGGTTTTTTTAGCCAGCAAATGCTATATTACTGTTGTTCAGGTGCCCTACTAGAATTTGTCCAATGTTTTTTCTCCAAATGGTACAATTTAATATACCCTGGCCTTGTTCAAATGAGTTCCCAATTACTCTAGAAAGTATGAGTATATATGTAGGCTGGAATTGTTGAACATTGACCACAAGTTTCTTTTCTTATAATTGATAGAGTCCTAAATGGCAGAAAACAAGGCAATCCAAATATTTCTTCAGCAGCTATTAGTTGGACCAAGGGTCTTCCATAATATAAAGTTACACCAGGGGTAATCAACCTTTTTATACCTACCACCCACTTTTGTATCTCTGTTAGTAGTAAAATTTTCTAACCGCCCACCGGTTCCACCGTAATGGTGATTTATAAAGTAGGGAAGTAAATTAAATTAAAAAAAAGGTAAGTGCTTCAGTATCAGACAAAATCCCTACCGCCTACCATGAAAGCTGGAACGCCCACTAGTGGGCAGTAGGGATTAGGTTGACTATCACTGAGTTACACGATAACTTTAGGCCACACTGCTAAATAAGAATTCCAAGTTCCTTCTGAGTATTCCACAATAGTAAGTGGTAAATTGAAACTCCATTTCTATTCACTCTTGTTATGTGGAATATAACCCAATCTTTATAAAGCAAAACCAAAATTATGCTAACAACGTGTACAACAATGTAATTCAAACACTGCTAGGAGAAAGAAAGAGAGAGAGAGAGAGAGAGAGAGAGAGAGAGAGAGAGAGAGAGAGAGAGAGAGAGAGAGAGAGAGAGAGAGAGAGAGAGAGAGAGAGAGAGAGAGAGAGAGAGAGAGAGAGAGAGAAAAGCAGGAAAAATTCCTCCCCAGCCTCATCAACACACCAGATTAGTAGACAAGCCAGCAAAGTTCAGCCAAGAACTTCATTTAAAGCTTCAGAGTTCTCCTTCAGATCCCCTCCAGAATTGCCTCCTGGATACCATATGTTTCGATCAATTAGTTTCTGAAGCAGGATCTGGGCAGGAGATACGGAGTGTAGGAAGTCAACAACTATGCATAGAAAATGTTCCTCCATTCCTTCCTTTGGGGTGAAATGAAAGCTCCTTGGAATTAGGAATTTAGGGTTCAGTTGGAAAGAGAGAATAGGCCCTGGCCTGAGGGCAGATCCTAGAGAAGATTAGCAGCTTCTCCTTTCTGAGGAAGTATTTATTTTACACTGCATTTGTATTTATTTTTATCTGTATGCCTGAACTTGGTTTTTAAAAATGTTGGATAAAATTGTTTTCCAGCAGCAGGAAAAATACATAACAAGATAAATAATATTTAATACAATTTATTTTAAAAATTGGAGAAGTAAATCAACATATTCCAATGAAAATTCAATAAGAATCGCCTTCCTGAGAGACACAGACATAAAAATAAAGAGTGGATCAGACTATTTAAACCTTTGACACATTTTAATCTGATAAAGGGAGAATTTAATATTCTAACCTATCATTTTTGATAACTCAGAAATGAACTACACTGTTATATGATTGATTTATTAGCTTTCAGTACTGGTTTCATTCTCAGATGACTTTCTGGTTCAAGATCACCAATCAAGTCCTTTGGGTCACTCTAAAAGCTTTAAGCAACAAAAATAAATTTTTGAATTATTTGATCAAGTCATGGTATTCCATTATATCAAAGCCCCACATTACCTGGAAGTGATTACATCTTTTTAAACATAATTTCTACCCACTACATCCATTAGCCTTGGAGGCATGGCTGAAAAGAAGGCTTCTATAATTAATGCAAATTTATTAAATTAAAAATGGTGTCATTTGGAGAAAAATCTTGTTTATATTATAAAAGAACAGAATTAATAGAATAACAGAGATGGAAGGAACATTGCTCAAGCAGGAGACCCTTTACCATTCCTGACAGGTGGCTGTCAAGTGTCTTCTTGAAAGCCTCCAGTGATGGGGCACCCACAACTTCTGAAGGCAAGTCATTCCACTGATTGATTGTTCTCACTGTCAGGAAATTTCTCCTTAATTCTAGGTTGCTTCTCTTCTAGATTAGTTTCCATCCAATGTTTCTTGTCTTGCCTTCTGGTGCTTTGGAAAATAGGTTGACCCTTTCTTCTTTGTGGCAGCCCCCAAATATTGAAACACTGCTATCATGTCATCCTTAGTCCTTCTTTTCATTAGGCTAGGAAATCCAATTCCTGCAACTGTGTTTTAGCCTACAGTCCCCTAAACATTTTTGCTGCTCTTTTCTACACTCTTTCCAGAGTCTCTACGTTTTTTTAAGAATATGGTAACCAGAACTGGATGCAGTATTCTAAGTGTGGTCTTACTAAGGCTTTATCAAGTGGTACTAATACTTCACATGATCTTGATTCTATCTCTCTGTTAATGCAATTTAGGATTGTATTGGCTTTTTTGACTGTTGCCACACACTGCTGATTCATATTTAAGTGATTGTCCATTAGGACTCCAAAATCCCTTTAACAGTTACTGCTATTGAGCCAGGTTTCACCTAATCTGTACTTGTACATTTGATCTTTCTTTCCCAAGTGTGTAAAACCTTACTTTTCTCTACACTGAACTTCATTTTGTGTTCAAGTGTATTGAGATCTATCTGTATCTTGAGCCTATTTTCTGGAGTGTTGGCTATTCCTCTCAGTTCAGTGTCTTCTGCAAATTTGGTGTGTTCCCTTTTTATTCCCTCATCTAAATTGTTCCATTGAGGACTAGATATTGAGTGTGATTTGTCAGCCAGTTACAAATCCATCTGGTGGTGATGCTGTCTATCCCATGCTTTTTAATTTACCAAGAAGTAGGTTGTGGTCTACATTGTCCAATGCCTTGCGGAACTCTAATTACTCTACCCACTGTATTTTACTGGTCCACCAAGTTAGTCACTTTATCAAAGAATGAAATAAGATTTGTTTGGCATGATCTGTTTTTAATAAATCCTAAGATCAGGTAGAGGGTGCAGAGATAAGTTTACTTACTTACTTACTTACTTACTTACTTACTTACTTACTTACTTACTTACTTACTTACTTACTTACTTACTTACTTATCTGTCTGCCTGATTTCATAGAATGCATATGAAATGATTACACTGCATATTAAACAACATATGTAACCATACAGAAGTAAAATAATTAGCTCAGAGACAAAACATTATACTTAAAAATTATCAACAATTCCTACCTGATATTGTCAGTGCTGTTCATTAAAGTAAACTGGTCTTTATTCCTTTAATCAACATATGTTCCAGGAAAGCGTTAAAACAAAGCCTTCCACATTATGAGTCACCACCAAAATGGTCTTGACTATTTATGCATTTCCTAACTATGATAACTATCATGATTGAGGCAGAGCTTCATTTGATGTTCTTAAGCCATAACCCATAGTGACATTCGTAGCCAAGCATACATTCTCTGAATGAATCAGTTTTTCATGTAAAAAATATTGCCCAGTTTGCTCATTGACTGTTCTTCATATCTAATACTGTAATAAAGTTAATACTCAAAAGTATGCACCTGAAAAGTTAAAATAAAGAGTTATGAAATTTCACATAGATGCAATAAAGGAGCAACAATTGCTAGAAAATGTGCAAAATGGTGGTTCTTCCTACATGGGGCTTATAGATAAACAACTTATCAATGACATTTTATAAAGAATGGAAAACTGAACTCATAGATTCCTTTAAGATGATCTGTTGAAAAATGAAATAAAGTATGGATTTGATTTCATTAATGCATGCAAACGGACTTTTTCCTGTAGACAGTCACAGATTTCGCTTTCCAGAGCAAGGGCCATCTATCATAATTTCTTACCTGCCACATAGTTGCAGTGGCATTTGCATATCAGGTTCCTCTAGCTCAGGAGTTCTTCAACTTTTTGCTATTACACATCCTTTTAGTGAAATCCTGGTGTACATATCTCCCCTACAAATCCATGCAAAAAATGAACACAAAGAAACAAAAGAAACTATACCATGAAATTTTGAGAAATGTAGTTTTATTGTAACATTACATATTGCAATGTTCTTCACATCTCCCCTGGACTATGCCTGCACCTTTCCAATGAAGATACACCTCACAATTTGAAAAGCCCTGATCAAAATCTTAGGTCAAAGTCTGGCATGGTATCATAAGGCAGCATCTTAACTCCCCGGAATTTTGTAGGATCACTGCTAATTCATAATAATAGACTAAGATAGACCAATGATCCTACTCTACTGAATAAGATATTTCCTATGTTGCTATGATATTTTGGCATCTTCTAAAATGAACTAGTAATGGATGAAGGATGAAATTATAGGCATTTTTCTCTATATTATAAATCATTCCTCAAATGACTTAAGCCAAAAAGAAATCATGTTTTAAATTTTAACTTCTTAGATAGGACAATACTGTGCCCTTGATGGCAGAAATGACTGATTACAACACTGACTGAAGTTATTGTGTTCTTCTTTAAAAAAATCAGTAAATTCCCAGTTTAAAAATTCATTGTTATATAGAAAAGATTTTGTATATTAAAAATCACATCATTTTATTATACAATGGATGCAAATATTTTAGCACTCTTGGGTGAAGAAAATGATGAGGAAGTAGGAATGTTGTCTTGTGTGAAACTCATGAAGATCCAAGGAAAAGAAAGATTGGAATGGACAGATATTATGCTGGGAAAAGTTCTAGCTTTCTGACTATAATAAGAAGATGGGCATATTCCATCTATCTCTATAAACAGAAGTAGTGTGAACATATTGTATTATCGATCATCAAGAGCTCTTCTACCTCCAAAGAACATCTTCTCCTGTATCAAATGTTAGGTTTGTATTAGTTCCTCATAAGAATAGGGAATGTAAGTGGATAAAGGCTCTCTTGTAAAAAGTAAAACAATGAGCCAGCGTTTTAAGCTCCTGTGGATTTTTTTTATTTCCAGGCTTAAAGTTGTTTAATATAACAGTGCTTTTAATTCTTGTCCTAAGGGGCACTAGAAATACTAATTAACCCATTTATCTACATCAGATGACACGTCTCCTGCAGAAAAAAAATATACAGACGTAGAGATTTCAGTACATTGAGATACCTGCTGACCTTACATAGCATGTGGATAATAGACAAATCACTAGAAAATGCTAGGGCTATAGACTAGATGGAAAGTAAGAAGAAAAGAAAAATTGGAAGAAGGCAATGGCAAACAATATCCACATTATTACCAGGAAAAAAATAATACGAATGTTATGCCCCTTATTTTACCAACATTTACCTCTATCTTGATAATAGATATATGCAGCTAATATAGCTTTGCCTATTAGAAAATGAATGTGATGGCTCAGTGGCTAAGACACTGAGCTTGTTGATCAGAAAGGTTCGGTGGTTCGAATCCCTAGCACCACGTAATGGTCCCAGCTTCTGCCAACCTAGCAAAACATGCTCCGAAAGCATGTAAAATACAAGTTGAAATAGGAACCACCTTTGGTGGGAAAGTAGCAGCATTCCATATGCCTTCAGCTTCTAGTCATGCCAGCCACATGACCACATGACTGAAGACGTCTTCAGACAGCTCTGGCTCTTCAGCTTTGAAATGCAGATGAGCACCACCCCCTAGAGTTGGGAATGACTAGCACATATATGTGAGCAGAGCCTTCACCTTTACCTTTATTTCTGTATGCAAAAGCAAGAATACCCAATATTTGATAGCCCACCAAATCATTTCAATCTCTATGTCTTCCATACCTTTGAAATCAAACAGGATATGGGTCAGGATGCTAGGGCAAGCCAAAGCTCTTAGGTTAGGTAAATCTCATTTGCATCCCCTATCTCCACCCCAAATTTTACTTTGGCCAAAAAACATATGCAAAGGCACAAGATTCTAACAGCAGGTTCAAAAAGATAGAGTTTTATTCTTTGTACGGCATACTAAATAAGAACACATACTGAATTGCTTCTGTCCATATAATAGTGTTCTTAAAATTTGGCAAGTTTAAAATGTGTAAACTTCAACTCCCAGAATTCCCCAGCTATCCTGATATAATACTATAGGGTGCTAACTTAAACACTAGGTTAAATACTTTGCAATTCATAGATACCATGAAAAGAGGAAACATGCACAAGCTGTTTTCACTGAAATCTATGATATCTAAACAAGTTTACTCTGGTCATGATATATTGAAGTGTGTGTATACCGTGTTTCTCCAAAAATAAGACCTGGTTATTTGTGTGTGTGTGTGTGTGTGTGTGTTAGGTTTTTGACACAACCATATGTGTGTGTGTGTGTGTGTTAGGTTTTTGAGCTTATCAATAAATAAATCAGGGAGACTAGGATAGATTTATTTATTGATCAGCTCAAAAACCTAACACACATATAAAAAAGTACACAACGGAACTCATAGCTTTCTGTCTAGATGGTCTCTGGTGATGAGCCGAAAGGCAGAAAAGGAGAGCAGTATGCTTCCTCCCTTAATTGGGGCTTAACAGGGTGTTGTGATATATATGTGTGTGTGTGTGTGTGTATGTGTGTGTGTTTGTCTTAGTTATATATATATATATATATATGCCTCCAAAAGAGGCACCAGGTGTATGTGTGTGAATGAAAGAGAGTGTGTATTTAGCTCTGGCCATTGTATATAGAAGTGTGTGTATATATGTGTGTGAATGAGAGAAAGATTTATCTATTTCAGTTCCTATATTTATTCACAGTATTTTGCTGCTGTTACTGCTTAAATATGAAATCTCACCATTTCACTGGCTTTATTTCTCAAATGCCCTTTAAAGCCATCTTGGTTCATTGCTTATCACTGGGTTCTTAAGAGTATGATCCAGCGTGAACTAGGAACTATGCCTGCAGAGAGTGATGGATACAGCTGAGATTGCCTACCCAAAATTATTAAATTTAACAAGAATTGGAAAAATGGACTCAACTAAACTCACCTCAGTTTAATAGTATGTATTGAAAGGGGGGGGGGGGTATTGTTGTTTTGTTTTTGTTTTCTGCTATTTTACCTGAATAGTATGGTTAATTGTTTAAAAAAATGTTTTAATACTCTATAATCAAACAATGACCTTCCCAAGTGACCATGACATAAATTTTCAAAGAAAATGCTACCTTAAATCAATTGCAATCTAATCCACAGCCTGTTCAACTGCATTCATCAAATTGCCTGCTTAAAATGGAGCCTTCTGGCTTAATTTCTGTTCTGGGAACTGCTTGGGGTAACAGCTATTATTTAAACAGAAATGGATAGGTATGGCTGAGTTCACAAAACAGGGACTGCATAAAACATCCCCGCACTGCCTGTGAGGATTTCTAATGACCGTGATCTCATTAAAAGATAGAGTTTGCAGGCAAAGATTGATAAAAGGGAGGAAGGCCTTGCAGTTCAAACGTTGCACAAAGCAACAGTTCTTAGTATCCATTACTATACATTCTAGCTTTGACTTTCCCCAATTTATATCAGTGAAAACACATTGGCCCCAATTTTCCTCCATTTTATTTCTATGTATTGGTGTTCCAGGCTATAGAAAGAGAAAGAAGGATTCACTTATAATCATTAAAAGTAACTAGTTTCATAGGAAATGCTACCTTGATGGCCCTCAGCAAACTTTAAACCAAAGCTACATTTTAATCAACAAGATAAAAACTTGAGAGCTTTGGAAGTTCAGCTCTCTGGGCAAGGAAGGCTATTTCATTGTTACTTATGCAGAAGTCATTATTGCAAACATATTCTCTACTTGTTTCTTGTGACTGGCAAGGCAAGCTGTCAGCAGCTAAGGAGACTGAAGTATGATGCAGCTAAGAATTGAGTTTCTCTAGGTGGTTATCAACCTTTAGAACCCAGGAACTGCCTTTTCCAGGAACAGATTCCAGGCCCTTCTAATCCAGTTACTATTCTTATTACCAAGTAGCAGAACTCAAAGGAGAATGCTCTGTCCTCTATTTGAAGAGCTATGGTGGCACAGTGGTTAGAATGCAATATTGCAGGCTAATTCTGCTGACTGCCAGCTGTTTGTCAGTTCAATTCTCACCAGTTCAAGGCTGACTCAGCCTTCCATGTTTCTGAGGTCAGTAAAATGAGGACCTAGATTGGTGAGGGCAATATGCTGACTCTGTAAACTGTTTAGAGAGCAAAGCACTATGAAGTGGTCTATAAGTCTAAATGTTATTCCTAGCACTAAAGGCATCTTCTTTTTCAAAAGCTATATGGTTCAAGTCTTGTTTTAAGGATAAAGCAGCACAAGAAAAGAGCCTACAGGTTTATTCATGAATTTTCAGTTTCTAACAACAGGTGAGATACCCATTCCATAGCCTTTCCTACAAATGGGAGGGGTCTTATATCTCCATTTAGATTCTTGCCAATGCATTTAGAGAGATGCCCATGGACATTTCATGCAAATCTGCATTGCCACCCTACTCCTCCTCCTCCTCCTCCTCCTCTTCTTCTTCTTCCTCTTCCTCTTCCTCTTCCTCCTCCTCCTCCTCCTCCTCCTCCTCATTCTTATTCTTATTCTTATTCTTCTTTTATAGCCAGTATCAAAGTCAGATGCATCTTGGAACACAGATTTATAGTAAAAGATATATGGATGGTTTCCAATTTATAAGACTAAGGTAACCGGGAAGGTGGGTGGATCTGTGGTCTTTCTTTGTCATAATCTCCCAGTGCTTGGTAACACTAAAAGAACCAATCCAGCCAAACTTCCTTGCTTTAAAGCCAGCTTGTTTCTGTGGCATTCCACAGAAAAGTATTTTCCACTTTTCAGCAATCCTTCTTTCCACCCTGCCAGTCAGTCAATTAGCTAATGCTACAGTTTAGCCAAGGCCACATTTCTTCAGGAAATGCTGTCTGAGTGCAATGAATTACTTATGGCTATTTGCTCTTTCCCTTAATATGGTTTCCTGATGCATTCCTCCATAACAAGCACAAGAGATATTATCTATGCATCATTACTTGAATTAGCCCAGCAGAGGATTACTTTAACTCTAGCTGAGCAGGAATACTCACACAATGATAAAGGCTCGCAGTGTCTTTCAGCAGTTCAGAAATGCTTTCCCTAACAATTCTGAAAAAAATATTTCCTCGATGTCAGTTTTTAAGACTATCGGTTGCTTTGCTACTAGCCATTACACTACTGAAAGTGGTGGGCAGAAGTAAAATGAAAGGAGAGTAAAGAAAACACAAGAGTGAAACATTTTATGGAACTTCACCCAATTTTGGAAGAAGCCACAGCTTGCAGTAATATAACACTGAGCATACCAGGGTCAATAATAAACTAGCTATTCCTCTTTATTTTAACCCAGCCATTGCCAATTAACAAGTGCCCAAGTTATTCTTTTATTGTTTTTCATTTAAGTCTTTCTTTTATTGATTTTTTTAAAAATAAAAAAGATATTTGCCAGACAATCCAAAGAGGCACAGCCAAATTGGGGCAGGGGGGCGCCCTGAGATACTATATAAATAGCACAGTAGGTGGTTTGATATCATTAAACAGAAACATAGAGACAATATTTGCTGTCTCCTTATCTATCAAAGGTACAAAGGTACGATAAGTGCAGATTATGGCTGTCCAAAGTCTTCCAGTAAAATGTAGATTTATCCCATGTGAGTCCCTGCTCTGCAGATGGAGAAACAGCTACTGTCACTTTCAGCAATGTTTCTATTGCTTCCTGGCACATTCCTGTTTCACAGCATCTCAGGCTCAATAATGCTGGCAATTCTCATCTGTCTTCAGATCTGCCAATGCTTGGAGCAGCTGCTGGAGACTGAATGCTTTCCCATTCTCAGTGAAGATCTTACATCCCTTGCCTAATTCTGTTTTTTTTTAAATAGCCAGTCTTAAAGTAGCAGATTTTTGGCAGAATTTTCTGAATTATTTTATTTTCCCTATTAAAAATGTCACCTTAAGGACTTAATGAAACCACATATGCCAATTGTCCAATTATTCCTCCTTGCCCAGAACTGACATTTCACTTATTGCATAGACTAGATATAATCTGACATCCCTGTGAATGTTCCACCGCTTCTCCCTTTATATTGTTCTGGAAGGACCATTCTTTTCCTGAAGGCCAACCCTACAATTAGGCAAAAGGATAAGACCCCTCCCTTCCCAGCTATTCCTCCTGTGGAATTCCTCCAAACATTTGCAATGCAAGAATGAGGTCTACATTATCCAGACTGCCGATAGTATTATAAGTGCCTGCTGTCCACATTAAGTCTGATCAGATATTCAAATAGCTCAGGGAGGCCAAATGCAAATCAAAACCTCATGCACAAATTGCTTTGTGTGCATGCAAAAAGCCATTACAGCAGCAGGTATTTGCAAACCAGCCATCTGCTAAAATGCTGTATGAAATACGTACCTTAAACAAATAAAGGCTCTCCTGTGACTTTGGGTTTTTCTCTGTAGATAAAGAAACATGCAGTGCCTGATCTATACTTTGGTTCTGCTTATCTGAAAGTTTGTTGGGTTCTTTCAAGTCTTTTGATATAGAAAGGCAGCTAACACACTGACGGATATCAGAGGAGGTCTCCTCTTGGCATTTCTATGTGCCACGCTATACCAATGATACAGTGGTGGGTTCTGGATCCCAGTGCAACTGGTATGGTTGCAATGAGGCCTGGTGTCCACCACATGAATGTGCACAGCTCACACATGCGTCCTACCCTCCAGCGATGCCTCCATAAGCCTCTTCAATTCTCCAGCTGCTTGGTGGAGCGTCGCATAGGTGCTGTACACTCTGTACACAGAAGTGCCAAAGAGTTCAAAGACAGATAAGGATGACGGGTGGGTGGGTGGGCCCTCCGGAGCACCATACCAGAACAGTACTTGGTGCTCCGGGCAGACACCAGTACAGCCGTACCAAGGCATACTGCCTGCAACCCACTATTGTAATGATAGCATTTGACATAAATGGACATCATTAACTTAAATATTGGCATTTAGGTTAAACCTTCACGCTTAAAATCCTTTGTTCAGATTTAATCATTCATCATCATTTTGCCTATTGTCTAGCCATTGCAGGCTGGCCTTTTCCGCATGGTTCCAATCTCCAATCCCATCAGTTCTTCTTGCTATGCCATTTCCATTTCAATCCTTTTACTCTCTTGATGACATCGTATATTTTCTTTGTTCTCTAATCCATGCACAGGCCTTTCTATCTTTTCTTGTAAAGCCGAGCATTTATCTTTTCATTCACAGGAAGGTGACGCAGCTGGGAAAGCCCTGTTTTTCTGTCTCCAGAACAACTGAAAGCAAGCCTACCTTGAACCACAATGCATCTCAAAGCAAAGACTATGAAAATAATAGCCTCGCCAGCTGAGGTACATGGTTGCCATCTCCACCTTCAGAAACTCAATGAGGTAAGAGGGGAGACTGAGATCTCCCTCTTCAAGAGAGCCAGAATAGTACCCAGTGGTGGGATTCAGCCAGTTCAGGCCAGTTCAGGTGAACCAGTTATTAAATTTCTGGCTGGGCCCATCCCTTCCTGCCCCAACCCTTCCTGGAGTGCCCATGCATCCCATTTTGGTTTTCAGGTAAGTGCAAGAAGGCCTACTAGGCCCAAAATGGGGCAGGGGGTGCAGCATGGCCCTCCCACAGCCTGGTTTTACTCCCAGTAGACTGCACGGAGACCTACTAGTCCTAAAACAGGGCACAGTGCAGCATTGCCCCCCTGCAGCCTGCTTTTGCTCTCAGTGAGGTGCAAGAGGCCAAGTGCTGCCTGTCACACCCCTTGGCCAGGCCCACCATGGCCAGGCCCACCCAGCAAGTCATTAGGGCAGAGAACCGGTTGTTAAACTACTTCAATTCCACCACTGATAGTACCTCATGTAGAAATGAGATAAAAGATATTGAACACCTCCATCTTTAATTCAGAAGACCTCCATTGTTAAAGGTTAGAGATTTGTGTGAATGATCACAAGAATACTTGACATCTCTTTAAGGCATAATTCTTTTATCTAGATGCATACTGCAGCAATTCATGAAAGAACCCATTTATTATAAAGGATGCTTGATCATATAAAATATTTTTTTCATATCCTCATTATAATACACCCCACCAATGGAAATCTCATAAATGGCTCTGCATGTATGTTGGATTGACTTGAAGTGTATTCCTGGAATGCACCCAAACTTATAATGATATTGCAAAGATTAACTATTGATTTTCCCATATTCCTCAAAAACATTCAGGACAAAATGTATTATGCTGCAATCATCAAATTTGTATTACTTCCCTGCCACCTTTTATTTATTTATTTTCACTTTAACATATAAAAAAACCACCATTAAGATTTTTGAGAGATTATGTTACTCGTTGACTCATGATAGTACATTTGATAAATAAATGCACAAAATATATTTCAGCACATTTATTATCTATGGTATATACTGCTAAGTGTCTCCTGTCTGTTTGTAATATTCAATTGGATGAAGCAATGCATCACAGGGCAACAGGTTTTGAATCAACATGCCTCAATTCAGCTAACTTTAAAAATATGTCCAAGATCTGTAATCCATTGCTCCCATGGGATTGAAATATAGCAAAATTGTGGCCATTTCAGTGCCACCATGCTGCCACAGACAGCTGCAGACATATGAGCATCATTTCCAACACTGTCAGCTTCCCACAAGGAAAGTCAATAAGGAAGCTGGAAGGAAATCAGAAGTTGCTCTCAATCTCACTTCTTTTTTGCCTACTCGAGGTCATTCAGACAATGAGTTGTCTACTTAGATTTATAACCTACATTTCCTCCAGGAGATCAAGGCAGCATGTATAGCACTTCTCACAGGGAAAAGTACAAGGAATACAAGTGGAAATGAGATAATATGTAGTCTTGCATTCTCTGGTATGGACCAGGGATGGTATTCAGCCGGTTTGGACTGGTTCAGGCAAACCAGTAGCAGTGACCTGCAGGTGGAGGGCGATCCAGTAGTGGAGACCTGAGGGTGGGCCCATCCACCCGCCCCAGCACTATGCCGTCCTATTTAGCCATGTTTTCTAAGCCACATGCATGTGTGCAAGCCACATGCATGAGCAAAGTGCATGTATGGAAGGCCACATGCATGCGTGGAAGGCACGTGCACAAGCAAACATGGGATATGTGGTGTTGACAGAGGTTCCAATCTGCACAAAATCTTGATAGAAGTTCCAATGCAGAAAATGATAAATGGTTCCATCAACAAAGCAGAGTCGGTCAAAACTGGTTGAATCACAAACACAAATTCCAAATAGCATTAGCAAACTGGTTTGCCATCCTGACACTAGTTGACAATCTGAACAACAAACAAGCCTCTGAAGTTATCTATGAATGTGCCAAAATATGTGTGCCTGACTATGTAACACCCAAATACAAATATGGAACCTTAAACTTGGGGATCGGTGAAAATCAGAAACACTGTTGACAATGCACAATAAAGGAAACACCTATCTTAGCAGTACATTCACTATCACAACTCATCTGGCACTCAGAAAAAGTCCCTATCACAGGGAAACAAGGGATTATAATTTCTATGTTGAAAAGTAACAACAGCCGCCGATGTGAAAGCTACCAGGACATAATCCATTTATCAATCACTGTAAAATTCTTCATGGGGATCCTCCTACTACATTTCTAGAAACAGCAAGAGCAGACAACTGGCGAGCAGCAGGCCCACTTTCACCCAACCCAAGTATGCTTTGATTAGATGTTCACCATCTGGCAATTCATGGGGGGGGGGAAAGGATTTGATAGGACAAATGACAAATGAATAGCCATTGTATTCATTGACTTTTGAGCAGCCTCAGCAGCGTATATTAGTTGACTTTATGGAAAGCACTGAAAACCGAGCACATGTCTCCAAAAATCATACTCTAGCAACTACAGTATATGCATAACTGAAAGTAACCTTCAGAGGAATTCCCCAATTCACACTGGCATTAAACAAGGCTGCATGATCTCTTCCCTGCTGTTCGATGTCATTGTGGATGCTACAATGAAGACAGGATTTGACAGCAGGCAAGGGGACAGTACAATGAAACCCAACATATAACCGACCTCTGGTTCACCAGTGACAGTGCCATATTTGCAGAGAGTGACACAGAGGCCACAGACATGTTGCATGACATCATAAACATTGCCCATTCATACAACCTGAAAATTAATCCTGACAAAACAAAGGATTTGACAGCTAATGATTCACAGTATGTTGTCTCTCTCTATTGAGATAGAGCTCCAGAGACTCTATTTAATCCAAACAGAGCAGGTGAGCCAGTTCAAGTATCTTGCATCGGTTGTGAAGAACGGGAAACAGCAACTACACCAGGATTGGTCACAGCAATTTGGGTGTCTTTGAATCATTGAACGGGTGCCTGTGGGGAAAAAAACAGAACATTTGAGTTGAAATAAAAATGTAAATATTCCAGGCACTGATTTTAACAGTCTGGCCATATGGGTCTGAGACATAGACACTTATGCATGTCCATGCAAATTTAAATAAATAAATGGGTGTTTCCTATAAAGAATATTTCCATTCCACTATGTCATCATACAACCTACCACTGAAGGTGAAATGTGGAAGAACAGACCATGGTAGTTGAATATGGCTGCTGCCTTCCTTATAATCTACCATGGAGATGCATCTAGCACAGTGGAAGATTTAATGAACGGTGCCAAAGAAAATATGGATGAAGCAAATTAAATGAACTGGAAAATCTAAGGCTCAATTCCAATGATGAGAAATAAGCAGTCTGCATTTGGAAAACATGGGAAACTATTACAAGAAATATCCAAAGTCAAGGGATACTCACAAGAATTATGATTCCAAGATCAGTCTTACCCTGATGCTGCCTAAGAGAGCAAAGAACTAGGACATTCGCTCTTCAGTAGAGTAGCCCATGACAAGGAATCCTGATACAGCTGACCTGATAAGTCTCATCAAATAATTTCCAGCAACATGCGCAGATTCAATTAAGGTTTAAATTCACTATTTTCTTTTCTAAAAAGAACAGTTGGTTCATCTTTAGAAATAGAATTAGCAGGATGATACTGTTTTTCAAAGAACCACATCTCTTGCACTCCAGGACTTAATCAATATAACCTTTTTAGCTTTTGATTGTTAGGATGGTCAAATTTACCAAACCTCACATTTAAATCCTTTTTTTTCTTCATACAGTATGTCTATTTGGATCTCACTGCTAATAACTGTAGGAGCAAATGCCCTTCCTCTTACATCCCATACTCTTCCAAAGACTATTCCAGCTACATCCCTGATTTTATCTATCCTTATTCAGCATTTTTCCCCTTTTACAGCTTCATCTTTTTTTTATTATTATTATTATTTATTGGACTTCTAGACCGCCCCCTCTCCCCGAAGGGACTTGGGGCGGTGTACAGGTACAGATTAAAACCATTGCAATCAATAATACATATAACTAAAATCGAATTAAATAAACCCCTGTACAAATTTATAAAAATTAAAAACTCATCTTTGACAAGCATGGGCATTTTTCCCTAGTCCATCATCTACTCACATCACAGCCCAAAGTATAAGAGTTTCTGCTCCTAATCACCTCATGAAAGAAGTAATCAGTCTTTAAAACATATGAGGAATGGTTGCAGGAACTGTCTAGTTTGATGAAGAGAAGGACCAGGGGAGACATGATAGCAGTGTTCCAGTATCTCAGGGGTTGCCACAAAGAAGAGGGAGTCAAGCTATTCACCAAGGCACCTGAGGGCAGAACAAGAAGCAATGGGTAGAAACTAATCAAGGAGAGAAGCAACTTAGAACTGAGGAGAAATTTCCTGACAGTTAGAACAATTAATCAGTGGAACAGCTTTGCCTCCAGAAGTTGTGAATACCCCAACCCTGGAAGTCTTTAAGAAGATGTTGGATAGCCATTTGTCTGAAACGGTATAAGGTTCCTGCCTAGGCAGAGGGTTGGATTAGAAGAGCTTCAATGTCCCTTCCAACTCTAGTATTGTATTGTATTGTATTGTATTGTATTCTATTCTATTCTATTCTATTCTATTCTATTCTATTCTCCAGGACACTAATCCTCCAGAACACTAACTGAGTCCAGAAAAGCCAAAGTATTGTCTTCATTTCTTCACTAGCAGCTATGATTTTACTAAGCATACTGGCTGACATTAGCTATGTCTTCCTAATATTTAATGTTTACCTTGATTTTTCACTTTCCATTTTTATTTTCCTGATGTGTTTTCTTAAAGTTCCTTTATCTTCAGCTAATAAAATGGTAATGTCTACCTCTCACAGATTCTTGTAATTTTATGTCCAGTGTAGATTACAGATATCATCTCTTCCGATCTTTCCACTCTTGTAATATATTCACTCTACAGGTTAAACAGATATGGGTACAATATGAATATTTGTGCCATTTTCATCTGTTTTTTTGAATTATTCATTTCTTTGATTTTAAATCAGCTTTTATTGTAGATTCTTATTCATTATAAAGGATCCTCAAAATAATAATCAGGAGTTCTGGCATTTAATTAATTCATATTCTGGCATGATATGTACTACTAAGTCCTACTTTGTTGATAAAATAAAGGTAAATCTCTAAATAAAATAAAGGTAAAGCTCTTTTTTTTCTCTTCTTTATCTATCTTCTTTAGATAACTTTAGCTGTCAGATGTCATGTCCCTCTGCTTTTTTTTAACTTTGCTGATATTTGGCATTACTTTTTCAGACGCAGCTTTTCTGTTTTCCTTGTGTAAAAAATTAGCACAATCAACACGCTAGATATTCTCTTATACTTTTTGTGTGTATATACACCTTTTTCCCCCAATTACTAGGTCCTGGAGCCTTGTTTCTTCTTGTTTCCCTTGTTTGACATAAAGCTGTTAACACTTTAACTGCTCCTTTGCCTGAGCTTTGTACTGTTTAAAGTTTAACAAGTTTTCAACTGTGCCTGGTGTTTTTCTATTTGACAGCTGGTTTATTGTGTTTCGTTCCCCTTTCTCTTGGATCTGTTCCTGAATACTGTATATTCTTTCTCTGCAAATGATCCTGCCATTCTAATCCCATTTCTTAATGGCTTTATTGTAGTATTTCCATCTTCCCTTAACCACTTTGCCCCTATGAAGTCACTTCGATAATTACTTTTGAGTATTTTTTATTTTAGCTATAAATTTTCCTGTTGTTTCTTTAATCTTATTAAAATCATCTAATTAAATTTCTCATAATCATTTTCTCGATACTTTCCTTATTTTCCTCTATTTGAAGCTGAAAATTCTTAATCACCAAGCATCCTTTTTAATTACCCTTTTTATATACTGGCAATCATGAAAGCTTGTTTTGATGATGACCACTTGGATCTTTTGTTCTTTGAAATTTGGAGAACGTTTTTCTACTTTGGTTTTCACAAAGCCTCATATCTGCTCCCACAGCACCCCAAGTCTTTCTGTAAATCCTACGTCACATACTAAAAGCACACCAATTTTTCTTTAATTTTCTAAATAATCTATGTATTCATTTAAAGTCTTATGTGGGTGCCCGTCTTGTACAACACCACAGTAGGCACTTTATAGCAATAAACTAAAGACAAGAAAACCAAGAAAAGCAGAATCCCAATTCCTTGGATACAATCTCACCCTATCCTTACCCCTATCACTGTTTTCAGAAGTCCAAAATTCATAATTTGTGCCATAGCACTTGGAACTATCCTAGTTGATTGTGATTGTGTTGCTCCAAATTCTGTTCTTATTATATTTCTGATTTTATTCTGTGTTATTTATCCACTGATATCCTTGTGTAGAGTCTTCTCTTTTCAGAACTCTCAAGATTTATCTCAAACATCATTACATTTAAACCAGGGGTCTCCAACCTTTGCAACTTTAAGTCTGAAGGACTTCAGCTCCCAGACCTCTCCAGCCAGCAAAGCTTTGCTGGCTGGAGAAGTCTGGGAGCTGAAGTCCTTCAGACTTAAAGTTGCAAAGGTTGGAGACCCTTGGTTTAAACAATGCAGTTAAAAAACAAACAGCGGTAGATGCAAGCATTTCATATTGACTCTTCAGTACCAAACGTACAATAACACGGTTAAAAGAGACGTAGAACATAGACTCCAGTGAGAGTATTAATTAAACACGTGACATATGTGGAAACCAGCACATAATAAACCTTACACCCACAGACGACATAGGTTGACATACAGTTGTTTTGGCATGCACAAAGAAGGCTTCAATTGATTGATGGCAACCACTTCGGTGAAACGCAAAAACAAGAGTTCCTGTAGCACAGAAAAACTTTGAATGCAGTGTTTGAATCGACTTGGTGACCAGTAGCTAGTATATATATATATTGCAATAGCAGAGGAAGGCATTTTATGGCCGTGGTTTGCTGTTGGATTACTCAGTACTGTCTGAACCCATTTCGGGAAATGCTCTTTCATTCTTCATTCATCATTACATTTTCCCCATCCAAATTTTCTTAAAATTCCAGTTGATCACATGGGGAAACCATTGCTGAGCAACTAATAAAGGAACATTAATAAAGTACTGTAAGGCAGCACCGTGTGTTTCAAGATCCTGCCCAGGATCCCTTATGCCTGCCTAGTGGAATCCACTTTCTTCTCCATCAGCCTCTGGCTTTGCTTCTCTAACATAAACAAATGCCATTTTAACCTCAAATAAAAATGGTTAAGTCCTCCTCCTCTTCCTCTTCCCCTTCCCCTCCCTTCCCCTCCTCCTCCTCCTCCATCCATTGTAACAGGACAACATAATTATTTCTTCTAAGTTCTCCTCAGGCTTGATTCACACGTTCCTTCAATGGTTTGATTACCATTTTGTCAGGCTGTTGTAGTGACATTTTAAAGACAGAACTAACCAGAGTGGCTAAATTATTTGGACAGTACAAAAGGACACATGGGATCCCACAAGGAGAAATTCTAATCACAATACAATTTTTATTCTCTACTAATGTTTTATGGCATCCACAGTCTGATTTAAAAATACATTCTTTGACTCTTCACCCACTCAGCTGTATAAAAATGCTGTCAGACTCCTTGTCTAAATCTATTACTTATGTCTTTCTAGTTTTCCTCAGAATTAAATATGGGGACATTCTCCCTCCTCCTAAACTGGAAGCTTTACATGACAACATGAGACAGCACTAGCCATCAATAATTCTTGTCGGCTCTATCTAATAACATTTTTCTGAGCAGTCAAGCTCCTTTTTACAAATCAGTGAGATACAGTATTTACACCACATAACTGTTTCCAAATTCCAAAGAACACTAACTTTAGCATGCTTCAATGCGCTCACCACAGAACTTTGAAGGGTCAAACAAAAAAGATTCCCTTATGAGCTAAGATAGAGCCTCCTGTAGAGAAGGGCTTGAAGCTGAAGCTCATATCCTGCTGTGCGGTACCTTTATAAGGGCTCAATGACTCCCACCTTATAACTCCTTACCTGGTAAAACACCTGGGAAATTTTGATCCTTTTTTATGTACAATATGATTTGTTCTCTTGAATGTACTAAGATTTTGTTATATTGCCTTTAAAATTAGGCAGATTTTGATTATCCACCAATGAATCTATAGAAAGTTAAAACCCACCCCCTCCTAGAAAAATGAAATATCCTGGGAAATATTGAAAAGGAAGAATATTATATTTCCCTGGATCAGAAATGGTGAAATATGTTTTAGGCAAGAACAGACTCACTCTTAATAGCCCCCACCTTTGTCAATGGGCCATTAAAAAGCCTGGATCAATCTATTCTGCATAACAAAGATCCCCCTCCAGGGTGAAAGGATTAAGGCATGATAGTATTAGCTCTTTACCCATCTCATCACAGGGCACCTGGGAAGAAGCAATGCTTAACCAAACGTGGACTCACAACCTACAGAGTTTCCCCTGCATGGCCCCATGGGAGTCTGACAACCAATCAGAATACAAGATCAAGATCAAAGGCCAGAGAGGGCTTAAATCAGGAACTTTAAGCATTTCTGTCTCTTTTTCTTCTTCATCCAACATCTAGAAGCATGTGATCCCCCAAGCCATGTGATCCTGTCCACCATTAAACCATCTTTCCAAGCCGCCCCCATGTTTCCAGTGTCCTTTTCCCCACTTGGAACTGTACCCAGAAGGACATTTCTTCCAACAAACCATTGTAATATCTTGTTTTGTTTTTACTTTATTGTTATTTTTAATGTGGGGTTTTGTTTTGTTTTTGCTAATCTGGTCAGTGACCATAATAAATTTTGTCATTCATTCGAAATTCTCTTTTTCTTCACTTTTTACCCTCTAATGGTCTCTGCATCAGTTGTAATATAATTATAGTTCTTCTTTTCAAATTGTGATTAATCAATTTAAATATTGTTCAGTTAAGCATTGCTTGACATAATAAAATCAGTTCTATCCAAACTCCTTGATGATTACAACCATTATGATAAATTGTTTTCATAAATGATGGATTTCAAGGATACACATTTAATTATTTTTTCAAATATCCATTTTTTTTCATTTGCTTCCAAGCAGTATGTTTTTGCCTTTTTTAAAAAAAGAAAAAAAGTCAACATCATGCAATGCCTCTAATGGTCTCGGGTGTTTTTGATTTACAGGTGACCATCTATACTTAATTTGTAATTCCCTCTCCCTGATTCTTTGTGTGGGAGAAGGAACGTACTGGTTCAGCTAATTGCATAGATAAATGATTCATTTTCCTCTATAAAATAGATTGGCTGGGGCACAAACTAAAGTGGAATCTTAATCCTGTCCATGATGAATAGGCACCTGGAAAACTGTTTCAAAATCCACTAATGATTCTTATTAAGGCACGGTTAATGAAATGAAGAATGGTTTTTCTTTCCAACCAGCATATAACTCAAGCTCTTTGCTTCCTTGGATGTTATAGAGATGACATTGTTTAGGCTAGTGTTTCTCAGCCTTGGCAACCTTAAAATGCATGGACTTTGATTCCCAGAATTCACCAGCCAGCCATTCTGACTAGGGAATTTTGGGAGTTGAAGTCCCCACATCTGAAAAGTTGCTAAGGATGAGAAACACTGGTTTTGATTAACATGCATCAGTTGACTGTAGTAGTAGATTCTTATGGACCGCCTAACTTCCTATAGACGTGCTTCTATTTAAAATATTGACCTAACATAAATATACTTACACACCCCACTTGTGGCAAGAAGAACTATCCTAAATGTTACATTAAGTACCTATTATATTTAAATAATTTTAGTTGCATTTTATCTTAAAATATTTTTATTTCTTTATTCAATTCATATGCCACTCATCTTGCAGTTCAAGATGACTCTGAGTGGCTTAACATATACATTTTAAAAGAATCTTTATACATTTTTTTTTAGTCAGAATCTGCACTGGAATTTTCAAGAAGTATGGAAATCAGTGAAAAGTTTAGGGTCAAAGTTCAGATTAAATCAGCAAATAAACTTTTCAAGCATCTCCATTTATCTATAAATACAACATCGCCCCATCCTTGGGGACGTGATGGCTCAGTGACTAAGACGCTGAGCTTGTTGATCAGAAAGATTGACAGTTCAGTGGTTCGAAACCCTAGCGCCATGCAATGGAGTGAGCTCCCATTACTTGTCCCAACCTCTGCCAACCTACCAGTTCGAAAGCACGTAAAAATGCAAGTAGAAAAATAGGAACCACCTTTGGTGGGAAGGTAACAGTATTCCATGTGCCTTTGGCATTTAGTCATGCTGGCCACAAGTCTACTGGGATCTCTTTGGACAGTGCTGGCTCTTTGGCTTTGAAATGGAAACGAGCACCGCCCCCTGGAGTCGGGAATGACTAGCACATATGCGCGAGGAGAACCTTTACCTTTATCCCATCCTTCAGCTATATTTTATTATTTATTTATTTATTTTTGACCGCTTCCTCTCCCCAAAGGGACTCGGAGCGGTGCACAGGGAAATTAAAAAATACCAATAAATATACATAAATAATTTAGATAAAAAGCAAATTAAACAAAGATTATCCCTGCGCTAAAATCCCCCATTTTAAATTAACTAAAATCCCCTAAACCCTATTAAAAGACGCGAGACTAACCTAGGCCGGCCAAGCAGAAATTCCAATGAGCCAATTCCTCTCATTCCAGCTGAGGCGATAACTGGAATTGATGAGAGAAAAGTCTGCCCTCCCCTCCCCTGCCTGGCTGACAGCTGGGGGAGAGAGGGTGCCACAGGTAACTTCATTCCAAGTTATGTGAGGCTTTAAAGATGACTGGCTAGAGAATTCTGGGAGTTGAAGTCCACAGGTCTCAAAGTTGCCAAGATTGGACACTCCTGATGTAGACTCTCAACTTTCATAGCTTTGGTTAAAAAATAGACCAGTTGTTTAGTGCTCTATTTTCTCCCTCATATTGATGGATTGGGAAATCTGTGTGTTGTGGTCTTTAAAGGCCAGAAAAACAGCAGAAAGATGCCAATGCCCTTCTGCTTTTTCTCTCTGCCCTGCCAGGCTGTAGCTAGCTAGGCAATCAAAGATCCATTTGAGTGCTCTGCCTTCAGAGAGCTCTGGGCAGACCTTTGCTCTGCCAAGTACTGTGCATTATTAATCATAAACAGCAGACATTTCATTAATGAGTCTGAATGGCCATGCCAAAGCAAGTAGAAAGTAGCTCGAAGAGTCCTCCTGGGAAGGACATCCCAGACCTAGGCTATCAGAGCCAAGAAACTCCAGCCTCAGCCACCAAAAAGCATCAAAACAGATAATTCAGAGAAAAAACAGGAGGCAGGGATGGTGCTAATATACACTATATTGCCAAAAGTATTTGCTCACCCATCCAAATAATCAATCAGGGGTTCCAATCACTTCCATGGCCACCTGTGGTGTATAAAATCAAGTACCTAGGCATGCAGACTATTTGTGAAAGAATGGGTCGCTCTCAGGAGCTCAGGGTGGAACTGTGATAGGATGCCACCTGTGCAACAAATCCAGTCATGAAATTTCCTCGCTCCTAAATATTCCACAGTCAACTGTCAACTGTATTATAAGAACATGGAAGTGTTAGCCACAAAGTTGTAGGCCATGTAAACTGACAGAGCAGGGCCAGCGGATGCTGAGGCGCATAGTGCGAAGAGGTCGCCAACGTTCTGCAGTCAATCGCTACAGACCTCCAAACTTCATGTGGCCTTCAGATTAGCTCAAGAACAGTGCGCAGTGGACCGACGTCCTATTGAACCGTATGGATTAGGAATGGGATATCACTTACTGTAAATTCATATGTGAGTAACGGCAGGTGAGCGAATACTTTTGGCAATATAGTGTAGTTGGGCATAGAGGAGACACCATGTAATTTTTAAAAATGCTTTTCTTTGCCTCCTCCTCCTCCAAACAAGAACTTCCAGCTCAGCATGGCATTGTCAGGCTTGCCCTGACTAAGTTACCTAATAACAAAAGGCCCTCAACTTCATTCACAGTGAAAGCTAGACTTTTATTGGTGAAAAAGTGGCTGCAGCATAGCAAAGCTACATCTGAATATTCCCACACAAAATATCCCTGAGTTATCTCACCTCTTTACCTAGCCCCTCTTCCCAGGCCAGTTCCCAAGCGTCCAATAAAGTTCAGAGTAGGTGTTTTGTTTACAGTTCCGATGTTCGATGCATCTTTGATGGGCGGTTCCCAGGCTAGGTGGCTTTTGGCCAATCTCCTGATGTCTCAAGTTAGCATGTAGGCTGATGCATGCTTCTTCTCCTTTTGTTGGGGCCCACAATCAGCCAGCAGAGCTGGCAGCACATTCAGGCAGTGAGGAGGTTGGGGAAGAACATAAGCCAGTCCTGGAGTCTGGGGAAGGCTCTGATGAGGGCTCTGCATTGAAAGTAGCGATGTGGCCAGGGCTGTCTGACAGTTATCAGCTGCCTTTGGAGTCAGATGTCAGTGAGGCAGATGAACAGCTGGAACCTATTCCCAGTGTGCGCATGTGCAGAGTTGCCAGATGAAGGGAACAGCTAAGGAACAAGGGTTGACTTGGGAGTAAGGCCACAGGTGGACAGTGAATGGTCCTTCCCATAGGGCAGGGATGTCCAAACTTGGGAACTTTAAGACTTGTGGACTTCAATTCCCAGAATTCCCCAGCCAGCATAGCTGGCTGGGGAATTCTGGGAGTTGAAGTCCACAAGTCTTAAAGTTCCCAAGTTTGGACATCCCTGCCATAGGGAATAAAAGAGAAGCGAAAGGGGAGGGGGGTTTGCAGGAGACAATTAGTTCATTCTTGCATTCTTGCCAATTATTGTGACATCTGAAAGATATCAGCCTGTCCACTCTCCAAGCCTGATAAACGTCAGTAATTGTGAACTATCTTGAAAGACTGTGGGAGAGTAAAGACTTCGTTGGAGAAGAATCCACTGTAAATTAAATAAAAGGGGTTTATCAGGATGAGGACTCAGCTTCGTGTTGCTGGGGAAGCCAAGGTCAGAACACCTTTCCTGACAGCTCCCCTTCCTGCTGTAATTCATGGCAGACTGTCATCAAAGAAAAACCAGGACTGAAAATGGCAGCTTTGAGACACATAGCCGCCTATATCTCTTCAAGCTTCCACCATGCCAATCCTCTACATCTTTGTTCTTTTATACTACTAACACTTTGCTTTAGTCATGTTATTTATCCGTATCCAGCTATGATCAGAGCTTGGACTGCAGAGGATGAGGGCAGGGAGCCTGCTTGCACCTTTATTTTATATAATGTCATCCAAAATAGGTATTACTTTAGGATTAAGATGTAATGATCTGACCAAATACTAGAAGCACATCTTGCATTTTGGTATCTCCATCCCTGCTTTTTCCCATTACTGTGGGGTCAAGGTACAACACTGTTCTGTAAGAAAAAATAAGCACTGTTTTCTTGTTATTAATGAGGAGAAGGGAATGAGCTTGTTTAGAATTGCTCTTTCACACATGGTCATATTGTTGCTTGGCCTGGGAGCATTAGGTTTGGCAATTTTCTTTTCTTTTTTTAATTAATCTCACCACAAAGTGACACCTTCACTGAAGGTCTTATTTTCTTATTTTAGTTATAAACGATAACTCAGATCCCATCAGAGATATAAATGAGGGAGAACTGCCCGATGTACATCTCTAGACTTTTGCATCTCTCTCTTTACACTAACTTAAACACAACTTCATTTGCCTTTTGCCTAATACAGGGGTCTCCAACCTTTGCAACTTTAAGTCTGAAGGACTTCAGCTCTGAAGAGCTGAAGTCCTTCAGACTTAAAGTTGCAAAGGTTGGAGACCCCTGGCCTAATATTCAGCCAATGTGGAGCACCTTACAATAATTGTTGGCTTTCACCACTTTAAGCAATTTGACACCATCCCCAAATTTGATGAATTTACTACTTAAGTCAAGATTACTTATCAACAAGACCTAACTATAGTTCTTCTTATCTTTCTTTTGTTCCAAAATAGTAGAAATAGAGGGAAATGCTTTTCAAAACAATAATGTGCTATTTAGATTCCAGTTCTCAAGAGGGATTTTGAATTTGATAAAAGCTTAACCCTGATCATCTCAGCTATAGACACGGGATTATGTATTTCTAGAATACCACAATCCAGCCATCCTTAAAATATTACAATAGATTTTAAAATCTTTTTAGAACCCATAAAATACACAAAAATCTGTCAAGTGAATTGCGATTCTCCATGCCCAAATGCTTTATTTAATGTCAGCTCCCTGCAGAACATCTAAGATGAAATCTGTTTTGTAGTTTATCTCTAATTAAAAATGTGATAGAACAAAGAGAAAAAGAAAATGAATCCTGCACTAATTAGTTTACAAAATCTATTACAAACACTTTTCAGAACTAGTATTCAGAAAAATATTGCAGCCTGACATATTTCTATAAAGAATGATGCCATAAAATTGATTTTTAAGAAATCACTGCATTTCCTCATTTGTGTTTGTACAAATATCAGATATGAGTATTTAACAAGTCTTTAATTATTTACTGTTTCTGTTGTTGGGTTTTTTAATTCAAACCAAAGTTTCAAAGATTCTGAGAAACATAAATATTCTTATCTTACTGCTTCATTCTGAAAGTTCTGGTGTGGATTCTAGAATTCTTTCTACAGATTTATAGAGGTTTCCTTGTGATCTTTAGAAGATACGTAATGGATCTCATAACCTACTGTCTCATTGTATAAAGGATGTATCTAAAAAGTGCTCAGGATACACACATAATCCTCTCATTTTTCAATCCACCTGATTCTTTTCCATTAACTATATAATGGATGTACATGTTTTCATTGGATCTAAGGTTTGGAGTTCATTTCTGATAAATTACAAATTGCTCCTTCTAAATTGCTGATCTGAAAGCGTTAAACTATAAGAGTAGAAAAACGGATATGGTGTGCTTTGGCAAGGTCACTGGAGATTGGTGTTTATATGGCGATGCCTTTTGCTTGTCTATAAAGGCATTTCTATCAGGAGAAACAATCTTGTTGCCAACTTGGGCTAAGAATGATGAGTTGGTGCAAGAATTGGCTTTCTCACACTAATTTACTGAAGAGTCTTTAGTAAAGCTGAATGTCACTAAAATTACTAAGACTGTATTACTATTATTCTTCTCTTCCTTCCTAGTATCTATCACTTCCCACTTATGACTATAGCCATGTTGCTTGTATCTTTCCATTTATATCGTTTTATTTGTTTACTAGTACAATTTGATAGCTTATTAGTAACCTTGACTATCACTAAGTGTTGTATCTTTTTATACTTTGTGAATGTATTTTATTCTCCTTATGTACACTGAGAGCATATGCACCAAAGACAAATTCCTTGTGTGTCCAATCACAAGGAATTTGTGATTATTTATTGCCAATAAAGAATTCTATTCTATTCTATTACATTAATCCCTTTTATTTCATTTAGACAAATGCCTGTGCATGATGTAGCTTTATATTCAAAATATGGCTAAGCCAGTTCACACTTGATTCTAATGTAATTAGAGACTTATTAATAACAAGTGATTTCAACTGACCCATTCATGGTATGGCTAAAATTCCATCCATGCCAGTGTATTATCTAACCCAGTGATGATTAACATTTCCGGCACCAGGTGCTGAAACTGGAGTGCACACATGTGTGCATGCACTAGAGCACCAGAACCCTCAAGAGAGCAGCTGGCTGGTGCGTGTGCACGTGATGGAACCCAGAAGAGCAGATGGCGACAATGCGTGTGCCCACAGAGAGGGCTCTGCATGCCGCCTCTGACACGCATACCATAGGTTCGCCATCACGGATCTAACCCATGAGCAGCCCCAGATTATTCAGTTGATCTAGTTTCCATATGAAGAAATCACAATTATTATTGTTAATTGTTTCCATAACTACAATAACTGAAGTAAACAACTAAATTTATACTGGAGGATTCCCCGACCTTAAATGAGTTGCATTTTGATTCCTATGATCCTCAGTGAATGCATCAATTTAGAAAAGACAGTGTTACTGGATTATTAAGACTATGGATTGGTCCATGCTACTAATGCCCAAGGGATGCTATATGTCTTTGCATTTTCTCATTCTATTAAAAGCCATTTTATACTTGGAAGTGTCCTTACCTCACACAAAACATTTGTAAAACTTTTTTGTACATGTTTTTTGTAAAGCTTTAGATGGTCTTGGTTTTTTATTGTCGATGGTGCTCTTTCAATGTGTCAAACTGCTTACTATACTATTTTATTCAGTCTTACAGCTCAGCTTCTGCTAATCTTATTCATATCTCTAATGTTACCATCGTAGATTTTAAATGTGCCTTGAATCTCATTTCTAGATGAGAATGTTGGAGTAAACCTAAGGCCTCAGCAATTGATCAGTGCATGCTTACTTTCATTTATAAATCACTTGATTCATGCCTATTATTGATGCTGAAAGTTAAGTAACTTATATTAGTCTAGACAATCAATAAATCCATAGCTATGCTGGGATTTATATACAGACCTTTGAATGCAAACACAGAATATTATGCTGTAGAACATTCTCTGGGGTATACTCTGTAATTTTGGAACAGACAGGTTCAGAGCAAGCATCTTGTCCCCATTCTCTCCTGAAATTCAAAGTTCATACTAGCTTCTTACAAAGAAAAAATAGTAGATAAGAGCCCAACAATAAGTAAAATACGAATGATTGAATTGAAAGCACAATTTAAAACAACTTCAGGGTTTGTTCTTGATGGCAAAAATAAATGTAAAGTAACAATAATAATTATTCTGACATTAGTCATAATGCCTCTTGGTATCTTTCTGAAAGAAATTACAGAAGAATGTACAGTTTAAGGTATCAGAATTCAGGCATCTGAATAAAAAGCTTTTAAATGGAGATATATATCCTTTCCTGCCAATCTCAATATCCAGCCAAGATTTACTTGGTTGGTCTATAACCTATAGGTGAACCTATGGCATGTGTGCCACAGGTGGCATGCACAGCCCTCTCTGCGGGCACATGAGCTGTTCCCCCGGCTCAGTCCCAACATGCATGCACGCATGCCTCCCGCTTACCAGCTGGCTTTATGATCTCTGCCGCGTATGTATGGGGGCAGGGTGCATGCAGGAGACATGTGTGCATGCGTGGGGTTCATGTGGGGGTTGTACACACATGTGCAGGGGCGGGGTGAGCATGAGAGATCATGCATGCATGCCTGGGGGTAGGGGAGCATGGAGGGTAGTACACATGTGTGGAGGGGAGCACTGGGGAAGCGCATGCGCAGGGCACACATGAAGGGCCTCACACATGGACATTGTGCACATGCACTTTCAGCATGCAACGACAAAAAGGTTAGTCATCACTAGTCTATAACCTACTGATGAACAACTTGTTGTTGTCCAAGAGCTTTCACAAAAGTGTTGGACAACCTGAGCCCTGCTGATTTCAAGGAGATCAAACTGTGAATGCTTATTTTGGGACCAATATCTTCTACATTCATGTGTTTCCCACCTCAAAGGGACAGGAAATTCTGTTGTCAGTTTTCAGCAATCATGATCAGAGGAGACTGGGGAAATTTGAGGATACATCTGTACCAACAGAGTTTCATCTGTAGCAACAGAGTTTCTACCCCTCTCCTTGACCAACAGGGCTTTAAAAAGTCAATATTGTAAAATGAATCCAGAAATTAACTGGCACCAAAGCATATCATTTAATATAGACCTGCTCTCATGACCCATATTTTGCAGCATATATTCTCATTCGTTATTACCATAATCACCCCAAAAAAACAGGAAACAATGCAGGAAAACATTTCTAAATGGCTAAGCGGATCTTTTGTCTCATTAAATAAAGATAATATTCCTGTATCAGGACTTCAGATGACCCATTTTGGTAAGATCTATTATGCCAGGCCAAAAGTGATTTTGGATATTATTATTCACCCCCGTGGCTGCTTCATTCATTCCTATTTCAAAGCCTCTGGGAGTCCTAGAAACCAGTCCTGGAAGAAAAACAAATAAAGCTAGAATTTCGCTGTTCCAACTGTAGCAGGTTATTATTAAGAGGAATCAAATTAAAATTTATTTGAGCTAAACCTTCCATACGGATTCAGACCCTACATTACAAGCAATTTCAGCATTTACATACATTAGACAGAGAAATTATTTCCTGACCGTTAGGTGCAGTTCAAATTATAATGATTATTACTTTTAATGTGGAAGAGGGTTTCATTTCTCTGTTAATGCACTCCAATACTTCTTCCAGGTGTGAATAAAAAAATGACATAAATTAGAATCTTTTCTTTGTATTTTAGATGCAAAACATTGTTAATAGATTGTCTCCAGGGCAAGCTTGTGAGTGAACTTCCTGATATGCAAGGTCACATTTAAATTTAGAATTCATTTTCTTTCCACCAATTGCAATTATGCAGCACGTACAATGTGAAAAAGCTTTCTGGGAAAAAGGATCTTGAAAGGTCACTACGAATACTAATAACAATGTTGTTAGTCAGACACAATCAGAAAGATTATACTTAGCATCAAGTGAGACATCTGATGTCATTTCAGAGTCTGCTGAGAAAAATCTAAAGATCTCCCCAGCATGTGTATCCTTAGATAGATACACATAGGCTAAAAACACAGTCTTCACCCCAATTGAAAGAAATAAATGTCAGAAACCCTCGTTTCTTTCAGGAGACATTGTCTTTACAACGGGATGTCTACGTATGTTGGTGGACTTTAGAGCTGTCTCTATAAGGAGGCAAACTTGGAGAGGTTTTCAAGATTGATGACAGCCCTGTGACTAGTGCGGGTCAAGAAGCAGATACTGCAGGGACTCTCTGATGCTGATGCTTTATTGTAATAGAATATAATGAGAGAATCTTGAAAGCTTGTCTAAGCTTTTCTCTGTCCCATCTTATCCTAAACAAAAATAGAGTAGAGTTATTTTGAGGATTTTTCTCCTCGCCCTTGTCAGTCCAAGGACTATGTAGCCTTTTCTCTAAATACTTTCTTAGTGGCTCCTTCCCTTCTTCTCCCTTAATGGCTGTTTCAGACCTTCCCCAAGGTCAGCTCTAAATTCCTTCACAATGTGCGACTGTATGTATATGTAAGTGCATATTAAGTCTAGAGAGAGACTGTTAGATCGGGTGAATGGAAGAGGCAAGACTCAGGCTTCAGCAACAACAGCTCTTCATTAAGTGACAACAATGTACAATCCAGCAAAGTGTCTTTCAAATTTCTGTGCCGTGTTCAGTGCGCAGGCAGTAGATTTTGTCCTCACTGTCAGAGGGTTCTCATTCAGCAGTTTCGTGATGGACTTCCGCACTTTTGGGGCTGTTCTGCCTCTGCAGCATCTCCGTTGACTTGGTCAAAGACTTGGCAGGCCTGGCTTCATCCAGGGCAATATGTAGAGTGAGGTTTGTCTTGGTGAGCAACCTCCTCTGTAAATTAATGTCCTGAACATCACAAATGATTCTGTCCAGCAACAATCCCTCATCTAAGTCCCTAAATTCACAGTAGGCCGCAGCCTTCCAAAGTGTGGCAACATACTGGTTGATCATTTCACCTTCTTTCTGGTTACGGAGGTTGAATTCATGCCTTCACACATATTTAGATGGTTTGGGAGCATAGTGTGTCCGCAGCATCTGTTGTAGCACCGACCAAGCAACTGGCTCGAATAGGTCCTTGGCGGTGTCTAATACCTCTGGTCCACAGTAGCTCAGGAACATGGCTTTCTTTTGGACTTTGGACAGGCCCAGAAGACCCTTTGCTTAGGGTGTCCATTGGATGGTCAAGATTGAACACAGCAGACATTTAAAAAGTGGGCCAAGCTTTGATCAGGCCATCCTACTTGCCATCTTGACTTTTTAAAACCATACCCTGCACCCTTCTCCCATCTGTCCATGGGACATTTAGTTCCTGCTTTTTGCTTCTGGCACATTACACCTTTGACTGTTTGGGTGTTTATCTGTCTCACAGATTGCCAACTTCTGCTTCTAATTTTGCCGATTTATGCAAGGAATAAGCTTATTTTTAGCAGCAGAAAGCTATGCAGTATGCTGAGTGACCATGTGTTCTGTTTTAGACGTAGGACATTTTCCATTTTAAAGAGTATCAAATTCAAGCTAAATTTAAACATAGAACAACTATTCCAGGAAGATTGTATCTTTCAGCATTTGATTGTTTGTTGCTTATATAAGGGGATGAGAGACAGATACCTTGGTTTATATACCAAATGAACGATCCATTGGGGCCCATTGGGATCCCCATATCAAAGCAACTTACCTTATGTGCAGCCAGAACCTGAAAACAACATTTAACACAGCACAGTACTTAAACAAAATGATTCAGTTGAGATCTGCATATGTGGGACTAATTGGGGTAGATTGCAGGAGTGACACCGAAATATAATTTGATCATATTTTATCTATCTCTTAAATTATTGCATTCTATTCCAATTTCATTTTAGACTGTATTTTATTCCAATTCCATTTTAAATCGTAGTTTATCAAATTCCATTTTAAATTGCTTTTACCAAATTTTAGTAATAATTTGTTTCCCGGAACTTTGCACTTTGATATGGCCCAAGGGCTAATCAATAAAAACTCAATGTCAATGATAGATTCCATGTTCTCTCTCAGAAAGCTCAGTGCCAACCCATTTTCCTAATTGTATTTTCTCTTTAAAACAATCCTTTTTCTCCTTGTTCATTTTATGGCTATTGTTTTGGACAAAAAAGACTTCAAGGAAGTCTGGGGTATGGCTGTGCAAAGCTCAGAGATATTTCAGTTTAACCAAGACTTCTATAAGGTTTCCCTTCCAAGTTCCTCTATGACAGGGGTCTGCAAAGTCGGCTCTTTTAAGACTGGTGGACTTCAACTCCCAGAGTTCCCCAGCCAGCTATGCTGGCTGGGGAATTCTGGGAGTTGAAGTCCACCAGTCTTAAAAGAGCTGACTTTGCAGACCCCTGCTCTATGAGATAGTAACTTCCCCTCATACTATTTCTTTTAAAAGTCTCATCCAACAAAGCTCCAGTAGCCAGTAATGTTAACTGGAGTGCCAAAAGATGCTTTTGCATAGGTACCACATACTTGCAAAAGCCTAGCTCCTGGAATTGCTCCTAAGAACCCAGAGGCAATGTGAAGAAACTTGTCAAGACAATTCACGTCAACTTCCATTGAAACTTCCATTAAAGCAAAGCACAAATTTCTTGCACATGTCTGCAGCTAAATTTAATGTAACTCAAAAGTTGTTGTAATGTTAACTTTACTTGTGGGATGAGGTTAAGAGAAACAGTTGACCCTTGTCTGTAAGCATTTTGAAATTGACTAGCAGAGAAGGAAACTGACTAGAGGGGATTTCCCCCAAAATCGCTATCCTTTTTGTCCTTTTCTTACTTGTCATCTATATCAGTGTAACTCGTAAAAAGGTGTTCCATGCCTTGCATGCTGAAGCAGCAAAATAGCAAGAAGAAAAAATTTATGATGACTCTTGACTTGAACTAATACTCCGGAGACATCCTTAGTGGGAAAAGAAACATATCAAAATACGACTATTCTTCAGTGACAGCACAAATGTCAGGGACCTGTCATATGGCCATCTACAGAGTGGCAGGAAAGACAGGAAGTAGGCATTATGTCATCCCTGAACTGAAGTTGGTGTGTGGGATCCTAGAAAAGCTGACTCTACTCACTACCGACATTCATAGGGGACATAAATATTTACAATTGTTCATTTTATTATTTTCATTTCAAAATCATATTTGTTTTTTCCACCACAACAGAGGCAAACAGGGTAGAGCTTTGTAAAGGAACAAAATAAACTCTAGAATTTAAGTCAACCAACTGTACCACCCAATGGTGGGATTCAAAAGTTTTTACTACCAGATCTATGGGCATGACTAGGTGGGTCTGGCTTGGTGGGTGTGGCAGGGGGAAGGTTACTGCAAAATCCCCATTTCCTCTCAATCAGCTTAGACTCAGGAGGCAGAGAATAGATGGGGCGGGAAAGGTACTCAGAAATGGTATTTTTGCCGGTTCTCCAAACTACTCAAAATTTCCACTGCTGGCTCTCCAGAACTGGTCAGAACCTGCTTAATACCACCTCTGGTACTACCTTTGCTTCTTATTCTTGGGTCATATTTGTCATCTGACTTTGGCGATCATGTTGGTGATCCTATTTTGATCAACAGCTGCATAAAAAGGGGCTGCTGAGTTTTGTCCAAGCCAGTCCCTTAGAATTTGATTGCTTCTTATTGGTAGATATTTTCTAGAGAACAAGTAGGCCATGTGTAAGTGCATGGGTAGAGACAACAAAAATAGAACAACATTTCTAGGCCAAAGCAAGAAAAAGTATAGTATCATCAGTTTGCAAGGAAAAGTTTTCTAGTGCAAGAATTGCAGAAGAAGCATCCCAGGAATGAATCAAGGGAAATTAATGCTGCATTATGTGTTACTGAGCATAAATAATAATAATAATAATAATAATAAATTGAGATTTATTAACCGCACCCTCTCCCCACAGGGACCCGGGGCGGTGCACAGGCATAGTTAAAAACAATATACAATAATACAAACATACTTAAAATAGAATTAAATAGAATTACCCGTGCTAAAAATATAAAATTAAGAACCCATTAAAATATTTGTAGTTAAAAGACAGAGAGAACTATTCAAGGCCGGCCAGTCGAAAGAGATAGGTCTTCAATTTTACACGGAAGGAGCGGAGGTCGGTGGTCGTTCTAATATCAGGGGGAAGGTCGTTCCAGAGGGCCGGGCCCGCCACAGAGAGCGCCCTTCCCCTGGGCGTCGCCCGCTGACAAAGTCTAGTGGACGGCACCCGGAGAAGCCCCTCTCTGTGGGAGCGAATCGGTCGTGAGGATGTGTGGGGCAGGATCCGATCTCGCAGATAGCTAGGTCCCGAGCCTAAAACTACTTGAAAGTGATAGTACATACCTAGTGATCCCTTGTGAATCTGTTTTGAGTCAGATCACTTCATTCATTTGTAACTAAGCAGATAAAACATCCTTTGCAATATTAAAATCATCCTGAACAAAATGTAGCATAAGTCGATTTGAAAGCTGCCTTGGAAAATTTATTTGCACTTTGCTGCATAGGAAATCATGTCAAATAAAGTTACTAGCTTATGATCAGCCTGAGCTTTTAAAAATTTAGCTTTAAATGCCTGACATGATGACTGTGTTTCTAACAGAAGTTCCCTTGAGTTTACCTATCTTCTAAATTTACTTATGCTCTACAAATCTCTTAATAATATGCCATCAAAACTCCCATGATAAATCCATTATTGGTAAATACACCATTAACTATTAAGAATGTAAAATAGTGATTTAAGAGATAAGACACTAATAGAAGTCATTAACTAATGTAAAAGGATTCAGTCTCAAACCAAGATATAACTCAAACATTCAGGTCTTTAAAAAAGAAAAAAAACACTGCACAAGAGCAATAAAATAAATCAGAAACATGCTTCATTTAAAGAAGACACACAGCTACTACTATATAAACTGCCCCTTAAGCTACTTGCAAAGAGAGTAGGTACTCATTTGAGCAGGGAATGTCAGCTGAAGGTGAATCCAATTTGTTCTGAGCATTAGCAGAATTGGTCACCGTCTATTGCAGGGGTGTCAAATTCAATTTCATTGAGGGCCACATCAGGGTTGTGTTTGAACTTGAAGGCCAAATGGGTGTAGCCAGGGTAGGCATGACCAGCTTGATGTCACTCATGTCTGGTGTCTGTGGCGACCGGAGCACTCTGCCAATGAAAACAGAGCTCAGGAGAGCTGCGCAGGGCCCTCCCGAGCTCCGTTTTTATTGGCAGAGGGTTGCAGGAGGCCATCGCAGCCTCCCGAACTCCATTTTAACTGGCAGAGGGTTGCAGGAGGTCATCGCAGCCTCCCGAGCTCCATTTTTGCTGACAGAGGCAACTGCTGGCCACATCTAAGCACTCCACAGGCCGGATCCAGCCCCTGGGCCTTGAATTTGACACCCTTGGTCTATTGCTTTGCAGCTTCCCGACATTTTTTTTTCCATTTTTGCTCCTTTATAATATTATTAAAAATAAAAGCAAAGCCCAGAGTACATGTTTTATTGGAACTCAGGGACTATTTTATCTTATTGTCTGAATAACAACTGCACCCAATTATCAAGCTTTAATTTAAGGTAAATATTGAGTAATATTTAATGTGAGATCAAATCCCGTTAAATTTATGGACACCTCCATGTAGTTTTCTTAGTAGCAATGGGGAAATGATTTACCACTGACTTCTTCTGAAATTTAGCATGTAGCCCAGTGTTCCCTGATTGTTTTCTATCCTATTAGTAACCAGGTCCTTCTAAGCACAGACAAGTTTGGCCTGGCCTGGAATTTGAATGAGTGTTGAATCTAGTTCTGAAGACAAGGTAAATGTTGGAATGTAGCCACGGATTATTGCTGGAGGTGGGGGGATTCCCCCCCCCCCTTGTTCCAAACGCAACAAATCAAAGTGAGATATTGTACAACAATATTTTTTAAACTGGACTTTAACTTCTGCATGCCAGCTAGGGAATTCTGAGAGTTGAAGTCCACATATCTTAAAGTTGCCAAGTTTGAAAAACAGTGGTGTATAAAATACAAACATGTATGGGGAAAGCCACACAATTGATTTATGTCTGTAGGAGGGGTTTTAAAGCTACTTTTCTTAAACCTCAGACTTCTCTGTCACTTGTTATTTGTATACCTAAAGACAATTTCAAATGTACTGTAACTTAGAGACATTGTGCGTGTGTATATTTTTTTTCTGTGGTCCCACTGTTGCAGAAAATTAAATAGCAACAGCAAACTTGGAAATTAAATCACCAACTGCAATGTGAGAACCTTTTTCCAAAGGTTACTTTCCTGCTTTAGCTGGCATACTCTGTCACCTTAATGCTTTTCTGCATGTTTTGGTTTCATACTTATTGGGATCAAGGGACAAGGTCATTAGGATAGAGGGTAAATATCCTTCAATGTACAGAATGAGGGAGATGACTTTAATAGAAATATGCAAAAAAATGGGCAAAGAGGGTTGAAATAGTTTTTCAATCTGGGAAATGAGATAACATTCAAAGTTATCTCTATTAACTGTGTGGAAGTGTATGAAGAGGGAAGATGGATGAGGTGTAGCACAATCTCGAGTCCGCCTCGAGTCCCCTTGGGGAGAGAGAGCGGGATATAAATTAAAATTATTATTATTATTATTATTAATCAGACTAGCAACATTCTGATATCATAGCCAATTTCAATAGAGCGTAGTTCTAGTATTCCACTGCAGCTGATTTTCTGATCTGGTCTACGAAGGGACTTACATTAAATAATATTGATGACTATATAGAGACCATGGAGTATAATTCATTCAAAAGTATTCCATGATTTTCCACATCTGGTTGAACTTAGAAAAAGGCCCTTCTCTGTGGTGTCTCTCTCGCTCTCTCCTTTTGGAACATCTTTGCTCCGGAGTTGACTTCCACTTTTTCTGCAAGGTCTTAAAGACATAATTTGTCAGTGGGCCTGGGGATCCCATTCACAGCCAATCAAGTGGCTTGTTTGATTCTGCTGTCATCAACATGTGGAGGGGAGGGGAAGGGATTAAAGTTCTAAACCCACCACGGGCCTATGACTTACAGTCGTCTTGCATGGAGCTGCTATACAGGTTACCTGTCATGCAAACTATCCCAAATCCCAAAAGTCAATTCATTCACTGGATCCTCATTGGCTTTCAGTGGAGCCCTTTTCAGTTTGTCATTCCTTTTCCAGAAGTCCAGCAACACAATAATCCAACACATTATTTCATAAATCTGATTTTCCTCCCTCAGCATAGGTACCCCAATAGAGGATTACCTCTTCCTTGGCGCCACTCCAGGATTGGATTTCACTGGAACTTTTTCTCAAAAGTGAACCACTCAAAATGACACGATAGGGCACTGCACACCAGAACAACTAAACACAAGGACAGTTTTTTCCCCAAATGCCATCACTCTGCTGAACAACTAATTCCCACAACACTGTCAAATTATTTACTAAGACTGTATTACTATTATTCTTCTCATCCTTCTTAGTATCCAGAGGTGCTTCCAGCAGTCACTACTGCCGGTTTGCTCATGGATGAGAACCAGTTCAGGGCGTGGCATGTCTGGGTCGCTGCCACTTCCAGCGACCCAGGCCACCAAACCACTACCAATTTGGCCGAACCAGTCCAAACTGGTAGGAACCCATCATTGCTAGTACCTATCTCTATCCACTTATGACTATAACCATGCTACTTGTATCTTTACAATTTATATTGTTTTATTTGTGTCCTAATATGATTTGACTGCTTATTAGTAACCTTTGTTACTATACGCTGTACTGCACACTGAGAGCATATGCACCAAAGACAAATTCCTTGTGTGTCCAATCACACTTAGCCAATAAATAATTCTATTCTATTCTAAGAGCAGTCCCAATTTTTAAAAATCCCAGGTCAGATCTCAGATATTAGCACACCTAGCGCAGGATTTTATTGAATAAGGTTTTTAAATTTTTATATGGTTTTGTATGTATTTTTAATATTCCTGTGCGCCGCCCTGAGTCCGTTTGGAGAAGGGCGGGTATAAATTTAATAAATGAAATGAAAAATGACACCTTTATTTATTAAAGTCTTCTTTCTGGAAGAACGATTCAGTTGCACCCTTTTTTCCTCTTAGCATTTATCAGGAAGGTGAGAGAATTTACCGTACAGCGATCCTGAGTCACACCTAACACAAAAAATGAATGTGAAGTTTTGCCTGGGGATTATAGAGATGGGCCCAGAGCAGGGTACTACAAACAAACCTATCCCTGTTCCATGACACCCCTTGCATGTGTTCACTCATGAGCTAAATCTATCCAAAGTCCACATTAGACCATGTTTTTAGGGAAATGAAAATTTGCATTTAATGCCTGTTTTTAAATCATTTTTATTTAAATCACACATTTCTAAACCCCTTTCTCTTAACTGCATCATATATTTTGATACAATTCTATAAACAAGAGCTGTGTCGGAAAATGCAATGCTGGTTCCCATTTCAGTTTTGCTTTCTGCTGCCCAGGTGGTGCAGAACAGATTGGCTTATACTGGAATTTGCAGCAGCAGAATATCTCGGAATCCAGGCCAGCTTTTTTTCTTCTGTTCCCTGATATGTCTTAGCATAATTGCCATTAAACATCCAGACTGTATTCCAGTGGTGAGTTATTCTTACCTTCGCTACCAGTATGCTGCTCGTGCTCTGTTCATGCATGCGCCGAACATGTGATGTACACGCATGTGCACTCCGCCATGCATGCAACACCCAGCTGCTTGTTGGAGGTTGCGCAGGCACCGCACGCTGTGCGCACATGCACAATTGGCCCAGTTGCCTTAAAAATAGGTATGGAATGCTGGGAGGCGGGTGGGTCAAATGAGCCACCATACCAGTATGGTGGCTGCTGCTCACAACTACTACCAGTACAGCCACTACCAGTACAGCCGTACAATACTAGCCGGAATCTACCACTGCTGTATTAGTAGGTCAAACGCATGGTGTCTCTCTTTTTCTATTATTGTTTTTAACTCATAATTGTGCCCCATACCAAATCTGCACCAGAGCCTGCATGCCATTGTCCACGTGCTGCCCAGAAGAAATTATATTTTTTAACTGAGAGATTGCATTTGTCAGTATCTCTCATTTAGGATTATAAATTCACCTAAATTCAACCTAAATCCCATCACTGAGAGGGGAAATGGTTGGTTCCAAGATAGCAATAGCAATAGCACTTAGACTTATATGCCACTTCACAGTGCTTTACAGCCCTCTCTAAGCATTACTGTCAGCATATTGCCCACAACAATCTGGGACCTCGTTTTACCAATCTCAGAAGGATGGAAGGTTGACTCAACCTTGAGCTGGTAAGAATTGAACTGCTGACAGCCTGCAGGCAACAGAAGTGGTCTGCAGTAATACATTCTAACCACTGCACCACCAAGGCTGCAAGTGGAAACAGTCCATTTACAACTCTAACACAAGCAATGCTTACTATCACAGAATCTGGAGAGGTCATTATGTCATTAAATGGGAATTGTTAAGCAAGAATCATCACAAACCTATGAATTCTGTTGTTAATGTTTGGGATCTTGAATATTACCCAGGGCACCACAAGGATTTGCCTCAATCCAGAACGTAGTCCTCACTACAAATAATTCAGTTTTCTCTTTGCACTGAATGAATAAATATTTTTTTTCTTCCTAACATAGATAATTATGGGCTCAGGATTTTTCCAAAAAAGGAGAATAACATTAGGCAGCATAAGTAGTTTCATCTCTTTTATCTTTTGAAAACCCAGCAAAGAGCAAGAGGACATTTAAGGGCAATTCATCCTTTTGCCCATTGAATGCTATGCTGCCTAAAAAGTTTCTTTTCCCTGTTTCATTTGTTACTAATGTTCTTTCTATTGCAACATGGAAGGACCTTAAACCCAACTCCTACACTTGCACAGTTCTAATCAGGCCTGGAGGGTAGCTGCAATTATGCAAGACAACACATCTTGAATCTAGCCTCGGAAATATCCTCACAAACCTCCCATAAATTACTGGGAGATATTTACACATTAAAAGTGATAATTTACACATTTTGCTGCAATTTCAGTCGATGCTTTCATTAACAACTCCCTAGTTCTTCTCCCACCAAGAGGAACACCTCATTTGTGGCAGTTTGAGATTGTAAAATAAAATGTAATTGCTAAAGTGAAATATAGTAGCTGAGACTGTTAGTAGAGTTTGCCAAACAAGGATGACATTCCATTATAATACTTGGGAGTGGGAGACACAATGACACAAACAGTTTTACGCACCTGTATCCAGTATCTGATGCAGTGGCAGGATTCAAATTTTTTTACTACCAGTTCTGTGGGTGTGGCTTGGTGGGCATGGCAGTGGAAGGACTGCAAAATCCCTATTCCCTCCACACTCCAGGACAAGGTTACTGTAAAATCCCTATTCCCTCCCTACCCCACTAACCTACTTTCCAGCTCCATTCTCCTCTTCAGGGCAACAGAAGAAGACCAGCCAAATCAGCTAGGACTCCGATCAGCTGAGACTTGGGATGCGGTGTATAGATGGGGTCAGGGCCAGTCAGAGGTGGTATTTCTCTGAGCTACTCAAAATTTCCATTATCGGTTCGCCAGAACCGGTCAGAACTGGCTGAATACCACCTCTGATCTGCTGCCTAAGATAGCTGCCATCCTCTGCCTCACAATAAGGTCTGCTTTTAAAACAGAAGAAGACATACGTAGGCCTTCATAACAGACAGGAGCACGCAGGTGAAGGAATTACCACATGCGGTATGCTTGTAATATGTGAAATACTGAGAGCAAATGAAAAGCTGAATATGATGTCTTCAATTCACTCAGGCAAATATACTGACATTTAAAAACTATGGTTATAAGGGGAGAAAAGAGGATGTCCACTTCTGTAATAGCATATGTTCTACAAGGGCAATGGAAGGTCAAGATCATTCTGACGCTAACTAAAAACTGTATCACATCACTTATGAACAGAAAAGGAAAAAGATGACAGCCAGAACAATGAAATGGGGGGAAGGGTGTTAAGACTAGTTCCGAAGATGTAGAGATTTGAAGATGCAGCAACATTATAAAAACCTTGAAATTGAGTACCAAAGGTCAGTAACAAAATGAAGGCTAATGCTGAAGAAACATAGAAAACTCATTTCTGAACATTCAAAACTACTAATAAATCTGGGTAGGCTTTCCCTAAAGCCTTAGAAAGATAGTCAGACTATATTAGATGAATAGGATTAATTCTGATTCGATGTCAGTTACCTTCCTGTATTCTTACCGAATATCCAGATAAACTAATTTATTGACTTTAGGAATATTTTTGAGTCCCCAAGAAGGAAATGTATTTAAAACAACTAATATGGTTTAATAAGAAGTTCAGTTACAACTATTTAACATCTACATCTATAGAAATGTAAATTTTACTACCTATTATGTATGAATCAGCCTTTTATGATCTAGAGATCACCTGATTTGTTGGAGTATGGATGACAATAGATTTGCTGGTTGGAAATTGAAGAGGTTTTAACCAATAAATCTGGAATGCACCAATTGGGCAAGGCTGATCTAGTGCCATTTATTACTGGTTGACTCAGTTTAGTATCTGGAAAATTAAGTCTGATTTCTCCATTAAACATAGAAGAGGTACCTGTGACTAATTAATTAATATTTAGGATTCTAATTTCCATCCCACAGCTAAGGGCAAAACTTATTACTAAATGCTTAAATAAAAATGCTGACACTATTTTAGTTCCACTGTCATAAATGTGATACTATAATAATCCTGCATAATTACAATAAACAGCATTAAAATAAAACAAGCATTCCAGAGTTGCAATTTTCCTTTCTATGTCAGCAAAGTTTCTTTTTATAGAACTATAAAAAGCCCCAGTGAATAGTAGTATATTAATCAAGGGCCTCTGCAAACATACACCTGGTTTCCTTGAAGCAGCCACTGTAGAAAATGAAAACAAAAATAAATAGAAACTAGAATAGGAAAAAAAATTGTCGGGGCAGGAGAGAACACGGCAAATGATACAATAAAAGCTACAATTTTGTAATACTTTTTTTAAAAAATTAGTTGTATGAATATGCATGAGCCAGTATTCTTCACCTGTGACCAAAGTGCTCCCTGGGAAGAGAATGACAGCTAATTATAATTCATAAGACTGATAATTTCCCTATATCTAATTTCCAGATGTTAGTCTGACAGCCCAGACAGCCATAACAAAAAGGGTAAAAGAAAATTCATATGCACCTGCTCATAGCAAAGTATTATAGAGGTCAGAAGTGGGGGGAGTGGGGGGAAGAGAGTTAATTTCAAGATTCTGACTTTTTCAATATGACTTTTGGCCTCCGCGGAATGTCAGCGGCATATTCAGAGCATCTCTTCTGCATTTTGCGTGCCCCCATCTTGCCACCCAATTTGCACACAAGCCCATACACGCACCCGTGGAAGAGAAAACAAAGATAATTAATGCCATTTTACCCAATGTGTCAACAGTGTTAAATTCTAATGCTGAGTAAAGAGTCAAAGCAACTTAATCCGATGCTGAAATGATTGGATAATTTATAATTGTGAAAGCTGGGCATTGTTGCCCAAACAGGAAATAAATGCATCCTTTGCAGAATGAGAAAAGAAAGGGAGAAAATAAGCACCTGGGGTAATTATTTTCAATCAGCTCTACTTCCAAGGTCAGATGTTTCATATCCAGACATTATTTGATTCTCTGTTCCCTTTGGCAAGCATTTCATTGGTTCATCCATAAATAATTAAGAGTAACACAACTGCTGTATCAGCCTGACCTTTAGATGAAACCAAATGTCCATTGCCCTTCAATAGTCACTCTTCTTGAGTTTCAGCAACAAGTATCTATTTTTTGCTCAGTGGCTTTTCTATTTAAAAAAATGTGAGGGTGTCCATCATATGTAGATTTCAACATATGAACCAGCTGAGGGAGCGGGAGAATCCATATTCTAGCCAATTGTTGTCATTGTTATTACTGTCATGATTATCAACATAAGAGCCATGGTGGTGCAGTGGTGAGAATGCAGTACTGCGGGCTACTTCTGCTGACTGCCAGATGCCTGCAATTTGGCAATTCAAATCTCACCAGGCTCAAGGTTGACTCAGCCTTCCATTCTTCCAAGGTTGATAAAATGAGGACTCAGATTGTTGGGGGCAATGTGCTGACTCTGTAAACTGCTTAGAGAATGCTGAAAAGCACTATGAAGTGGTATATATTGTAAGTTTAAGTGCTATTGCTAAATAACTACCTCCAAGAGCAGACTATTTGCCTGATAACTTCGCAGATTTCCAGACTGAGTAGATCACAATGCTTTTGCATCTTTTCAACTTGGGATAAAACTCTCCAAAATAGAGGTCTCCAACCTTGGCAACTTTAAATCTTGTGGACTTCAATTCCCAGAATTTCTCAGCGTTGCTGGCTGAGGATCTCTGGGAGTTGAAGTTCACAAGTCTTAAATTTGTCAAAGTTGGGGACCTCTGCTCTAAAACACAGTTTTTAAACTGTGCCACGTTGCTATCACTTGACATTTTGTGACATTTTTTCCATTTGTAGAGCTGGGGTGGGCATGGCCTGTACATGATGCATCCGGCCCATGGGCCACCAGTTTGACACCCCTGCATCTAAAAGAACTGCTTGCAATAAAAATGAATTGGAGCTGAAGTGTTTCTGGTCCAGTTTCAGGAAAGTTTACAAGGAGGACGTCAGGAATTCCCCAGCAGTTTACCTCTGAGTCCGACTGTCCTGGATTTTAAATTAATGTGAGCTTTGATTTTTCATGAATGTGCGTAGTATCCTTCAAATTTATCTAAATTCATAGCCTGCATCCTATCCGACTCCACATGGAATAATGAAAGAATTGTTTGCTGATAGCACAGTTCATTCAGCAGCCATAATGCAGTATAGCTTCTGCCTCCCAGTTGGCCCAGTTCCGAAATAATACATATATTTCAGAAACATGACATTTTTATCATCATGAGGTCTATTTGATTATAGAATTAAGAATACATTAATTTGTCAAAGCAACTCCTTCTAGATGCTCATAAGTAAATCACTCAATATATAATGATTTTGAGAACTCAGAAATGTGTCCTGAAACTATTTGTATATGTAAATTGATGGAAGAGGTGAGCAGAGCAGGTAAAATGATTTGCAAGTCAAAGAAATCCCCAGTTTTGGTTAAAAAGAATCAATGCTTTCTCTTGAATCCTCACTAGAATCTAAACAGCTTGCTTTGCCCCAGGTAAAATGCATACATATTAGGTCTCCATATGTCACACTGGAGGTGTTGGGGGCATATATTTTCCACAATCATTTCCATAACCATGTTAGAAATGATAATGTTTATACAACAACGATTGAAGGGGCAACGCTACTGTATATGATGTTTGGATTTTTATACTGTTTATTTTATATTTTGTCCTTGAAGATACCTCCAGATTTTATAAATTGCAAATATTGTGGGACATACTAGTAGAGTTTTTCCTCCTTTTAAACCCTTGGGTATTTTTATTAATTTTCATTCATATCCAGTCCATTTTAAAATATCCAAAATGAGGTTTAGAATGTGAACCTAATTCAACATTTACAATGCAGATTCCAGAAACACATCATTTAATTTACCAAATAGTTGTGTATATTTTGGCATTGTTCACTCCATTAGGAGAACATAGTTTCTGCTTCTGAACATTTTGGCAATCAAATGAAAAACTACTGTAAGAATCTGAGTGTCATTTTAAATAGCTCAGATTTGGACCCAGATTTAAAAAAAATTCCCCCAAAAAAGGCTTTGTTATAAATATGTGAATAAATAGATTAACGTTTAAACTTGCCTTAAGTTGAAGGAATTATATTTTAGTAAAGGTCAAACTACATAGAACATATTCTGATTTAACTTCTATATAAGAAAAGTCCAGATGAATTATTGGAGAAAGATGAAGAAAATTAAACCTATTTCTTTCAGCCCCAGTTTTAAAATTCTCTGTTCATGTGCAGCCATATCAAGTGTTCAATTAGCATAAATGAAGACAGGATGACTATGAAGATGAGAGGATAACAAGGTGACAGTTACATCACCTGCAACATTAGTCAACCAGACATTGCAAGAAATGTGAAAAGAAAGGATCTATAGGTGAAGGAATGGAAAGTTATGTTACTGAGTGATGTGCAGAGGTGGTATTCTACCAGTTCAGACCGGTTTGCCCAAACTGATAGCGGAAATTGCAGGTGGCCCCGCCCACCCTCTCCAGCTCTACGGCATCCCATTTATGCCATTTTTCTCCAAAAGCATAAGGCTGTGCGCATGCGTGGATGTGGCATGTGCAAGTGAAGCGAGCGAGAGCACTCCCATTTGCGAACTGGTAGGGAAGGTAAGTGAATACCTCCCCCCCCCCCCCGGTGATGTGCTATTCTTGCAAATAACTCATCAATGTCTCTGACACTTCAAGCTTTATTCTCCAAATAGGAGATATCTAAAAAAAATGAAGTTATAAGTGTTGATAATTGACACAAAAATAGCTTGAGATTAACTTACCTGAGCTACGTATGGCAGGAACTTTCTAAAGAACAATAGCAGTTGTTCTATTTTTTTTTAAAATCATTTTAATGTTTGTACACTTTAAAATCTTTGTGGCATAGGCTTTTTTTAAGTAATTCCAGCAGTTATTCTTTTCTTCTGCTTTTATGTTTCCTTTTTGTTCTGGTTTTGTCCTATAAATATTTTTTTTCAGATTTGTTGCTCTTATGATGCTATTATTTCTCCCAGGAACATTTAATAATGATATAATATAATATAATATATTTTTACTGTAACTATATTGTATTTTGTATTGTTTGTATTGTTTTAATATCTGCCTGTGCGCCGCCCTGAGTCCCTCCGGGGAGATAGGACGGGATACAAATACAAAAATAATAATAAAAAATAATAATAATTACACAACAAAAAATTACAGAGGAAAATTTTTACAAAACCAATCATAGAACACTTTTAGTCAACTTTATTTTGATCTTGGGTACAAGTTGCCTTAAAACACTTTGAATAAGTCCTGATTAGATCAACACATGAGGGCGCCTGGTCAAACTGCTGTGTTTCTGCGGATGATTAAGTCTCCAGCAACAATGGTTCACATCAGATCAGCAAGACTTTTGGCCAACTGTTAGCAATTCAATTATTGTTAGCACCAGTCTCCAAAAGTCATTTGGCAGCCTTGAAGAAAAATCATCTGCAGATTTCATATTTTAAACACCTCTGAAGAAATCCAGTCTCTAATGTCAAATCTTAAATGTCACACAAAAGCAGAATCTTCTTATTTCATGGCAGAACAGATGGATCCAGTGGGAGCAAAGCACATCATTGCAGATGGCTGACCCTTATTTACTGATTAAAGGCAGAACAAGAAGCAACAAAATTACTTTATGATAACACATGGATTAAATACACAGGAATCTCTTTCTCTGGAGAGGGGAGCTGAACACAGCTGGCTTTTCAACACAACTTTTTTTTTTATTACAAAGTTGAACGTTTAATGTTGTTTATTTAATGGACAAGTGAAATTGAAGTCTATATTCCATTAATTCTACAGTAGAGTCCAAGATAAAAATTAATCAAGGTTTAAGAAAAGCGAGTCATATAAATATGTGTCTACTTTAAGTTTCTGAATTGGAGCTGAAACCCCAGGACTTTTTAATGAGAATTAGTGACAATCAAATTCCAGGGAAGAAATGGTGCACTTCAAGCTGCTTTTTAAAAAAGCAGTCAATGACCGTGATGGAATGGAGAACCAATAACCAGATCTTTTTAATTTCTTTATGGAATAGATGAGGACTTGAGAACATCCACAAGTGCTCCGGAGGGTTGTTCCTCATGAGGAGATTGCAAAACAGCAATATCTGATGGGTTTAGAGCTCTGGGAAATGAAGGAATAGGCAGTGCCTTTCAAAAGACTGGTTAACACACTGCTTTTTGTAATCACTTTCAGTAATTATTTGTCAGTTGCTTCTCAAGTATTAGGAACCTTTGATACACAAGTGTTACAGCAATGGGAGAATTTCCTTCAGGAATATGGTAGCTAACCTAATCAACAAACAATCTTAGACTAATATACAATGCTTTTTTTTAATTCTTATATGTTAAGGAGAATGTTCAGCCTTTTGGCAGCCCTACAGCTGTAAAATGTTATTAACTAGCATTACATTGTTTTAAAGAAATCCACAATGTATAGAGGAGTGATGGCGAACCTTTTTGGTACCAAGTGTCAAAAAGGTCTTGCGGAAACATTGCACTCACACTTATCAGGGCTGTGCTCTGGAAAAGCTGAACTTCCAGGTTCTATCGCGCATGCAAGCCCAACAATCAGCTGGCTGGCACGCATGTACATACCAGTTTTCGGCACTGCCACACACGAGAAGGACAGCTGATCATCACATGTGCATGCACACCAGAAATCCAGAAGACAAATAGGCAAGGTCACGTGTGCCCGGTGACATGGCTTCACATGCCACTTTGGGCATGCGTGCCATAGATTCGCCATCACGGGTATAGAGGGATAAAAAGACTCACAGGGATAGCTATGAAATTGCACATTTTCAATCTTTCTTATACATTAGAAAAGTTTATGAAAATGAAAAAAAATTAATTTTCAATTCTAACATTTTACAAAAGCCCTAAATTTAACCTCTACTTAATTCTTAGATTTCATCTCTGATTCTCTTCTTAGATAGAAAAGCAATGAAATGCTTTCAAAGACTTACTTGATTAACTTTAAAACAGGATTAGCAACCTTTTTCATTGAAGGATAAATAGTTATAGACATACAGTATGCTTTAGGTCAGGAGTGTCAAACTCATGTCATCATGTGATGTATTGCAACTTTTTCCCCCTTCATTAAAATGGGAGTAAGCATGGCCAGTGTGTGACGCATCTTGCCCACAGGCAATGAGTTTGACACCCCTGCTTTAGGACCTCAAGATGGACCTAATGAAGCAGGGATTGAGGCAGAACCTTCTTTGTTTGTTATCAAATTTAGTCATCACCCATCTGACTACCCAAGTGACTCTGGATGGTTTACAAATACAACTTTGGGCAATTGTATATTCTTTATCTTTCTGGATTACATTTCTTCTTTTCAGTTTCTGCCTTTTTGCCATATGATCAACAGCATGTGTTTGAGGACTAAGAAACATGAGGCCTTTGAAATTAGATAGAAAGCTGCATGAAATTACACCCAAAATGCCTATCTTGTTTTAAAATCTAAATATATTTTGATATTCCTAAAAACCTATATACACACAAGATACTTATGCAACATTTAGCAACAGTGGTCCATGATGTACAGCAAGAATTTTCAAACTGTTCCATTGCAAAAGATTTGCCATAAAGTACATGGATCTAGAATGCCTCCAGACTTGTGGGGCTAGTTACACGACTATTTGGAAGCAGACCAATATCAATTAATTTGGCCCTTAAAGGTAAAACAATGCATCTCAGACAAATTCTTCTTTGGTTTATTAGAATGAATCAACATCTTACTGAAGATTTTATAATAAACTTTTAAAATTGTCAAAAATAGTCTGAGATGGTTAGAAAGAGAAAATCTTTTATTATCATATAGCATGTTATATTAACATATAAATATGGTATATTCCAAAGAATACAAACTTCTAGTAAAACTATTTTTAGTTATGAAAATATGGAACCAGTGCTTTATTGACAAAATAGTGAAAGTTTACCACAAAAAAGTTTACCACAAAAAAACCTTGAGAGGTCATTTGCATTAATCTCTGAAACAAATAAATACAGTTCCAAAGATAATAGTGTTGGAGTGTAAATCAATATTTCATTCATACAATAAGTTTGCCAATGGGAACCTTACTGTGGCCCTGCTGAGGGAGGAGGAAATCTCTTGATTCACAGTAGGAAAGAGCCAAGTTGCCTTTCCATTCATAAGTTCCACCTCCCCAAATAAGGAAGACAATTAGAAGATGATATCTTGAGGCACCTGTTAAAGGTGAAGGAAACTGAATCAGCGGTGCCTGGAAGTTTTGGGAAAATGGAAGGTTACATCACCTATCAGGCTATAAACTCAACATTATAGATAACCAAGTGAGTTACTGGAATGCTAATTAATTGCTCAGCCTTTGGGGTTGCTGGAGGTACTTTCTAATTGTGCTACTCTCTAGTAGCACATCCAGTGCAATGCAGAACAGACATTCTGATGGAGCCAAGGTGGAGTTTAAATAAACAACTCATAACAATCATCAGCAGGGAAGTGAGTGGGGAGAAACAGTTGAGTCATTGCAGAAAGTCATCTGGGCAATTTAACAAGATCAAATGACTCTCAAGAATTATTTGTCTGGAACGGTATTTTTCCTTGATTAGAGCCTAGGGACAAAAATAAATGAAGGGGGCAAAATTCTGAGGATGGTAAGAAACTCAGAAATTTAGTATTTCAACCAATGGATACACTTTTTTATTGTACTTAACAACCATTTAAATTGATTTGAAAATATATGGGATTATGGTCTCTGCTATGGCTAAATAATACAAAAATTCCTTTCACATTTTGGGAGGTTTCCTATAACTTTCAATAATCAAAACCTGTTTTGATTGATACTAGAATAAAATAACAACTCCAAGAACAAAAAATATCCCAATATATAATATCTGTTAAAGCAGGAAAAGCAGAATTTTATTTAACTTCCTTCCCAAAGTTTTTATTTATCAAGAAATGTATTTTTCCTCCTCCTTTTGTAATGAAAAAATAGTTTTAATCAGATTACTTTTCATTATCTTCACTGAATATTTCAACTATATTAGCCATGTGATTGATCGTTTTATCATGTAATGATAAAGTGGTTATAATGTCATCCATGTGATGAATTTTTAGAAAATCACCCATTATGTGACTTACTTTAGAATAAATGTGGTTTGTATAGTAATGGAAAGGCTTGCGTACATTGCCACTTGGTCATATTTCTTGTTGAGGTATAAAAATAAATGGTGTTATTAATTCTGCTATTATCATAGGTAGAATGAAGACAACGCAACATAAGCATTTCTCTTTTTTCTACCGGCTTATCCTCCTATGAGGTGAGAGTAGAATATTCTTGAAATCATACCAAGAAGCTATCATGCCTACATCAAACCACAAATAATCCCAGATGAATTTAGATATCATCCCCTTCCATCTTGCTGAATCATATTTTGACTGAATTTCTGAAGGGGGTCAGAATGGTCAAGAGAGGGAGTTGGATCAGTTCAGGATTTCTTGTGGTTACACAATGATTCAACGCTAATTCCATGCTTGAGGCCTTCTTCCTGCCTGGTTGGGCATTTCCCAACATCTTCTGAACTTGCCCACATCATCATTTCTATGGACCAAAATAAGAACAGCTAACATGAGGTTAACCAATTTACTGTAAATTTCATCACAGTAATCCAGACAAGAGATTATTAAAGTTGAGTGGTCATGGGCAAGGCCGAGTTTCTCAAACTCGGCAATAGGTGCAACTGGCATACAAGATTTGCACAAAAATCTTTCTGGATGCTCCTCAAGCAGGAGTTGTGAGAATCCAAAATTTTGCATCAGTTTTGGGGAGTACAATCAGAAATAAGGGTAGAAACGCCTTTTAGGGTATGAATCCAGAGCCACTCAGCCTTGCAAGGTTGAATCTGAGTCTGTCTCCCTATCCAAACCCTTACAGGAATTGTGACAAGACTTATACTGCACCACATAATCATTTAGAGGTTGAAATATATAGCTGAGTATCATCAATGCCCTGGTGATACCCTGCCCATGTGTGGTTTTCACCCAGAAGTTTCATGTAGTCTCACCCAGAAGTTGAACTGTAGGAGCTGAAACATCAAGTCCTGAAACACCACACAGACTAGAGGTTTAGACTGTTCTCCTTGTAGACAAGTGTTTCTCAAACTCGGCAATTTTAAAAATTCTCCAATCAGCCATGGAGAATTGAAGTCCACACTTCTTTAAACTGCTGAAGTTGAGAAACACTGGTATAGATACTGACTGAAACTACTCACAAGTAGAAAACCAACAATAACTCCCATAGCTGGTCAAAAGGAAGTCATGTTTGATAGCATTGAAAACCATTGAGAAATCAAGGAGGACCAGAACCATTGGTGGGCTGCTACAGCTTCACATGGGTTCGGGAGAACCCGTAGCTAATGTTAATGCTTGGAGAACCTCCAAATCCCACACCTGGTGAGGTAAGTGCAAGGCCCTTGTGGAGGCTCAGGGAGGGGGGAAATGGGCCTCCCCGAAGGCCTCAAGAGCCCAGAGGCAGTTCCCAGAGGCTTGGGGAAAGCCATGGTGCATAAGGCTGATTGGGCCACACCCACTATGGCCACGCCCACCCAGTAACTGGACAGATCCCTTTGCTGAAATTTTTGAAGGCCACTTCTGAGCAGAGCACATGTGTAATCCCTACCCAACTTCACCAAAGATCATAAACAAGCACAACCAATATCATCTAATTCTCACTGACTGCAAAGGATAGAGATAATCTGCTTCATCTAAGGCCATCTAAAGCTGCAACCCAACCCAACTTTCTTAACCAGGATATCTGGAGATCAGAATAAAAATTGTTGAGAATGGTTGCATTCATGAATTGATTAATTTGTATTGATTAAATTAAGTTTGGAATATTATTGAGTCTGAGTTCATGTACTGATCCATATTTAGATGAAAACAATTTAAATTAAATAACGTCAAGACAAACTTCAATGTCTCCGCCATCCTTCTTCACCCTACTTTTGTATCCTGCTTCTTTTTTTCTAACTATGAATTCAAATTCAAACTTACCCATTCAGTGCAGAGGGGTTGGGGATACAGTGTATGTAAACATTATGATGCACTTGCAGCTATCAAAACTGAAATATTAATTAGCTTTTCTTTTCTTCAAAGGAGCACCAAATCTAAGTTCAAACAACAAATAGGAACACTATCCACTAGAGCTTTCAAAGCATGCAAGGGAATCTTTTGAAATTTTACATTAAACATGGCTTTGTAAAGCTATTAAAATAGAGAGGGGGGGCAGTTATTCCCAAAAGTTTCCAAACCCTTTTTTAAAAAAGTACTAATATAATAAAAGATGTTTACCCAACTGCATAATAGATGTTCCCTTCTGGTCCATGCTTCTGGTGCATGCTTCAGAGCACTTCAACTCTGGGGAAAAAAATCTATCTCCAAGTTTAGAAAAGTCCATTTTGGCAATTGATGTGAATTCCCCATCAAGTTTTTTTCTACATTTCAGCTTCTTGGAATCAGCAGAGTTCACATAATTTTCAACTTGGGGTCCAGAATTGAGAAATCACTCAAGAATATTTTTGTACTCCCATCACGTCTAAAGTTTTGGTCCAATTATAGGCTATGCAAAAAGCCTATTTAATCATTCAGCTAAATCCATAGGAGTTAAAAGTGTATGGGCCTTCCTTTAAGATGTTCCCAATATCTCCTTTAAAAAAAATCAAAACATGGTTGTTAAGCTTCTTGGCATCCAGCATTTTTATCTTTTAGTTTTAGTTTACTGTATCATCATTGTACATCGTACAATGAAATTAAATGCCATCTTCAGTGTACATTTTAACTATAAAAATAAAAACACAAACACACATCCTTCACATGCTATATAATTAAAACTGAAAATTGAATTCTATACAGTAGAATTCAATTTAATTACTGCTCTGAGGTAGAAGCTGTTTTTCAGCCTCTTTCTCCTTGTATTTTTTATCCTGTATCTTCTGTCAGATGGTAATAGTTAAAAAAAAGGAGGGGTGCCCAGAATGAGATGGATCTTTAAGGATGTTTTGAACTTTCTTAATGCAGAAAGTTAAAATCATTATGCCACTGGTTTTCAGTAGCATAATGTATTTCAAGGCTACCAGACTAGGTACAATCTGAAGATGTTACCTAGTCTGGTAATAAAACATTTGGAAAACAACCCACAAGCTCATATGGCTAACACTGGATGCCATATGTTAATTAGAATATAATAGCACCCAACAATACATTGACATTTTTCTACCAGGTCTTTTAATTTGTTGGATCAGAATATGCTTTGATGGATAAGAAATTCTTCCAAAAGAAAAGAGCCTATAAGATTAAAAGTGTATAGGTGGAGAATGAAATACTTGTGTTTCTGTGATTGCATGTGACCAAATAATGTGTTTAGGGATGTCAATCTCTCCAATATTAAACACCATGAGGGAACTCCTCCATAGTACATTACCATATACCAGTGTTTCTCAGCCACAGGGACATTCAGATGTATGGAACTTAACTTCCAGAATTTCTCAGTCAGAAATTCTGAGATTTAAAGTTCACAAGAGTTGTGTTGGTTTCTGAGGTGAAAAACATTGCCATTTGTGTGAGAATTAACTATTCTGTGATTTAAATGCACTCTACAATATCTGAAAGGCTGAAATCGGTGGAGCATAGATAATGGTATGTAGCAACTGGTTTGCAACTTTCCTTGCCTAGTCAAGATAAATTGCCTAAAATTGGAAATCCAATGATGTTTATCATATTATGCCATTTACATAATTCAATGAATGCAGTATGTAACTAAACCTACTTATCATTGTGATGCAAGTAGCTATGATATGTACTGATTCACCCTCTGTAGATTCAAATTTCGTGATAAATGATTCTTGAAATCTCATGATTCCAAACCAATATGGTTAATACATACTTATGCTGGCTAAAGATTATGAGGACTGCAGTCCAACCTATGTGAGCAAGATATGCACTAGTAAGTTGAACAGAAAACATCTCTTATTATATCTTCAACAGACTCTTTGGGTTCATTGCATTTTAATTACACTAGCCATATATACATATATACACATTTAAATGCAGTTTTTGAAGCTTTCAGTTCCTTCATCTCATTTATTTATTCTGTTCATCACATCACAACACAGAAGTATAGAAGCATTTTAAGTTACAAAATAATATTAAGAGGGATTTTTTTTCCTGGTGCTTTATAATTACCTTGATTTCTTAAAAATATAGTTTTAGTGCACATATAACACAGTTTTATAAGAAAAACATTATTAAAGGAGAGCAGGGCCAAACAAACTAAACCAAAGGTTGTGCTTACCTGCACATCTAGAATTTCCATTTTGAAAATAAAACCCAGGACTAATACATTTATTCCACTTTGAAAAGAAAGAAATGCATTTGGAATTCCAAAATCTAGAGATAAATCCAGATAAGGAATATTTCCAAAGCATGACTCAAACATCTGAAAACCATTGCTTTGACTAACTGACTGATTGAATGATTGATTGTGTGCCATCAAGCTGGTGTTGACTCTTTTGATGTACCTTATCCAGTATGATTTGTCCATACCTCCCACTTATATTTAGCTGCTCTGATCATCATTTATCTCTCCTACTGTTAGAGAAGAGTTGCGAAAAAACACTTTCTCAATCAAGACCAAAAGGCCTATAGGAGAAAGATGCATTGGTATGCACCCCTGAGTACCACTAACTAAAATTTAAGATAGTCTCACCCAAAGTCTGAAGACAAGATGAAAGCAATGTTTGGGAAACTAAAAGAAAAAAAGGTATTTGCTTGCATGGAGGTTAGGTGAAAATGGGGACAAAGCCACAAATTATGACCTTGATATGTGAAGCCATGCATTTAGTCTTAAGACTGGTAAAACGGAGTGTGAGATTAGATAAGACTGGTATCAAACTCTGATATGATTCCATCAACATCAAAGCGCAGGCATGCATGGACCAGAAAGTGCCAAACAAATCCAGATGTGTCCTAGAATGTGTGGATGACCTTGGGGAATGAGGTGAGGAGATGCTGTCTAGGAAAAACAATCAGACAAGAGAGGCAGCATCCTCCAGTGGCTTCATGGACAAAGAAATTTTTTTGGGAAAGACCCACCCTAATTATTCAGATGGTTAAAAGTGGCAACAGGAAATTTGTATTTCCAACATTTTGTTAATGTACCTTTACAATAAAGTAGAATTAATTCATTTTGTTTTGTGGGTTACCTTTGGAAGGCCAAGAAGTTTCAAAGTACAAAGTTTCCACTGCCACTTTTAATGAGTCAATCCAGTAGAGTGGGTCCTCCTCAATGGTGAAATTCAAAAAATGTTACAACTGGTTCTGTGGGCATGGCTTGGTGGATGTGGCATGGGAAGGATACTGTGAAATCTCTGTTCCCTCCCCACTCCTGGGGGAAGAATATTGCAAAATCTCCATTCCCACACCACTCTGGGATCAGACAGAAGTGGTATTTGCCGGTTCTCTGAACTACTCAAAATTTCTGCTACCGATTCTCCAGAACCCGTTAGAACCTGCTGAATTTCACCCCTGTTCCTCCTTAAGTTTCTTTCTCTGACCGTTAAACACTGGGCATTCCTGTCTCTCTTCCCCTTCATTCTCCTCATCCCCCAAATCCATCCACACATTTCATAACAAGATGGCAGCTGCAATCATGTGAAGAAAGGAGTGGGATTTTTATCAACAACAGCTACCATTTGGATTTTTCTGACCCCCCATCCCACCCCGGATATCCAAGATTAAGAATGAAACCAACTACCACAGAAAGGATAAGAGGAAGAGATGGAAGATTTACACCCTGCCCTTTTAATAAATAGAAAATTTGTCTGCTTGATTTTGTGACAGCACATCTTCAATATTACGCCTTCTAATATTGGCAGTAAAAGTACCTTCTCTCTCCAAGGTGGGTCTTTGATTTTTCACTGCTGGCTCTTAGGGGCAGTTTGAGTTCTAGAGACAAAGAGATAGCCAGTCCTTGATGAGGCTCTGACAGATGTGAGAAGTTGTGCTCAGATAGAAGTTGAGACTATCTGCATTTAAAACCTTACTAGAGTGCCATTACATATTGGAACATTTTTTCATTTACCACCTATTTGTATATGTTTTGATCCATGTTAGATTCTGGAATCTCTAACTTTTGTTTAAGCCTGTTTTCTCTTGTCATTCAAGATTGGCTGCCATTCAGTGATTGTCTCTTTCAAATGTGTTTGCTTTGTCCTTTGGATTTTACCAGTAACAACTATGTTTTAATTCAGGCTAAATTAATTGCTTTGTGAAATTAACTAAAAGTGCTTCATTAATTTACAGCTTGCTGAAAGCCAGCAAATCAGCACAATGCTAGATGCAAGTAAATTTTATATATTTCCCCCATCTGTGCCGTGATAACAGATCATGTCATTTGACTTGACAAGAAATCTGCAGCATATTTCCTTTTTGTTCCTATCCATAGGTAGCTCCTACCGGAAACCTATAGAACCAGATAGAATAAAGACTACTCCCCAACGTCTAGGAAATGGCTTTTCTCTTATAATTGGTTGCAGCCCAATTCTTCCCAGTGGGAGGAAAAATAAGGGCAGGCAGCACCACTTGAGTGGTTAACTAATGGCTGTAGCTTATAGAAGTAATACTTTACAAGAGGATAACTCTACACATCTTAAAAAGAAAACTCAAAGTGCATTTGAAGGGTTTTAAGGGTGGGGGGAAGAAAACATGAACCTAAAAAAGATTGGGTCCTAACATGAAAAGAATGGAAGGAAAAACTGGCCAGAGAGAGTCCTGGTTTATGTAGTGACAGGTAATGCAAATCAAAACCATCATGGCTACTACCACCTCCTCTTCTGTTATGTTGAACAGAGAGCAAAACTTTGAGTGACAGGGTATCACTGGGGCAGCTGCTTTGCTTTCCCTCCAAGGTAAGTTCCAATGATAGTTAAGCAACTGAAACTTAAGGAAACAATATGTGTGGTCTCCAGGCCTTGTATGTGCCAGTCTCCAAAGACAAGATGATTGACTGTCTATGTCCTCTGACATTTCCAAGACAGTTCTCAGTGAGATGATGCAGCACAGCCTGGAGGATTATTGATTTCTTCTGGAAAATATCTGAGAAAGCTGGTCAGAGAGAAGAAATAATCCCTTCCTCTCCCCAACTCCTTACTACTCCCCCAAATAGGACTGCCAAAAAGCAAGAACATGATTTTTCTATGATGAGATTTCACTTAACATAGCTTTTCCTATTGTCCAGTGATGTGAAGCCATCACACTGCTTAAAAATGTAGCCACTGAAAGCCATGGCATAAAGCTTGATTTTAGAAGTATTGGGGTTAAAAGTGCACACACACATACACAGTGCTGAGTAATAAATGTAACTAGTATCTTGTGGAAAATACAGAAGGCAAATAATTCAAGTTCTTTGTTAGTTTTCTTACTACAGTTCTACTCGATTAAATAATCAAAATTTGGCGGGGGTAGATTACAAAGTTACTGACATCAACATTTCTGATTTAAAAAATTAGAAACAACCAAAACATCAAAGTACAATAATATATGACACAGGAAAACTTAAAAAAACATAAAATCTACTCTTCCAGTGTAGGACTCAGACATAAAATCAAATTGAGCCCTAAACTGGGAACACCTGGAAGCAGAGTGATGATGGTCTCACCATAACATATGCACCATTCATGTTTCACTGAGAAATATCTTCCAGAAACCCTGACAAAGCTTGCAATGTTTAACTCCATATAAAAAAACTGTCAAATAATCAGAAACATTCACAGGATTCAAATCACAGAAGAGTCAAGAATCTAGTTAACTAATGGTCAGTGCTAAATTGGCACTAAATAGGGATCAACAGAATTCCCAGGGGGTTGGAGTTGGTTATCTTGTGCAACGCAATGACTCCAAACTGATGACACATTTAATTCCGCCCTTCAGTTCTGCCTACATTTCTACACCTATAGCTCCAAAGTTTTTTTCCAATCTAGACTGAAACCTGATGCTGATTTTCCCTTTATCCTGAATTTCTACATTCCACTTCAAGCTCTCTCCCTTTACTGATTTTTCAAAGCCACCAAAAAAATGTCTATGTATCCATGCCAAATTCTGAGGAATAGCATTTTTCTATCTTGAAGGGAAAAGTAATCTGGCATCTCTACAAAACCAGAGCTGTTTTGTTGAGGCAGTGATAGAAAAGGTGGACTGATTGTTTTTATTAAGGCGAACTTGGACTCAATTGTTACCTGGAACCAAATGAAAATTAATGTATTAAAGAAGCATACCATTATTCTTTAAAAAATAATTAAGTAAGTTCAATTTATAGTTCATACTAACGTCTTCACATCCCTCTCTTTCTAAACAAATAGCTTAAAGGTAGTCCTTGCTTAATGACTAGTCACTTAGCAACCTTCAAAGTTAGGACATCCTGCCCAAATGATACTTATAACTCCGTTCTAGAGTTCTGATGGTGGCAATTACTCCCCAGATCGTCACATGACCACATTTTGGGTCTTGGCCATTATCTCACCTTTACAGCTGGTTGCAGCATTCCACAATCATGTGACCAATTTACAATATTTTAATGGAGTTTGCCTAGCTAAGTAAACATTCTTGGATTCTCATTTCTCCTATACTCAAAAACAATTAGATATGTGACCAAAGATATAAAGCAGGAACTAATTTTGGTTTTTTCCATCACCTTTTCTAGATTGATCTGAATACAAGCCTTTTAGATGTTATCTTTTTTTTTTACAGTATAAAATAAGCTCAAATTCCCACAAGAGGACTTTATGGTTATTTCTTTTTTCATTCATCGATGAATGTAAATATCTTACTTACATAGAAGGCTTCTGTTTCAGCCACTGTGATGTTGTGCATTTTAGTGTACTGACTAGATATCCCACAGTCCGTCTCCCAAGGAGTAGACGACTCTTTATTTCAGAATGATTGCTCTGAATGATCACTATCCCTAGGAATGGTTGAGCCCAGAAAGAAAAAGACTATAACTATCCCCTTTCTTTTCTACCTACAGTATTCAGATTGGGTTGATAAATACTATCTGACAATAATCTTATAATGTGTTTTTTTTTAATACAGTACTGGGCAGCAAACACAGTTAGGAGGAATTGTACAAAAAACATTACTCTCTTTGAACTAGCAGCTTCATACAAATGTAACAGAAACAGAGGTGTGTGTGTGTGTGTGTGTGTGCATATGCACATGCATGTACATGTTGACTTTGTTGTCTCAATTGTATCTATATTGACTGGTGTTGGATCTCTGGGGTTTTAGATGAAGTCTAATCCCAAACCCAACTAAATATGCAGGATATTAAGAAGAATATTAAGAAGTAAGGGCTTCTATGTGCCAAGTCACAAAAAGGTGAAAAAGAAAAAGAAATGTTGGGAAACTAAGTAAAGGAAATGAAGGCACAAGAACCATCCAAATAGAGGAATATTCGATCTGATATAATTCAACAGACTTCAGTCAGGAGCAACTTTTATTAGGATTTTCAAGTTGTTTCCCTGACTGGTAGGGAGATTGGGAATTATAGGTAGTCCTCAACTTACAACAGTTCAAAGTTACAACCGCACTGAAAAAAATGCATGACTGCTTTTTACACTTAGGACTCCCTACAGCATCCCTACAGTCATATGATCAAAATTCAGGCCTTTCATATTTAGGATAGTTGCAGTGTCCTGAAGTCATGGGATCACCTTTTGTGACCTTCTGACAAGCAAAGTCAATGGGGAAGCCAGATTCACTTAACAACTGTGTTACTAATTTAATACCTGCAGTGATTCACTTAAAAACTATGGCAAGAATTCACTTAAATGTTTCACTTAACAACAGTTAACAGTTGCTGGTCAATTGGGGTCATAGATCGAGGGCTATCTGCTACCTATATGTGCATGCTGTTGTCCTAATTTCAAAGAAGCATCAAACTTCCATCTACCCTTCTTTCGAATTCTTATAATATTAAACCAGATAAAGATTTTGTTGCCAGAATAAAGTAGATGAGGTTACATTGGAAAGTGAAGTGCCATATTTTTTGGAGTATAAGATGCACCTTTTTCCCTTAAAAAAGAGGCTGAAAATCTGGGGGTATCTTATACACTGAATACAGCACTTTTTGCCTCCTGAAACCCTCTTCACAAAAATGGCCATGCATAGCCTTTAGGAGACTTATAGGGTGCTCCTGGGAGCTGGGGAGGGAAAAAATGAGTGAAAAACAGGCCATTCTTTCTCAATTTTGCCCCCCCCCAAGCCACCAGGAGCACTCTATAAGTCTCCTAAAAGCTATCCGTGCCCCTTTTTTAAAGAAACTGGCCCGTTTTCAAGAAAAACGGGACTTTTTGGGAGGTCTGCAGAGTGCAAAAACTGTTTTTTTTATTTTGCCTCTTCAAAATCTTGGTGTGTCTTAAACTCCAAAAAATATGGTACTTATTGGAATTCTTGTGCTACAGAAAATAACACATGAGCACTCAAGAAAGATAACTGGATTCTGACAGCCTGAGGTTTGTTTGTTTGTTTTGCTTGAAATCTACCTTATAAAATAAAAGAATTGATGAAAGTAGTGGAAACTCAGAGATTATTAGACTATTATGACTATAAAAAGTCATTCGTCTGTATGAAACCTGCTGTTACCAGAAGCTCAGAGGTAGTTTAGACCTCTGTCTGCTTTTTAAGCTCCTCATCATGATAAAACAACAACAGTGATTAACTTTGGCTTAAATATGGAGCCTGATTAGCCTGAATCTCAGTGCCAATGAAAATATGGAAAACATAATGAATTCATTCTATTCACAAAGTGTCAAGCAACCTGTACCATTTTTAATAGTCAAAGAAGCAATGTTATAAGGAAGCCATGAGCTTGTTTGACAAATGGGGAAAAAGTCTGTCAAGAATTATTTCAGATCACAACATGAAATTCTATCCCTACTCCCCCAGTAAATAGAGAAACATCATAGACACACAAAGCAGAGCATAAAATCTGGATAATACATGAAAACATAAATCTGTAAGAAGAAATGGTGAGAGAGCTCACAAAATTGGCAGCTTCTGACATTTTTGTTCTCTCCTCTTTGTGTGCACCACACAAATCCATCAGAATTTTGTCATAAATGACATTCAATTGCCAGCTTAAATTTGTAAAGTCAAAGTCTACCCTAAACCAGATTGAAATTTAACAGGACCTTTTTTTTCAAGATGCACATGATTATATGCCAGATGTGCTCCTAGCCAAACTGCTGTGCTACAGAGATCTATTTCCCCTCCAGAGAGTTGAAATGCCTCATAGATTCTCAAGAACATTATGGTTCATAACAAGATAACACCTGTACAATATTTCCCACTTGTAATGAGATGCCAACCAGTACAAGATTTCACTTCTTATTTGAGGAAATCAGTCACAAAATACAATCCAAGAGTCCCATTGTAATAAGGAGAACATGTATGTCTTCAGCTACACTTGTAGCTGAAAGCTACACTTGTTCCAGAAAACACTGGAACAAAAAATTACAGAAAATTACTATTTTGTCATTTTGATGCTTTGGATGGAGTTTCTTTAGTCAACCAACCTAGTGTGGCCAGGGGCAAAAACAAAGCTGGATGCTATTCCTAATGAATTTAATTAATGAATAATACAAAGTCATGTTTAGTACAAGTCAACTAAGATAGTAACACTGTGAATCACATTATAAAATAGACAACAGTTGGTCTACTGGTTAGGGCTCTAGACTAGAAACCAGGAAACTATAAGTTCTAGTCTTGCCTTAGGTAGGAAAGCTAGCTAGGTATCTTTGGACCAATCATGCTCTCTCAGTCCAATCCACCCCACAGGGTGGTTATAGCGAAAGTAAGAGGAAGAAAGAGTGTTAGATTTGTTTGCTGCCTTGAGTTATTTATAAAAATAACCAAGGTGGGGGACAAATAAATATTTACACTTTCTTAGTTTGCATACTTTGGAATGTGTTTGCAGGCTCATCCATATTTTTAAAAAATACGATCCATTCATATTTAAAGATATACAAACTATGAGATATTTAGTAGTGCTAGTGAACCTTCCACCTGCTACCTCTGGTCCCAGTAATGGGATGCTGAAACTCCAAAAATGTTCTTTCAGAAAAGCTGAGGGGATTAGAGAATTGCTACATTAAAAATACTTCGAGCATCTTCAAAAGGCATTCCCACCGGTCTCTTGTCTTTTGCTTTTTCTGACATGCAAAAATGCACAGAGACAAAAGTTTGCTTCATCATCAATCATCATGTTCTACTTGGGGCCATTCTCTTCCCCTCCTCTTCCACCCACGGGGAAAATTAAAGGTATTTCTAAATTCAGATCATAAGTATCTAGCTGATGTCTAGTCACAGAAGAAAGAGGCAAGCTTGGCCTTTCATTCTGGGCCATGCCTATCCATCAGGTGAGTTGTGAAGTTTTAAAAAAAATTATTCTAAGGACTCTGTTCCTGAAGAACAAGTCTCCATATTTATTTTCTTTTTAATGTATCTGCACATGCTTCCCAAGTTTGTTAATGCGTGGAAAACCCTGAGGCTTTCCTCAAACTTAGCTGTTCTCCTTATCTGAGGAAAGTACCTACTTCTGAAATGCACAGAAGCTGCCGCACTTTTCAGTTTCTGCACAAAATAGCGTGTCCATGTTGGATATGATGCTTTAATCACTTGCCCATTACTTTTGCTTCAAGGCAGGGAAGTAGAGCAGAAGGGGAAAAACAGCCTTGCATCCTCTCCCAAAGCAGTCAACTCTCATTTCAAGCAGTAGTTGCAAAGTGCTGTTTCAACAACTAAGAATTTTTAGAACCGCATGAGAATCATAATAAATAAAAACGCTGCAATGCAATATCTTACCATCCATGTCATTTTTAATACAAAAAGATAAATACTGTAAGCCAGACCTGATTTAAGCATTTTCTTTTGCAAGCCACTCTGCCAGCAGGGTTGTTATCTCCATGATTTGCTTCGAAATAACAACACTGCAGAGATCTGGAAGCTAGAGAGATTCCACATAATAACAGTGTTTTGTTTTCATTGCCTACCGATAAAAATAATCACCTGCTTTGCTTGACATCCCAGGTACCAACTGAGTGTAATTGACTGTTGTCCAAGTGGCGGATGTCAATTGACATTCCACAAACTGTCTCTTGCCAGCTCAGGGCTATCTGCAGAGAGGACCTGTGTGATTTATTGACCAAGGCAGCTTTGCTCTTCTGTCTTGAATTCACTCTGCAATTGTTCGGAATAAGGCAAGACTAAGCACGACATTGGAATTGCTTGTTTTTTTACCTTTATAAGTCAGCCCGGCAAAGAATCTTTAGTTTGTCATGAAGCTACTCGTGGAGTAACATTATGAAACTATCTGTAATGCTTTGCTGGCTGGAGAAGTCTGGGAGCTGAAGTCCTTCAGACTTAAAGTTGCAAAGGTTGGAGACCCCTGATGTAAAATGAAGAAGTTGCTTTAAATTTACTCAGGGTTTCCTTCCCTCTAGCTAGTTGGGGCTGAGGTAAATGCAAAGGGACGAGAGAAAAGAGAGTTCATTTCAAGTTCTAGAATTAAATCTCTTTATATCCCTGCCTCCTGCACCTCCCATAGTGCATGAAAGTGCTGAGACTGGTGACACACAGCAGGGAATTAGATGAACTATTTTTAAAAACGTCCAGCTCTAAAACACAGCAACATTAGAAAGCTCTTGGAGAGGAAATGTGTGTTGTTGTTGTTTTTTTAAAAAGTGATAGGCTTAAAATGCTGTTTTCCAAAGGCCTATTTTTTTCTTTGCTTCTCTTGTGGTGTTTTTTTTTCCTGATTAAAAATACTGAACCACTTGCAGAAGAGGTGGGGGGGTGGGGGGAAGTAAGTACTAAAGATTATTGTCAGAAGACACTCTAGCATCCATTTCTTTTGGGAAGCCAAAGAGTGCTATGACAATAGAAAATAAAGAAAGGTATAAATAGAATATTCATGCTACCTTTCATAAAGTGATTAAAGCTTCACAAAAAATGCATAGATAACATGGTGGAGATATCTACTTCTATAACTGCTCTGCATCTTCCTGAGATATTTTATTTTATTTTATTTTATTAGATTTATACCCCGCCCTTCTCCAAAGAGGACCCAGGGCGGCGCACAGGAATTTAAAAACACATACAAAAGTCACAATACAAAATTTAAAAACTTATTAAATTACCCATCCTGTGCTAAAAACTAATTAAAATCCCCAAAATTAAAAACTGTCTGAAATAGTCACAGCGGAGGTTACGCTAGGCCGGCTTGGTGAAAGAAATGTGTCTTTAGACACTGGTGGAAGAGGCGGAGGTCTGAGATGGTGCGAAGTTCAGGGGGTAGGTCGTTCCAAAGGGCAGGGCCCGCCACAGAGAAGGCCCTTCCCCTAGGTGTCACCAGTCGGCATTGTCCAGCCGACGGCACCCTGAGAAGGCCCTCTCTGTGGGAGCAGATCGGTCGAAGGGATGTATGGGGCAGGAGACGGTCTCGTATATAACTAGGTCCCGAGCCATGGAGCACTTTGAAAATGGTCGTCAAAACCTTGAAGCGCACCCGAAAGACCATAGGGAGCCAGTGCAGCTCACGCAGGATCGGTGTTATATGGGAGTGTCTAGGAGCTCCCGTGATCACCGGTGCGGCTGCATTCTGAACTCGCTGTAGCTTTCGAGTGCACCTCAATGGAAGCCCCATGTAGAGAGCATTACAGTAGTCGAGTCGGGATGTCACAAGTGCTTGAGTGACTGTGCGAAGGGCAGCCCGGTCCAGTAAGGGGCGCAATTGGCACATCAGGCGTATCTGATGGAACGCCCCCCTGGCCACGGCCGCCACATGGTCCTCCATGGACAGCCGGGAATCCAGGAGGACACCCAAATTGCGCGCCCTCTCCACGGGGGCCGGTGTTTCGCCCCCAATGGCCAGAGTTGGAGTAATCTGGCTGAACCGGGGTGCCAGAAACCACAGCCACTCAGTCTTGGACCGGCTGAGCTTGAGTTTGTTACTACCCATCCCGATCCGTACGGCCTCCAAACACCGGGACAACACCTCGGTGGCTTCGTTGGGGTGGTCTGGGGTGGATATGTACAGCTGAGTATCATCAGCGTACAGATGATATCCCACCCCAAAACCACAGATGATCTCGATACTATGAAGAACCAGTTTGGTCCACTGGTTAAGGCACCAGTCTAGAAAGCAAGACACCATGAGTTCTAGGCCTGCCTTAGCCATGAAAGCCAGCTTGGACCAGTCACTTGCTCTCAGCCCAACCTACCTCACAGGAAAAATAGGAAGAAGAAGGTGTGTTGAATATATTTGCTACTTTGATTTATTTATTTATTTATTTTCGTAAAGAAAAAGAGGGGGCATGATACAAATAAATAAAAATAAAAAGCTATGTCTCTCCTTTTGAATTAACTGTCATCCATTGCTTGCCAATCTACAACTTCAGCTGAGGAACTTTTTATAGATCAATGATTCTATATGATCAGTAATTTGTTTGATTCTTAATCTACAAGGGCTAGTGCTATGAGTTCCATTTTTGTCTGAAATGTGTTCGGCCTTCACTCCTATCTCCATTTCAGAGCACTCAGGATGAGTTAGAAAATCCAATGTTATATGAGCAGAAGTCCATTCATATAAGAAGTTTTCTTCACCCCTTTTGTATTGGCTCCTCTCTATAGTACTGTATTGTATTGTATTGTACATACAGTACTGTATTGGCTGCTCTCTTCAGAAGATTAGCAAGAGACACTTGTAGGTAAAGGTGAAGGATGAATATGAGGAAAAAAGTAGCTTGAAGCACAGAGAAACCTTGGACTACAAGTCACATAAGTGGCAGTGGCAGTGAAGATTACTGAAATTATGAACTAAAATCTCTGGAGGCCATCAGATTATCACCGTTCGGTATGGACATCATAAATGTAATCCACACATTACATGGACTGTGTACAATGAAACAATACAAATCTTTTATACAGTACATAAAAGATTGTTGCAAGATCTATTATCATATGAAGGGAAATCCCCACAGAAAAACAGATTGAGTTTGGAAAAGCATACCAAACAGCAGGATAAGGATATCTGAATTCGTAAGTACTACACTGCATTTTTTTTAATGCCTAAAAGGAGGTAAATGATTCAGCATTCAAATAAATACATTCTTTGCAATGTTTTTTTTTAAAAACACATCTAGTTTTGTTTATTTGTTTCAACTTGGCAACTACTGTGCTAGTGGAAAAGACTGAAATCTCCTTCTTCCTTCCTTTTAAATCTGACTGCCTTGCCTATGTAAACAG